>CM037792.1:34243607-34293607 GCA_021229015.1 Solen grandis
AAGGGATATATTCATCTTGTTTACAGTAAAGGAATATTCAATCTTGTTATTCAGGTAAGAGGGATAAATTTAATCTGTGTTTACTTATAAGGGGATATATCATTGTGTTTACTGCAGTATAAAGGGTATAATCAATCTGTGTTTATCTCAGTGTAAGGGAATAATCAATCTGTGTTATCTGAGTGTAAGGGGATATATCAATCTGTGTTTATCTGCAGTTAAGAGGGATATTAATCACTGTGTTTATCTGCAGTTAAGGGATATAATCAATCGTGTTTATTCCATATAGAGGGATATAATCATCTTGTTTATCTCAGTTAGGGGAATAATCAATCTTTTATCTCAGTATAAAGGGGATAATTCATTGTGTTTATCTGCAGTATAAGGGGATATATTCAATCTGTGTTTATCTCAGTATAATGGGATATTCAATTTTTTATCTGCAGGGTATATATAGTATAGGTAATCATGTTCGTAGGGTATCAATCTGTATCGTTAGGATAATTTGTTATCATTAGGAATCATCTTGTTTTCGCTAAGGATATTATGTGTAGCGTTAGGAAATGTTGTAAGGATATTCGTGTATGATAGGGTATCATCTTTTATTGTAGGGATATATTTGTTTTCAGTATAAGGATATATTTTTATTCATAGGGAATATCATCGTTTATGCAATAGGATTATCAATCTGTTTATCGTTAGGGATATATGGTATTAAGGTTATATCTGTTTATTCTGTAAGGGTATTACTTGTTATCTTAGGGGTAAATATCTTGTTTCAGTAATTGTTTATTCAGTAAGGGGATATTTTCAATCTGTGTTTATCTGCAATATAAGGGGGATATATTCAATCTGTGTTTATCTACAGTGTATGTGGGATATATTCAATCTGTGTTTATCTGCAGTATAAGAGGGATATATTCAATCTGTTTTTATCGGTAAGATAATTTAATCTGTGTTTAGAGAGTATAATCAATCTATTGTTTTCTGAGTTAAGGGGGATATAATCAATCTTGTTTATCTCAGTGTAAGGGGATATATTCATCTGTTTATCTGCAGTTAAGGGGTATATTCAATCTTGTTTATCTACAGTGTAAGAGGATATATTCAATCTTGTTTATCTGCATGTATAGTGGATATATTCAATCTGTTTATCTGCTAGTAAGAGGGATATATTCAATCTGTTTTTCTGCAGTTAAGGGGATATAATCATCTGTGTTTATCTGCAGTTAAGGGATATATCAATCTGTGTTTATCTGCAGTTAAGGGATATATTCAATCTGTGTTTATCTGCAGTAAGGGATAATCATCTTGTTTATCTGCAGTATAAGGTATTCAATGGTTTATCAGTTAAGGGATATATTCAATCTGTTATCTGCAGTTAAGGGGATATAATCATCTGTTTATCTCTTTAGGGGATAATCAATCTGTGTTATCTCAGTTAAGTAAATATCAATCTTGTTTATCTCAGTGTAAGGGGATATAATCAATCTGTGTTATCTCAGTTAAGGGGTATATCAATCTGTTTATCTATGTAAGGGGATATTCAATCTGTTTATCTCAGTGTAAGGGATATATTCAATCTGTTTATCTGCAGTATAAGAGGGATATATCAATGGTTTATCTGCAGTTAAGGGATATATTAATCTTGTTTATCTCAGTAGGGATATATCAACTGTTTATCTGCAGTATAAGGGATTATTCAATCTGTTTATCTGCGTTAGGATATATTCAATCTGTGTTTTTGCAGTTAAGGGATTATTCAATCTGTGTTTATCTGCAGTTAGAGGATATAATCATCTGTGTTTATCTGCAGTTAAGGGGATATATCATCTTGTTTATCTCAGTTAAGGGGTATATCAATCTTGTTTATCTAGTGTAAGGGGATATATCAATCTGTTTATCTAGTTAAGAGGATATATCTTGTGTTATCTGCAGTATAAGAGGGATATATTCAATCTGTGTTTATCTGCATATGAATTTAATCTGTGTATCTCAGTGAATATATAATTTATTTATGCAGTTAAGGGGATATATCAATTAGGTGATTATATCAATCGTGTAATCAATTAAGGATATTCAATTGTGTTTATCTGAGGTATAGAGGGATATATCAATCTGTTTTATCTGCAGTATAAGGGATATAATCAATCTGTTTTATCTGAAGTTAAAGGGATATAATTCAATCTGTGTTTATCTGCAGTGGGGATATATCAATCTTGTTTATCTCAGTAGTAAGGGATATATCAATCTGTTTATCTGCAGTGTGTTTATCTCAGTATAAGGGGATATATCAATCTGTGTTTATCTGCAGTATAAGGGGGATATATTCAATCTGTGTTTATCTGCAGTGTAGTGGATATATTCAATCTGTGTTTATCTCAGTGTAAAGATATAATCAATCTGTGTTTATCTGCAGTTAAGGGATATATTCAATCTGTGTTTATCTGCAGTTAAGGGGATATATCAATCTTTGTTTATCTGAAGTGTAAGGGGATATATCAATCTGTTTATCTGCAGTTAAGGGGATATATTCAATTGTGTTATCTCAGTTAAGAGGGATTTTCAATCTGGTTTATCTCAGTATAGGGGATATAATCAATTGTGTTTATCTGCAGTATAAGAGGGATTAATCAATCTGTGTTTATCTGCAGTATAAGGGATATAATCAATCTGTTTTATCTGCAGTTAAGGGGATATATTCAATCTGTGTTTATTCAGTGTAGGGATATATCATCTGTGTTTATCTGCAGTTAAGGATAAAATCATCTTGTTATCTTGTTTAGCTATAATATCAATCTTGTTTATCTCGTAGGGGATAATCATTGTTATCTGCATTAAGGTATTCATCTTTGTTTATCTCGATAGGGGTATATATCTGGTTATCTGCAGTTAAGGGAAAATCAATCTGTTTACTGCAGTGTAAGGGGATTATTAATCTGTTTTATCTGCAGTGTAGGGGATATATAATCTGTTTTATCGCAGTTAAGAGGGATATAATCATCTGTGTTTATCTGCGTTAAGGGATATATTCATCGTGTTTATCTGCATTAAGGGATATATTCAATCTGTGTTTATCTGCAGTTAAGAGGATATATCAATCTTGTTTATCTGTATAAGGGATATATTCAATCTGTGTTTATCTGCAGTATAAGGGATATATCAATCTTGTTTATCTCAGTAAAGGGGATATATTCATCTGTGTTTATCTGCAGTTAAGGGGATATAATCAATCTGTGTTTATCTCAGTTAAGGGGATAATCAATCTGTGTTATTGCAGTTAAGGGGTATATAATCTTTATCTGTTGATTTATGTTACGCAGTGTAAGGGATATTTAATCTTGTTTATCTCAGTTAAGAGGATATAATCAATCTGTTTTATCTCAGTTAATGGATATATTCAATCTTGTTATCTCAGTTAAGGGGATATATTCAATCTTGTTTATCTCAGTTAAGAGGATATAATCAATCTGTTTTATCTGCAGTTAAGGGATATATCAATCTGTGTTTATCTGCAGTTAAGGGATATATCAATCTGTGTTTATCTGCAGTTAAGGGATATATCAATCTGTGTTTACTCAGTTAAGAGGGATATAATCAATCTGTGTTTATCTGCAGTTAAGGGGATATATTCAATCTTGTTTATCTGCGTGTAAGGGATATATTCATCTTGTTTATCTAGTTAAGAGGATATAATCATCTGTGTTTATCTGCAGGTAAGGGATATAATCATCTTGTTTATCTGCAGTTAAGGGAATATTCATCTTGTTTATCTCAGTTAAGGGATATATCAATCTTGTTTATCTCATTAAGAGGGATATATCAATCTTGTTATCTCAGTGTAAGGGAATATTCAATCTGTGTTATCTCAGTATAAGGGATATATCATTGTGTTTATCTGCATAAGGGATATAATCAATCTGTGTTTATCTACAGTGTAAGGATATATCAATCTTGTTTTCTGAGTTAAGGGATATATCATCTGTGTTTATCTGCATTAAGGTATATCATCTGTGTTTTCTCATTAAGAGGTATATCAATCTGTTTTATCTCATTAAGGGATATATTCAATCTGTTTTATCTCAGTTAAGGGATATTCAATCTGTTTATCTCAGTTAAGGGATATATCAATCTTTTATCTCAGTTAAAGGGATATATTCATCTTTTTATCTGCAGTTAAGGGATATATTCAATCTGTTTATCTCAGTTAAGGGGATATATTCAATCTGTTTTATCTGCAGTTAAGGGATATAATCAATCTGTGTTTATCTGCAGTTAAGGGATATATTCAATCTGTGTTTATCTGCATGTAAGGGGATATATCAATCTTGTTTATCTGCAGTTAGGGGATATATCAATCTTGTTTATCTCAGTTAAGAGGGATATAATCAATCTGTGTTTATCTGCAGTTAAGGGGATATATTCAATCTGTGTTTATCTCAGTTAAGGGATATATTCAATCTTGTTTATCGCAGTTAAAGGGATATAATCAATCTTGTTTATCTCAGTTAAGAGGGATATATCAATCTGTGTTTATCTCAGTTAAGGGGTTAATCAATCTGTTTATCTCAGTGTAAGGGGATATAATCAATCTGTGTTTATCTAGTGTAAGGGGATATATTCAATCTGTGTTTATCTCAGTGTAAGGGATATATTCATCTGTGTTTATCTCAGTTAAGAGGATATAATCAATCTGTTTTATCTGCGTTAAGGGGATATATTCAATCTGTGTTTATCTGCAGTTAGGGGATAATTAATCTGTGTTTATCTCATTAAGGGATAATTCATTGTGTTTATCTGAGTATAAGGGGGATATATTCAATTGTGTTTATCTGCAATATAGGGGATATTCAATCTGTGTTACTACAGTATAGGGATATATTCAATCTTGTTTCTGCAGTATAAGGGATATAATCAATCTGTGTTTATCTGCAGTGTAAGGGGGTTATCATCTGTGTTATCTGCAGTATAGGGTATATCATCTTGTTTATCTGAGTAAGGGGATATAATCAATCTGTTTATCTGCAGTGTAAGGGATATTCATCTGTGTTTATCTCAGTGTAAGGGATAATTAATCTGTGTTTATCTGCAGTATAAGTGGATATAATCAATCGTGTTTATCTCGTGAAGGGGATAATTCAATCTGTGTTATCTGCAGTATAAGGGATATATCAATCTTTGTTTATCTGCTGTGTTTATCTACAGTGTAAGGGGATATATTCAATCTTGTTTATCTACAGTGTAAGGGATATAATCAATCTTGTTTTATCGTGTAAGAGGGATATAATCAATCTGTGTTTATCTCAGTGTAAGGGATATATTCAATCTGTGTTTATCTCAGTGTAAGGTGGATATATTCAATCTGTGTTTATCTACAGTGTAGGGGATATAATCAATCTGTGTTTATCTGCAGTATAAGGGATATATTCAATCTGTGTTTATCTGCAGTTAAGGGGATATATTCAATCTGTGTTTATCTGCAGTGTAAGGATATATTCAATCTGTGTTTATCTGAGTTAAGGGGATATATTCAATCTGTGTTTATCTGCATATAAGGGGATATATTCAATCTGTGTTTTCTACAGTTAAGGGGATATATTCAATCTGTGTTTATCTGCAGTATAAGAGGATATAATCAATCTGTGTTTATCTGCAGTGTAAGGGGATATATTCAATCTGGTTTATCTGCAGTATAAGGGGATAATAATCTTTGTTTATCTGAAGTTAAGGGGATATATTCAATCTGTGTTTATCTGCAATATAAGGGGATATATCAATCTGTGTTTATCTGCAGTTAAGGGGATATATTAATCTGTGTTTATCTGCAGTTAAGAGGATATATCAATCTGTGTTTATCTGACAGTGTAAGGGGATATATTCAATCTGTGTTTATCTGCAGTTAAGAGGGATATATCAATCTGTGTTTACTACATGTAAGGGGGATATATTCAATCTGTTTATCTGCAGTTAAGGGGATATATTCAATCTGTGTTTATCTGCAGTTAAGGGGATATATTCAATCTGTGTTTATCTGCAGTGTAAGGTGGATATAATCCAATCTGTGTTATCTGCAGTATAAGAGGGATATATTCCATCTGTGTTTATCTGCAGTGTAAGGGTGATATTTCAAATCTGTGTTTATCTCAGTGTAAGGGGATATATTCAATCTGTGTTTATCTGCAGTTAATGGGATATAATCAATCTGTGTTTATCTACAGTGTAAGGTGGATATATTCAATCTGTGTTTATCTCAGTGTAAGAGGATATATCAATCTGTGTTTTATCTGCAGTTAAGGGGATATATTCAATCTGTGTTTATCTGCATGTAAGGGGATATATTCAATCTGTGTTTATCTGCAGTTTTAAGGGGATATATTCAATCTGTGTTTATCTACATTAAGATGGATATAATTCAATCTGTGTTTATCTGCAGTATAAGGGGGATATATTCAATTGTGTTTATCTGCAGTGATAAGGGGATATATTCAATCTGTGTTTATCTGAGTTAATGGGATATAATCAATCTGTGTTTATCTGCAGTTAAGGGGATATAATCAATCTGTGTTTATCTGCAGTTAAAGGGGAAATATTCAATCTGTTGTTTATCTACAGTTAAGAGGGATATATTCAATCTTTGTTTATCTGACGTTAAAGAGGGTAAATATTCAATCTGTGTTATCTGCAGTGTAAGAGGGATATAATCAATCTTTGTTTATCTACAGTGTAAGAGGGATATAATCTGTGTTTATCTGCAGTATAAGAGGATTATAATCAATCTGTTTTTATCTACAGTGTAAGAGGATTATAATCAATCTGTGTTTATCTGCAGTGTAAGTGGGATATAATCAATCTGTGTTTATCTGCACGTAAAGAGGGATATAATCAATCTGTGTTTATCTGCAGTGTAAGAGGGATATATCAATCTGTGTTATCTGCAGTATAAGAGGGATATATTCAATCTTTGTTTATCTGCAGTGTAAGTGGATATATTCAATCTGTGTTTATCTGCAGTATAAGAGGGATATAATCAATCTGTGTTTATCTACAGTATAAGAGGGATATATTCAATCTGTGTTTATCTGCAGTATAAGGGGGATATAATCAATCTTTGTTTATCTGCAGTGTAAGTGGGATATATTCAATCTTTGTTTATCTGCAGTGTAAGGGGGATATATTCAATCTTTGTTTATCTACAGTATAAGGTTGTTATATTCAATCTATGTTTATCTACAGTGTAAGAGGGATATAATCAATCTGTGTTTATCTACAGTGTAAGAGGGATATATTCAATCTGTTTTTATCTGCAGTATAAGAGGGATATAATCAATCTGTTTTTATCTGCAGTATTTATCTGCATCTGCAGTGGGGGTGGGTCGGAACTGAGGATATATCTATGTGCATTATGAATACTGGAGAAGTTTCAAAAATGAACAAAGAATATTACTAATGTATTTTCATTATTTATAAGGTAACAAACTTGCTTTTTCTCGTTATGAAAATAACGTAAAAGATCTACATACCAAAATCTTGTTTTGTCCCGAAATACAATGCGACCATTAAGCGAAGAATACATAAAATGCCAACACATTTTAAAATAGTCCCAACTTTATATAAAACCATTGTTAAAGCAATGCATTTTAAGCATATACATGTTATCATTGCTGCTTAATATAATACGTGTGAAACTGATGTTACACATGTAAACAATGGAGGATGCTGAAACAGCTGTCACCATTTATATATCGTCGGAGGTCCTAACTGTATGAAACTCCGAATCTATATATATACTCAAATATGTGAAGATCTCTTCAAATAATTAGAGATCTCTTCAAAAGAATTATTGATATCAACAATTCAATTGTAGAGATCTACAATTAATTCAAAAGAATACTTATCCGTAATTGATTTAAAGATACCAATAATTGACTGCTGATATCAGAAAAGAACAGAACATATATTTTATTTTTGACTTAAGCATTACAAGCTTATCGTCATACACAGTAATATATAATATAAAGAACACGTGACATGCAATACAGGTAGATGTGAAATAAACAATATGATATCAATATCAACCATCTGAGATGAAAAAAAATCTTACTTAGACTATCAATTAGAGAGAAAATTGTTGTTGTTTTTTCTTTTTAAGAAAAGACAAAAAACACATATAGAAAAAATAAAAAGGTATAATATGACATTACAAAAGTGAATCTCTTATTTTGAATGCCTTAAAACAATACCTGTAATAAATATATACGGTAAGTTTAGACTGAGAAACTCTTTAAGCTCCGCAGTAAAAAAAAATCGAATTCAAATGCCAAAAGATAGGAGATAATATTATTTGTCTGCTTTGATATGACCATGTTTATTTTCTACACACAAAAATTGCTTACTTTCAATTTTGGTAACGTTTACGAAAGCCTACATTTATTTTTTGACGTTGTATCAATTTTAGGTGATTTGACAGGTTAGTTTTACCGTCAGTATATGCAACGTTTAAGTTGCAGATTTTACAAATAGCCTTTTTCATCTTGGGTAGAAATACCGAATATTTCTACACATTTGATGTGTGCCTCGCGGGTGAATTTCTGTAAAGTTGTTCTTCTCTGCCATGTATACAAATTGCAGACGATTCATTCAGTAATGTTAACATCAGTTTCGAATTTCAAATAATATGGATTACTTACAATACCACTCGATTCTTAAGCTTTATAAACATTAAATCTATTAAATATGATATTCAAAAATTAATTACCGGAATGATTTTGGAAACGTGATGTATTGATATCAATGATTTACATCCGAATCTTCCTCGACTTACAGTGTTGCTTAGCACAACATGTAGGATGTATTTTCGAATTTTGAAAAATATGATGAATACTTACGATAATGCTTGATTCTTGATTTAACCCTTTCCCTCATATAGACTCATTTTGACGCACTCAATAGGTACCACATAAAGCCTGATCTGCAGAAATCCACAGTTAAACCGTACCAAATTTAATTACAAAATCCTCATTTCCAGACCACTGAGGAGCAGCGAACAGCATAAAACCTGATCAGCCTGCGAGTTACTGCAGGCTGATCTGGTTTTATGCTGTTCGCATAGGTCTTTTCATAGTTTCCTCTATGAGGGAAAGGGTTAATAATGATTATATTTTTGGTAACTCTAGACGTTATTACAGTATTCCGAAATCGTACCGTACCACCGAGTGTGGGTTCGAATCCCGTCAGGCCGAGTAAAATTTGAAACAGCTCTTCTTTAAAATATCGCGATGTAAATGTTTTATCTAATATTCTAATTAAAGGGGGTGATAGCCAAAAGTAAACATATTAAATATAAAAAAAATTACATTTAATTAATCATCAAACAAGCTGCAGAAATACAGAAACATTGTCATTACCTCATACCAAACAGTAGAAAGTTGAAACATTTAAGTGATTTATTTGTTCAGTAGGGGTTACTATTATTCAAAAGACACGTACTGCAGCCACATATAATGAATGTAACATATCACTATACCATAAAAGGTATCGTATTGCTGCTGTAAATAGGACAACAGAACAGTTGAGCTACGCGAACCCAGAAAAGTATTGACCAGTGACGATCTATCCATTTCACTTAAACATAGCCATACAGAGTTTCCACATGTCTGTTTAATTTTGAGAAAAAGGGTCTTCATTCGAAACTTTACATACGGACAATCGAGAATGATATGGTCGGTTAAGCATGTATGACTGCACGGGTGTTTACATTTATTACAAAAGTTTTCAAATATGCCTAGATATGTGATCAGTTTAGCAACTGTTTTGCAATATGTCAAATACTGCGGATTTCTAGATGCATATAACCATAATTCACATACTCGATACTGATTATGCATGGACCGAAACCTAGTAAACTCAACTGCCATCATACGAGAATGCCATTCCAACTGAACTTTAATGTATATACTGTTGTTTATTACTTTCTTCCAAATATATTTACTTGGAAAACTACCCGTCATGATATATGCATCTAGATAATGCTTCAAACTATACTTGACCAAAATAGTACATATATCACGAGCAAATCCAAGTACCTTATCATCTAATTGTTGGGAACAAATTCTCAGCAAAAACATTTTCTTAACAGCACAAAACCTGGTTAAGTTGCATAACTGTCCAAGTAAAATGAGTTTTCTCTTGTCAATCTCAGCTTCTATTGGGAAACAACATAACATACTCAGAGCAATATCCGTTCTGCTTCTTACATTAATTCCTTGAATACTTTTAATACATAGCCTATGTGCCCTTTCTAAAAATATTATATCTTTATCAGATATATTACACAAACATTCACTACCATATAAAGCCTTTGGTAATACAATAGAATGATAAATTTTCTTGCAAGTAATCGGTTGAAGCCCGTTCTCATGAAAACCGTTATTGACCAATCCAAAAAAGGTTTTTCTCAATTTGTTTGCATACTCTTTCACCATACATGATTTTTTCTCTACTGAGTAATATTCTACACCTAAATGCTTATATTGGTTAACTATAGGTATGCATTCACCACCTATTGTAAACGTCTTACTGAGACGCAAGTTATACCGTTCTTTCTCATTAAAAACCATTACAGCACACTTGCTTGGATTATATTGAAAGCGCCATTGACATGAATAAACATAACATACATCAATCATTTTCTGGAGGCTATCCATAGATAGAGACAGCAACAACATGTCATCGGCTACAGTAGGTGCAGAAAAACAGGTGTCACCTATTGAGAGACCAATTCTTAAATCTACTAATTGTTTAATTAAATCATTTATGAAACACAGGTACAGATATGGAGAGCAGACCCCTCCTTGTCTTGTTCCCTGCAATATTGGGAACCAGTCTGATTGGAGCCCATCATACATTACACAACTGTACATGTCTCTATGCAATTCTACAACACTCAACCATAGACGCTTGGATATGCCCATCCCATGTAATTTATAAAATAAACCATCATGCCAGACTCTATCAAAAGCCTGTCTAGCATCTAAATAACATGCAAAAATCCTGCTCTGATTTTCCTTGCAATAACTTACACATTCTTTTACCATAAAATTTGTCATATTACAACCCATATTGGCCTGGAAACCACCCTGTAATTCATGAATAGGTTGTGCAATATCAGTCTTTAACCTTTTTAACAGAATACCTTCATACAATTTTAATAATGAAGAAGACAAGGTAATCGCTCTGTAATTTTTTGGGTCTAACTTACTCTTGTTACCTCCTTTGTGTAAGGTTATAATATATCCTCTTTTCATATTCTTTGGTATATACACATGTTTATACATAGCATTAAAAAGATCAACTATAATATACAACAAAAATCTACCACCATGTATCAAATGTTCATTATATATTCTATCTAGACCACACATTTTACCTCTTTTTAGTGATTTAATTAAGTTCATTACTTCTTCACACGTAATATTACAATCTACATCCGGGACCAATTGTGACGTTTTTAAATCATCAACAATGTGTTTAACATTTTCAAAGAATACGTCATCATAATTCACACATTCAGTATCACTGTATAAGTTAGAAAAATAGCACCCCCATGCTTTAATTATTTCATTAGAATCAGGTATTATTTTCCCGCCAAAACTCATCTCGCTACCTGTACGTGATTTTCTATCTTTTCTCTTCGCATTAAATAACCTCCAAAACAGTGCACTGTCGATGCCTAATGCACGATCTATATCTTCACGAGACTTACGTAAAAACTCTTTAGATGCATTACGATTTAAGGAGCGAAATGCACGCTTGGCAGCTTTATAATTACGATAAGAAATGAAACTATTACCACGTGGCCTACCGTCAGCCAGCCAAGACTGTCTATAGTACCTCATATTGGCATGCAACCTTTTAAGTGTATCATTCCAATAGGGTTTCAAATGTGGAGAATATTTTGCCAGAGGTAAACAGTTATCGGAGGCATCGTTAATACATTCAACAATTAAAGAGTATAAGGACTCAATAGTTGTGTCTGCATCAGAAAAATCCAGTGATTGGATGTTACAATGTAAAAGTATGGTAACCTCTGACTCATAAAATAGTATACTCCGTTCACCAATATTTTGCCATTTAATAGGTTTAAACGAGGAATTCATCGTACTACATGTATGCAACACAAACTCAAAATTAAATGTAGCAACAATAGGCCTATGCGTTGACACATTTAAACAGTTATCATCCAGACTTTCACATGTCATTATTGCATCTATACATTCCTCGTTACAGATGATATGGTCAATCAGACTCTGATATTCCCGTCGTATGATACATAAGTAGCCTGCGCCCCTGTGCAAAACGGTAATGTATTGATGGCTATTAAATGATTTACAGCCATAAACTGACTAAAATATCTTCCCCTAGCATCAGGGGGTTTGATAAAACGCTCACCCTGTAAATGCGTATTAATGTCACCCATTATAATAACGCTTCCTCTTTCAGAGTACATACAATACAGATCCTGTATCTGCGACACATGCTCCCTATAAGTGTCCATGGAGTGATTTGTACATGGGGCATACACTTGCATCACATATACAAAATTATTCTGCGATAATTGTAACTGTATACCGATAATCCGCTTACTGTCTATATCTAGCACTGACACCCTATTATCTAAATCCCTTCTCCACAATAAGGCAACCCCTCCTTTACATACCTTATTATCATATATTAGAGATGTATCAGCATCTGACTGACCAATACCGTAGTAGTTAGGATGTATACTATCAAGGAAATGTAGATCTCTTGTGTGTAACCAATGTTCTGAGATGCCACATATATGAATATGCTCATTTGTGAGTAGGTTACTTAAGTAATATGAGCTTGACATTAACCCAGTAGCATTCCATGTACAGACCATTAAGTTAGACATAAAAACGAAAACAAAAATAATAATTTAATAAATACATTCCATTACCACAAGACAGAGACACCTATAATAAGTGTAGTTCATTTGTCGTTCAAGCGTGGCCACCGTGGTAGCCATTTGCACGTGCAGACCCATACAAATGGTCACCGTTGTAACCATGGTAACGGTGACGGTCATAACTCTTTTCTGAGGTTTGATCGCGATTGCCATCAGCTCTCGCCTGTACATAGCGCCTGCCTCCGTTTCCTCTCTCGTAATCGTTGACCATCTGATGATCATCACTGTTGATGTGGTCCGTGCGCACGTGGTGCGTGCCGTTATACTGGTTATACTGGTTATGGCGAGGGCGATTCTGTCTTGGTTTGACAACCATGGTTTACACACGACACCACTGAGCCAGAAACCTTCCCCAGTTAAACGTTCAACATATTCAAAAGGAACATTTACTCTTATAACAGCCATTTCACTGCGTTTTGGGCGGAAAATCGTCACAAGAGTCACTTTTATACCGCGCGTTCTCAGGTAGTTCGTAATCGAGGTTTCATTTATTGAGTTGAAAAATCTCCCAACGAAAAGGCGCTTTGTTTTTCTCCTGATGTGTTCCGTGAAATCATCAACGTCGACAACTTGCTGCTGTTGATAATGACTTTCATTTTGATTAATATTGGACTTAGTTTCAGCACATTCATATATTTTATCTGGTCTCACAACATTTTTACCGTTAACTCTGACTGGAATTTCTTCTTTATAATATAAGTTATGTGCAATCTGAGGGAGTCACCAGACCCTGTAATATACACATCCCCAGCACAATGTACCGGCTCAGGTGATTTTAATGGCGTCGAAATTGAGAGTTCAGGTTCGATCCCTTGAATCGCCGGTAGGACTTCCTTATGAAAAGGCTTAGCAGGTGTGCTATCTTTTTCACTATTAAGTTTCTTGAGTCTAGCTTCGACCTTTCCTATTCTCTTATCAAAGTTTTTTACGTCTTTGGTCATTTTCTCTTTCAACAGTGTGATCTCTTCTTTATAAACTTCACTGTAAGAAGCAACCTCAGAACGTAACAATTTAATGTCAGTTTTCGCACTTGACACGCCCATGCATCTCTCATCATTTAAGCGTTCAAATGACTGATTTAGCTCTTGTATTTGCTCATCGAGTCTGTCCATTTATTCATAAATTTCAGTTTTAAATGTATCTAGGCCAACTTTAATCTGTTTTATTTCTTGAGCTTGGTTAACACACAGCCCTACCCGTTCCTCCTTTAATTTTAAGACATCTGATTGTAACTGTGTAACGGCTTGCTTGAGAATATGTAATTCTGATGGTTGAACCGTGTCTTTTGAGTTGATTGACCTGGACTCATCTTTATTAATTAATTTGGGCGAGCTTAAAATGCTTTTCAATTCCTCGTATGGTGCGCCATCAAGTACAGATACCAGGGTGTGTATGTCGCATGCCAATTTATAGGCGACACTATCCCCTTTCCTCGTAAATTTACGTTTATTAAGGTCACACATCTGTGAGTATGGGTAGTCACTGCAATCCCTAACGTGCAAAAAAGTGAGTCACGTACATGCTCGAGAAACATATCGTCTGACGCCTTGTCAGATTTCACGTGGTCAATGAAATTGCTCTTGGGAAGTTGGTGAAATAATTCTTGAAGACTTTGGATAATGTTGGCATCATTAGATATCTCAGAAAAGATGCTATTCACATTATTCTCAGTCACATTTATTCGCGGACATTGAGACACGTAAATCTGATTAACCTGTGTTTGGGAACTATTTGGCGAGTCAGCCTCAGTAAAGCTTACTTGGCCCGGCATGAGTTGTGACTGAAACGGTACATAGTCCGATAATTTCTCAGCACGCAAAGGGGTCAACTCGTGACCGCCTGGACTCGACATAATTCTGTATTATACAATGGACATAGCTGCAGGCACCATTACCTTTGTTGTCCGCACAACACCTTACTATGGTTTGAAATATGTTCAAAATTGTTACTATTTATAGTATTTGTGGTACAGTTCAAACAAAGAAAATATGTAGAAATACAAATGTCCAATTTCTACCAGTTCTAAATATAAATCGTCAATACATACGTCTTCCCGAAAAATTATCCAATAAGTATGTATAAAATCACATTAATTTTTAACACTTAAATCCGTATTTTCATCCATTTTTATCAGAGCACAAAAAACATCAACCTCCTTTTTTAGCTCATGCGCCGGATCCTTTTTATTTACAAATTCTTATTACCGTTTCATTATTTCCACGAACAGGTCCTAACTGTATGGAACGCCGAATCTACATAAACTCAAATATTTGAAGATCTCTTCAAATAATTAGAGATCTCTTCAAATGAATTATTGATATCAACAATTCAATTGAAGATATCAACAAATGATTTGAAGAGATCTTCAAATGAATTAATGATATCAAAATATGGCTTGTTGGTCTCAATATATAATTATTGATATCTACAATTAAATCAAATGTTTGTAACGAAAATCATATCATTATTGTATTACTTTTTATCATCCTGATTATTACTTTGGTTAGTTTTATTATTGTTACCAGCTGTATGGCTGTGTGAGTTCAAATTTTGTTTTTGTTGTATTGCAGTAGTCGTATCCTGTCTGTCCTGAATTCTACCATTATGTGAATGGAATAATTCTTTTCCTCAAGATCTAAGATCTCTAGGATCTATAAATTCCTTTAATCTGTTTATATGTACGGATGATTTAATCTCTTTCTTTGTGTTTATATTTCTTAAAATAAACGTGTTTTTGGGTAACGATTTAGTGATATTGTATACGTCTTTAGAACACTTTCTGAATAATTTTCTAGAAGCATCTTTTGGAATTTGGTTTTAACAATACCAAGTCTCCCAATTTGAAATACCTCTGTTTGGTTTTCTTATCATAACTCTGTTTAGATTTTGCCTGTTGTAAGTTTTCGTTGCAATTTCCATATTAACTGTAATATTTCCGTTAATTCTTCAACATAATGCTGTGTCTTAGGTTTTGGTTAGGGTTAGGGGGTAGGGTTAGGGGTTAGGGTTTGGGTTAGTAGGGTTGTAATAGGTTAATCCATATGTCTACCAAACATTACTTGATATGGAGAATATTCTGTAGTATTTGCACATATAGTTGAGTTACATGTTATATTTGAACAAAAAATAATTTTGTTAGGCTATTCTTTTCATCCAAGATTGTTGTTCTTCACGTGCTAAGTAAAGTTCTTTGAACATTTTCTAACTGTCCATTTGTCACGAGGTGAAAAAAACTTGTGTTTTTCTTTTTTATTCCGAAAAAGCTGTACTTGCATGATGTGTCCAATAAAATTCTGACCTCTGTCACTTATTAAAATTGAAAATATTTTCTGCAATTTCTTCTGCATTTTGTGTTTTTAGTGGCAGAAAGATTGCATATTTAGAGAATGCACAGATAGTTGATAACACATAATTGTAGCCTTTGCTTTCTTTAGCAACGGTAATGATATCAACATGGACTACTTCCCATGATTCTGATGGTATCGGCATTTCAGTAAGAGGTGCTGGTGGTTTGTAGGTAACGTCCCTTTTATTTACTTGGCAAGAGGTACAAGATATTATTTAATCTTTATTTATTATTTAATCTTTGATATCTTGATACATCTTTGGCCAGTAGTAAAATTGTATTATTGTATAAAATGTTCTATCAAGACCAAAGTGAGAATTATCATTTAGAGAAAACAAATTATTATTACGTAATACTTAGGGTAAAGATAACTGCTTAATAAAATATGTTTCTGCTGTTTTCTTACGTCTTGGTTCATAGAAATGCCAAAAAATTCCATCTGAGATGTGGTATTGATTACTTTCGTATACTACTCTTTTGGTTTGTTTTGTTCTGGTAAGATGTTATTTAAAATGTAATTATAAATATCCTTAAAGTCTGGGAATGATTCTTGCAGTTGAGCCATGTTAACATCTTTATCATGATTTTGTATATGGCTACTGAAGTTGTCTAAGCTATCATTCTTGTTGGTATTGTTGTTAACGTTACCTGTTTCACTAGATTGATATTTATCTGATTCTGATTGAATATCATTTGACACGTTTTTTTTTTCATTTATTGTTTTATTTGTGGAATTTAGGTATTCATTTTCCTTATTATGGGGTTTATCTTTTAATTTGTCTGAGTCATGCGTTTCCTTTATCTTTTTACTTTGTGCCCTCGTCAGAGCTGTTAAAGTGCATGGTGAAGGGCTTGTGTCCTTTGAAGAGATATTTAATATCCTAAGATCAAAATCTGTGTCAGTATTGACATTTTGAATTTTATTATGAACTATTCTGCTAAGATAGTCAGCTGGGTTATTCCATCCTTTATTGTACATGATTTCGTAATCAAAATTTTCTAATTCAATTGCCCATCTATACATTCTACTATTGGTGTGTTTCATAGTATGTAAATTCCATTGGTAGTGTTTACAGTCTCGTAGAGCAAATATAATTGCTAATAATTCAAGTTCTGAACTA
Organism: Solen grandis; assembly: GCA_021229015.1. NCBI lineage: Eukaryota > Metazoa > Mollusca > Bivalvia > Adapedonta > Solenidae > Solen > Solen grandis. The sequence goes on from CM037792.1 coordinate 34,261,060, forward strand.
CCATATTTTCTTTATCTTCCTCCATATTGTATAACATGCATTTTATTTGATTCTTTGTTCATCTGACATAAAATATAACCTGTTGCTATGGTTACTGATGCATCCATAAAAAGCATAAATGGTTCATTGAAATCAGGTAATTGTAAAAAAAGGTTTGTTAAAAGCGTCATCATGTCCCTCTGTCCATTTATAAAGTGAGTCTTTCTTTAATAGATTGTGTGGTGTGAATATTTTAGAATAATCTTTAAAGAATTTTTATGGACTTTTTCTATTGCTTCTGGTTGTATAAAACCCATAGCTTCAGATCCGTAGTTCAAAATGGAAAGTTCATATGAATCAAATACGTTAAATAATATATTAATGGGAACTTTCATATTAACGGTTATCTTTAATGGATAACAAGCAGTTATTGGGAGTTCGCATCTGTATTCCGGTCATTATTATATCAAATGTTAAAGGTAGTTATCACGGTCGTGTAAAGTAATGTGCACACCGGTTGTTGTACTTCCTTTCCGTTTTGGCGGGTAATGGAGTAAGCGGTGGGTGAATTGCCTCTAACATTTTTTTGTCGTATTTGCAGTGATTGGCTGCTATTAGTAAGAATAATTATTCAAATGCAATTTTATGGTCAGATGTTGCGATTGAGGCAGATGGTGGGGCCATCACAGTCTTCATTAGACGTTCGAAAACAGATCAGTATGGCACTGGTTCACATTTGAGGCTTTGTCGTACTGGAGTGGTACTATGTCCAGTGCTTGCAATGCAAGGTTTTATGGAGCAGCGACATAAGTCTGGAGGGCCGCTTTTTTGTCATTTAGATGGGTCTCCGCTTACTCGGTACCAATTTACTGCTTTATTGAAAAAGTGTTTGTGTAGGCTGCATTTAGATTACAGTAACTATTCTTCCCATTCTTTTCGCATCGGAGCAGCAACTGCTGCCGCCATGGTCGGCTGCACAGCTGAGGATATTAAACGTGCAGGCAGATGGCGATCGGATGCTTACAAGTTATATGTGAAACCAATTCCTGTGTACACGCTTCCAAAGATAGTCTAAACCCCATATGTATTATTAGCGTCACAGGTATCTTCTGCATTAAGTGAGTTGGTTGTAATTTTACCAAAGTTATTGTAGGTGTTACAAAGGTCTGGTTGTTGGGATCTTCCATAGTGAAGCGTGCTTTCGTTGTTGCCAGGCAACGCCCAGGTGGCCCGAACCTTGGGTTGGATTTCACAGACATTTGGTGGCAGGGATATGGTGGCATGTCACTGGTAGAAGCTATTCACAAGCTTAAAACATTGAAAGCTGTTGGGGATAATCAGGATGTTATAATCTTGCATTGTGGGGGGAATGATTTAGGTCGTATTCCAGTTAAGCGTTTGCGTTATTATGTAGATGAGCTAGTGAAATACATATTGAAAAATTTTCATGTTAGAATAATTTGGTCAGAAATTCTGCCCAGGAGAAGGTGGCGGTACTCCACTAATTTTGCCGCAATGGAGTCGGCAAGGAAGCGGCTAAACAGTTATGCGGCAGCTTTGGTTGTTAGAAACAATGGTTTCTACATCAGACATACCGATTTAATGGAAACATCAGACATTTATTACCTAAGTGATGGAGTGCATTTGACATTTTTAGGAAATTGCATTTTCATAAATCAGTTGTCGTCTGCATTAGAGGCATTCTTTTCAGGTTTTGCTACTTGTTTTAAGTAGTCTGTTTGGGGAGAAATGGTTCCTGTTCCCATCCAGCAATTCGTTAAATTTACTTAAGATTTATATTTTGCTGTGCCAAAACGGTTCCCCATCAATTATTTTGGCGGTGGCCCCGCCGCCTTGTCGACATTTGTCGATCAGCGTTGGGGCCAGTTGGCCGACAGCAAAATACATGCATAGTTATCAGCAGTTTGTATTTGGTTGTATTATAATCTGATATATTTGAAGCCTTTTGTGGCATATTTCAAGTTGAAGCCCTGTGGGGATTATTTTAAGTAGAAGCCCTTTGGGGCATAATTTGAGTTCAAGCCTTTTGGGGCATATATTATTTTTGAAACCTTTTAGGGCATACTTTAAGTTGAATTTTGTTGATTTGAAGGTGAAGCCCTTTGGTAGCAGATTGAAGTTTTAGCCTGGGGAATTTGAAGTTGAAGCCCTTTGGGGCAGATTTGAAGTTTTCGCCCTTTGGTTCTGTTGGGGCAGATTTAAAGCTATACATTTATTTGCCTATTTGGGCTGCTATACATTTATTGAATTTTTGCCTAGTTGGGCTTTCACGAATTGCTGTCTAAGGTCGCCCTATACGACAATTTGTCCGGTGTCCTGTTAGTCAAGTGGATTAACACGATGGGAATGGGAACCAGGCCCAAACAGTGCCAAAATGGGGGTGGGGGTGTTAGGTTGTGAATATGCAATTTGGATTTTGTGTATTTCATTTTTATACATGTGTATTTCAATTTGATAAATGTGTATTTGAATATAAAAAAATATGATGTGGTTAATTGCTTGTTGTTTTACTTAGGTCGGTCAATTGTGGGGTGGCATAGTGCATTTGCAAAGGTCCTTATTTTTGGCTGTTTGTGCTTAGAGCGCCTATTATTGTGATCATTGCATTACAATTATAATAGAAAAGTGAGCATTCTAATGATATTGATATCATGGACCTTTGCTCGTGTTTGTGCCGCTAAGCAACTGCCTGTCCTCGAATCTCCCAATAACTAGAATTAGAGACATAAATGAATGAAGAGCCCTTAGTCCCTTACCTGCCAGTGTGTTTGCTCTTGTGTAAAAGACCCCCCTCTTGTAAATACAACACCTAAAAATTGAAAGAGTTAACTATTTCTAACTCCTGATCATTGTAAAACCATTTTTCATTCACCTTTTTTAAGCACCATGATTTTAGACTTTTCAATGTTAACATGAGCTTCCATTCACGACGATAAGAGTATAAACCATTTAATGATTCTTGCAACCCTCTCATCGCGTCTGATATCATCACAGCATCATCAGCAAAAAGTAATTAATATATAAATCGAAATTCTACTTCTATCTAAGCAATCATAAGCTTTTCCGGCCGTTAGGCCGTTTATTTTCACCCTGACTTCCTGTGAAACATACAGTAATGAAGCGGAATAAAATTAGGCTTTTCATTGGTTATTATATGCTTTGCTAAATTCCCATTGGTCATTGTGAAATTAGTCAAAAGAAGAGAAAGGAGTTGCGGAAACGAGTTCTTTAGATCTGTTTGTTTTAAAAGTTTTCTTCCCCTGTGAACGATTTGTCCCGACTAGTAAGACACAGCACCTTTTTAAGGTAAACTGAAAGAGTAGAACGCTAGAAAATAGGAAGCACATAGATTTCGGAATTGATTGTTCGACCCTGACAGATCCTATATTCAACAAAAACGTAACATCCGGTTTCGTTTTGTAGCCCGCGAAACGAAGTCTATTCAAAGAGCTGCACTGACAAAGGAATTACACAACTATTAAACCATCAACAAAATCTATTACATGTTCAACCATTCAGACACTAATCATCAAGCTGGTTACCATGGCCGAGTATCTTTTTTAAAGATATTTTTGTTTTAAAATCTATGAAACTACAATATAATTTCTTTTTCTTTAAAAACTGTGTTTGGATCAATGAATAAAGAATAAAAATCGGATCAACAGTACTATAGTTATTCTTAAAACCAAACTGTGCGTCCGACATGGCCCATAATTTTAGTCTATCATTTAAATACCGGTAAATAGCTTTGAAAAACAGCTCGTTAGGGTAATGCCTCTATAGTTGTTTGGGTCAGTCTGGTCACCCTTTTTACATAGAGGGATGATTATACCAGTAACCCAAGCCCTGGGATACACCTGAGTATTTAAAATATGATTAAAACATAAATTCAAATGAGAAACTATTACTGGTTCGGACACTTTAAAATACATGCACATGTCCATGAGAAACACACAGTCGTGGATATGGAAACTGAAGTCAGTGCAGAGTTGCTCCATCAATGACGTCACAACGAAGGGACAGAAGTCAGTCAATCTTTGCTCGCCCTTTGTCATTTTGCAACTTTTAATTCCCGATTTCAGACAAACTATGAACAAATCAACACATATTTTGCAAAAACAAGTCTTACACTAACATATTTTAACATATAATAAGGAAATTGGAATTGTTGTTGCTGACCTTTAAGCAACTTTAGTGAAGCTCGATACACTCTGTAAAACTGCCTTTAAGTTTAATGTATCAATTTCCATATGATCAATATCGATTTAAGTATCATATTGTCAGTATGTATACATCGTCTGAGACCCACGCCTGATTTGTTACGTTTCACTCCATCTATCGATGAAATTATCATTAGACGTGGGTCTCAGACGTTGGTATGTATAGTGAGACACTGAATTTTATATAATCACTGATATCTTCCTCACCATAGCAGGATTGCCTAATTTAAACATCTGTACATTTGTATTGGAAATCAGGGATGTGCTCATGAGAGAAGTCCAACTTGTAGTATGGATGGGATTACGAGTTGACTGCTGCAGAAAAAGCTGTTTGAAAAACTTATCAAATATTTGTTTATTGGGTTAATCGTCCCACCAATTGTATTTCAGTCATTTTGAGACAATGTCTACTTGAGAATATAGTGCTGCCACACTGTAGTATCAGACTTTAGACATGTGACATGATACCACACCCAGTCATATTATTATGACATCAGGCCAACCAGTCCTGCAACTACCCTTATATGCTGAGCGCCAAGCTATACAAGAATCCTTCATAACGACTTAAGTATATCGTGGTAGGGGATCGAACCCTCTCACAACACAGCCTCCGGGACCGGTTATCAAATGTATTGGCAAACAGAGTAGACCCAGATCAGGCAGCTCCTATATGTGCTGTCTGATCAGGGTCTCCTCTATTTGCTCATACAATATCGTAGCTCAGTTCTACACAGTCTGTGTGGCAAAGAAAAAATCATGATTTCATATACCATTTTAAGTTCAGTTAAATAACATTCCTCAAGTCATGGGGGGGGGGGGGGGGGGGGAGGCTCCGTGGCCGTGGCACTCAGCCCCTCACCGCGTGGGTTCGAATCCCGGCAGGGTCATTCGGATTTTCATGTGAGGTAGGTCGGTGAGCTGGATGTCGCTATATGACTGAAATACTGTCGAAGCGACGGTAAACTCAAATAGTCAAGTCCTCAAGTCATAAATTTGTACATGAATATTCATGGGGTAAAGGGTGAAGAGTATTCTCTAAACAAAGGGCGATAACCAAAGTTTCGCGCATTTCATAGGAATTCACAAATACTCGAGTTACTGCCCCAAAACATGATAGCTTCATAACAATCTCTCTAGTTTACTTTAGATAACCTAAGGGCAATAACTCTAGCTTCAATTCATGTTTCCCTCATATGCATTATATCTGCATTATATCCGTCTTTCATAAAGATAGACTCATGTCTGATTGAATTAAATGTCGGACAATGCCTTCCTTAGCATTTTTTATTTTGCTGAAAATCATTCTTATTCAAGATATTGTTCCTGTTAACGTTTCACGAGGATTTTGATGATTGGGCTTCGGAGAATAGATAACCTGGGAAAAAGATATGTCAAGAGGCTCGGACTGAAAAATTTGATTTTATGTAATATTGTCCCCTATTAATGAAATCATTATATCCATATTTCATGAAGATCCTTCAATGTTTATAAAAGTCAAAAAGGGACATAATAATGATGCATGATAATATTATTTACGCAATGGATTTATTTGGACTCCATGGCTCACAGACTAAAGGTAGGTAGGCCTCGTCTATTACATCGCCATTATCAGCAATGTCTTTTTTCAAAATATGTAACAATTCTCTTCTTGTGACTTTCTTACCACCGAGGTTCATCATATCCTAAATCTTCATTCGTCGAGAAATAATATTTGTTCATTATAAACATCTAGCTTATATATTGAAACACTTTGACCCCTATACCACTCTATAAGCACCTTTCACGTGACTTATTCCTGCTTGATATTAAGCATATGTAAATACAAAGTATTACCTTTCTACATTTGAAGAAGCTGTCTAACTAACGATTCAAGCAGGTTATAGTTAATATACAATATAGTTACTCACACAGACCTAATAATATGGTATAATTACAACGACATCATTCGAATTTTGACAACTGCTCGTTTTACCGAGGTATTCCGACTGTTGTGTCAAACAGTAGCTACGTGTGAAAAAGGTTAACGACCGCCATTCGAATTTTTAGACAATTGCGCTTCGTACAAATTATGCCTCTAACTCCACCAACAACATTTAGTTCTAAGTAATACCTAGGGGCAAATTTTATCATTCTTGTTTCTCTGAAATAAAGAAAACCATCACAAATATCTCTTTTTTTATCATAGAGATAGTTATATAGTTATTAAGGTAAAGTCCCTGTAATGGTTCCGCTATGTCTTGGACCACTTAACCTCTACCAGGATAACCAACGTACCCCAATGAAACAGTAGGAAACCTTGGTTATCTCCGTAAAAGGTCATGAAATCCGAAATGTAGCGGAACCATTACAGGGTTTTTATCTTAAGGTAATCATTTATATCAACTTAGTCGTGTGTTTGAACATCACAAAACACGAATCAACTCAATTTAAGAAATAAGAAATATTACTGTCGGTGGCATTGAAGCCGTTGGGTTATTGAAGAACAAAGAAAACTGAAAGGTATAGTTTTACTATTTATATCAACACAACTGACAATGAAGTTATAAATGAATTTCATAACTTATAATGTTAAGACATGTTACATAAATTTAAAAACATTCCATTAAGAACATTACAATTACAATACATTACAATCATTTTAGCCTTAAATGACTTTAAAAATCATTATCAATTGCAATTGTCTTTTTCTCCCCGCACGTGACACCACTTAAACAAATAAGAGCTCGTGTATCAATACAACTGACAAGGAAGTAGAACTCGAGAAATTCAAACCAGAAGATTTGTGTTCATTTTTGAATTCACCAGAATCTGCGAAAAAACGTGGTCCAGCCTCGTCTTTGAAATCCACTTCCAGGGAGTCCCCGATAGACTGGTCTTCTTCCGGAAATCCCCGGTCCAGAATTTGCGCCATTTCCACGTCTACCACCAATGCCATTAAAAAATTGATTTAGTTCCCCGCCAGGGCCCCCGCCTTGAGGTTGTCCGTCGGGACCGACAGAAAAAGACATCGTGTGAAAACTCGGATTCATGTGCATAGGGACGGCTTGAGCTGGAAAAGAACAAAAGGGCCATTACAACAATCTCTACCAATATCTTATATCCCCCGAGTCTGTAGCTCCCAAGTGACTAAATAAAAGAAGCTGCTTTCATTAAATATTAGGGTAATATTTAAAATGTCTCTCTAATGTCTCTCTAACAAAGTTGAAACAGTACACACTCTTTAAACAAGTTCCATTTCTTTCTATTAAACTCATATATACTTTATATATAGTCATTTGTAGACGATGTCTACTTGAAACGGATATAGTGCTGCCACACTGCAGTATCACGCCATAGACATGTGGCATGATACTACACCCGGGCCAACCAGTGCAACTACCCTTATATGCTGAGCACCAAGCAGTACCATTTTTTACGACTTTGGTATGTCGCGGCCGGGGATTGAACCCACGACCTCCCGCTCCCGAGGCGGACGCTCTGACTATATATATACATGTACTTATTGTTTTATAAATGAAGCTATATCACATAGAAATTTCTTATTCTTATTGACACGATGATTAGCACAATATATATGCATGCGCTAAAAATCGTGTCAATAAGAAATTTAACGTGACTTATCTCATTTATAAAAACAAAAAGTATATATGTTTTCAAAATGAAAATATATAATCTATGCAATGTGTCTTCAAAAAAAAATTTAAAGGACACAAGTCTAAATTCATCTGTAAAATAAAAATAATCATTAAAAAAATTAAAACTAAAATAAAAGAAAAAATAGACCATTAATAATAATGATTAAAAAAACAACAACACGAAAAAAATGGATAAAGCACATACCATCAGACTGTATTACGTTCTGGCATAACAAAAGAATCACAGCAGCAGATATAGCTATCACCGGGGACATGGTTGAATAATTGTGGCTGCTCTGGTCACACGTGTGGCTCACAGTTTATGAATGGGCCAATTTATAGGCGCGTGCATCTGCTCTGATTTAATTGGTTGCTGAGGCCCTGGTGTATGACCTAGGGTTTTGACAAATACAAACGCTTTGTTTTTTGTTTTTTTTTACAATCATGGTCTATTGTAGTTATGTGAAATCAGAAACCTTGACATACACAGACACTCATTTTATAACAGCAAATATATATGACATTCATTTTGTCAAGTTAATCGTTTGATGATGTTTCGTAAAAGAACAACATGAAACATTAAAACAATTAAAACATAGCGGCGATGGATTGCGATTGACCAACGCTATCTTTTTTTTCTTCTCAATTTCAATTTATACTGAGCACTTAAAATTCAATTATGGTAGAGAGATATTACAGTCCTCATGTCCATGTGTAATGGTGTATTTGAAACAACATTTTTTTTTTTCAAAGGATAAACCTCAAATATTCAATCTAGAGCATCACCGGGCCTCTTCCTTTCACTACTGTTCAGCATTTTAAATTACACGAGAGCTCAATTAGCAAAATATCTTAATGAATAGACGACCCAATTAGGATGATCAAAGGTCAATGCTGTATGACAAAACATTGCAGTTTGTAGCTGACCCATCCTTTCTCTAGCTGATTGCTTGGCAATTATCTGGGTCAATGGTTAACATAATTTATTTGCTTGTTCGGTCATTTCTTGGGAAGGGCCTCTGTGGCCATTGTGGCCAAATCACGTGGTATGTGACGTCATTTTAAGTTGTCGCAAACAGCTGTAAGTATTCCATATCTTCATCAGTTTTAATGGGGTATAGCGCTTATCAAGTAAATCTAGCCCTGCATTTAGACCCCAATGATTCTTTTGTCAAATGTAGCATTCGACATTCATTAACATTCGGGAAAACTTTCAGGGTCGTGAAACTGTGTTTGTTATCACAAAAAGCATTGAATGAAAAAGTTATAAATTTATTTCACCTTAAAATTTAAAATACTTTAACCACACGTAATCATATTAAACATTAAAATTAACATCTCGTGTTAGCGAAAAAGAAACCGAAAAAATAAATGTCCATACACTAATGGACTTATTACGTAATTGAGGTAAGAAAAAAACGTATTAACAAGGTATACCTATAATAAGAATATACTTGTCATGAAGATATAATACAAAAATGAATTTAGATACATCAAGAAAAGTCGTTTTTACGAGTGTCAAATGAGAAGTATTACCTGTCATCCTGTGCTGCGGCTGAACTTTCACACTGTTACATTAATGATTAGATTAATTAAGAGAACGTTAACATATTGCTAATTAACCAAAAGGACGTTGCCATGGTGTCAATCTTATAAAACTATAAATTAAGTCAACTGGTTTCAATTAAGAGCGGTTATAAACTTATTTATTTTACGACAATTTGGAAACAATTTATTACATTTTATACTAATCCCTGTCTACGGGTCCTTGGCTGGACCAGTACTGTATGCCTGTGGAGGTCATGAAGAATTCTTGCCCTCAAAGGGGTTCAAACCCCCAACCTTCGATTCCGCAGTCGTGTATGTCACCACTGGACCACGGCGCCCTTAAAGAGCAGGTACCCAAAATCTCATAAATTTAAATACATTTTTCTTCTATATCTTGATTAGATACTCTAGTGACAGCCAGTGGAGTATATTGTTTAGGCTCACAGTAAATCATTGAATATTGCAAACTTTCACAAATAAAAGTATGGAAACATCACAGTGGATCGAAAATATAACCATATCAAAAATAATCATTTCTCTACTGCAAGGAATTATTTTCAGTTTATTTTAAACCTATTTCAAATTATGATTAAATTCGGCAGTGTGCAAAAAAAAACTGCACAAATTACATAGTTACCATTATACAGGTACTTTTCTACATAATTTTACATGAAACATTTTTATTTTTTATTTCTCGACTTATTTTAATACATGAAGTATCATCCTGATTGTAATGTAGCATTTTCTTGTAAGATACAATCAGCTTTTACATATCTTCAATAGAAAATGAGATATTTGAACACGTGACTTTGGAGAATTGGATAATTTGTCACGTGCTTATGTCAGAGTTAAACTAGTCGCCATTTTTTGTTGATAGGTCTTTTGGAAATCCACTGCGTCGGAGAATGCTAAATATCAGCTATTCCTGGATAAATCAAACAAAACGTGGGTACGAACTGTATTGGGTTGGTATAAATAGCAATAGCTCAGCGGTCCGCTTTGCGTTCGGGAGGTCTGGTGTTCAAATCCCAGCCGGGGCACTTCCTCCGTTGACCGCGTCAAACCAAAGACGTATAAAATTGGTTTCAGATGCACCCTTGCCCAGCACTCGGAAAATAGGGTTGCTATGGAAACTCGGAGTACTCAGTACTGGTTCTACCCAGGAACTTGTCTCCCGTGTATCGGTGTTATACACCGAGGTGTCTATTCGCATAATAAACTAGAGTATCGCACCCGGACTCCCTTGTATCGAACCACTGTCACTTCCTATGCTGTCTCTTCAGCAAAAAAAAAAAAAAAAAAAAAAAAAAAAAAAGACCCACACTTGGGTAATCCTTGGTCGCAAGGTCTAAAATATGGCCATAAAAAAACCCCACAAAAAACAAAACAAAAAAAAAACAGAAAATGATTGCTACCATTACAATAGAAGAAGATCGAAGAAAGAAGGTTTGATAAAGGGTAGCTTTCTAATGATGGGAGATAGAAGAAATATGTCTTATTATACTCGCATTACAAACATACCGTATCTTATGTTACTTTTAGTAAGGTCACAAAATATTGCTATGATTGAAATTAACGAGACAGTGACTACCGAAAGTTTAATTTAACTTTAATCTGCAATGCATAAGAATTATGATGTATAAGCATTATGAAAATAGTTCACGCAATTTTGCTTAATACCATGGGTGGGAACGAGGCTACCAAGTTCCGGCGCACAGGCTGGTACCAGAAGAATACACGATCTTCTTCGTACCCAAAACACATGAGTGATATATTTTCTTGCACACACCTCTTTAACTTTTCAAATGTTTATAACAATTAGTTTACAGATAACAATCGGTGATTAGATAACTAAACACTTCGAACTTTTTCCTTTACAGTAGCGTAGCGTGGTAATTAACTAGGGGTTATTTTGATTGGTTCAGAAAGTTATGATGTAATAGCACGTGATCTGTCAGGAATAAGAAATAGTACCCATACACACGAGAAACTCCTGTCCCGGACACAATGAATAAAGACACAGAATCCGGAAACAATTTTTGGTAATGGTTTATTGTGAACACATATTTCTGACAGAGACAAAGCCTTTTTTATGTCATAAATCAGTAATAGGGACTTAGAACATTCATTCATAAACAGGAAAATCTGCATTCACTTCTAGCCCTTCCTCAAAGATTTTTTTCGAAACATTTTCTGGGTCAATAACAACATTAACATCTGCAACTTTTTTGTTCATTCACCATTATTAGTCCTGACCAATCAAACGCACGCATGCCACTTCTTCCGGGAACGCGTGTATATACCTACATATGTCATACATAAATCTGTGTTATAAAACATGTCTGTCGGAGTCCATTCATGTCTGACGGAGTCCATTCTTGTTGAAAAGTGTCAAAGAATGCAGACCCGAACAAGGTTGTATTTCGGACAGTTGTCGTGTCAAGGCCATTCGGTGATGTTCAATGGTTGGACCAGGGACTGGTCACTCTATATACATGTGTAGTTGGACGTCAAACGGAATCCTTCGAGAAGTTCCGTTTGTGTACCGGGGATCGTTTCCGGTTTGTTTGGATAAGCTAATCGGAACACTTCGGTTAATTCCGTCATTTTCGAGGTGTATCGCCCCACGGACAGTATTTCAGTCATTTGGAAACATGAGATAAATACAAAGCTGTGTAGGAGCACATTTGTCTTGGAGCACATTTGGAGCACATTTGTCTTGGAGCACATTTGTCTCACGAGGTGTGACCGATGTATTCGTAAACATTCATATTTGCGACAAATTGGAAATGAGACAGATGTGTTCGACACACAATAGGAAGGACACTCGAAGCACATTTGTCTCACATTCTATCATTCTACTTTAAAGGAAAACTGTTTCAGCTTAGTACATTGTAATTGTCCGAAAAGGCGGATATAGAAATTAGCTGCCTGTCTGTCCGTCCGTCTGTCTGTCCACATTTACAACCTGAAAATTATCTGCGATAACAGACCTACTTAGAGATGTATTATAAATCACTAAATCGAATAGAGTCTTCACTTGAAGTCTACACGATTAAGAAACTGCTGTCAGTCATATTTGGTTTATTATCATGCTAGGTTTTTTTTACAGCGGTTAGGGGCAAAGTGGTTTTTTGAAGTCAGCGACCTTAATCATTCGACCTCGGAAACCCCTAAATGAGTTCCCAAAAGAATCCGAGTAATGCCATAATTATGGAAAATTGGGCCTCGCATAATCGGGCGAGACGCGACATTCCGACGAGACACGAAGCGAGGCACAATATTGTAACACGAAATCTCGCAATGTCGCAGTATCCAATATCACGAACTTTCGCGTTAGAATAACGTGCCTCGCTTCATGTTTTGCCGGAATCTCGCTTTTCATGTCTCTCGGTAAAATATCGCGCATCGCTTTGTGTCTGCGCTTCTCAAAAGATGTTTTTGTCTCGCGTTGACACACGAGATGCGAAGCGAGACGCGAGATTCAGGCGAGATGCAAAGCGAGTCACGATATTGTATCATTCAAATATCGCCCGATTCTCGCCTATCGCTGTGGATGTTCAAACTTTCAAACCTTATATCGTGCCTCGCTTTGTGTCGCGAGAATCGGGCGATATTTGAGCGACATAACATCGTGTCTCGCATCGTATCTCACCCGATTCTCGCGACATAAAGCGAGGCACGATTCTCGCATGTTGCGTCTACCGGTGTACCATTATTTGAACACGTTACCGTTATCTATTTAGTTTTTTTGTGTAATCATGACTGCCACTGATCCATGCTAATCGATTAAGGTTGAACAGCACCGAATTACATACTAAAGAATCAGGCGATATTTGAAGGACATAGTATCGTGCCTCGCTTCGTGTCTCGAACGATACAATATCGTGTCTTGCTTCGCATCTCATCGGAATCTCACGTCTCGCTTCGCATCTCGTGCCTCAACGAGAATCAGGCGAGGCGCGATATTTTACCTCGAGTAACGAAGATAGACACGAGATTCCGGCGAAAAAACGAAGCGGGACACGATAATCTACCGCGAAATCGCATGTTATGGTATCTCATGGTATGGAATACTGCGACCGTGCGGAATCTCAATATCATGTCTCGCGTAGTGTCTCGTCGGAATATCGGGTCTCGCCCGATTCTCGTTTCTCGCCCTAAGGATGAGAGGCACGATATTCCATATGACACTGACGGGATTTCTTATGTTTCAGTGTACACCTTAAGGTTCAGCCAATCAAATTTCTTGAATTAGAGATATTGGAATTAATAGTTCCACTGCAGTCTTTAGGTTTAAGATTTTATATAAAAAAGCATTAGCAAACCTATTGGTGATTACACTTGACATGAGGTAAAACGGCGAACCTCGATTTTTTTTTCTGCCGTTGAAAAATATGTGACAAATGTGCTTGTATTTCATAAAAAATGACATGAGACAAATGTGCTTTCTTGTCCCTTAAAAAATTTGATCGGAGCACATTTGTTACACAAAATGTGTTTTTTGGTTAGACATTTGAGGTCCCATTTGTCTCATGTGAGACAAATGCGACCGCAACGGTCTTACGTAAGACAAATGTGCTACAGTACAGAGCTGTCTTACTTTGATATTACGCCGTAGATACGTAACATGATCACGCATTAATCTGCCACAGGGCCACCCAATCCTGGAAGTTGAAACTCCACTATGTGCTGGGTGCCAAGATACACCCAGAAACTATGACAGGATGTGACGTAATCATGTAGGCAATAATATGCATAAAGATTAAAAGTGTGTTATAATATTATGATACTGGGTGCATATTGCAAAAACAACTGTTAAACAATGCCATGCATGTTCAAAAACATCCAGTCAGCTAGTCCACTCCAGGAGACATCTCGTGGATTCTTGTCAGCCATCTACAATCACGTTCTCAGATAGGGGGTCTACCCTGGACGTCAACAGTCGCAGGAAAATGCGGCTTCAACTAGCACTGGGGTCGCTGTCATAGGTGTTACCCTGACTGTGAACCTCATGACTGTGTATATATTGCCAGTGTAAATATATCACAACTGTTTATTTTTTTCATTTCAAGATATATAAAGCGCGCGCACACATTGAAAGAAAAAAATAAAATAAAAAATAAACACGATCGTAGCTGTTGGTGCTCGTATAAATTGGCAAGGTGTTCCGGTATCAACCTTTGGGTTCATAACAAGTTTTATATGAATAATTACAGAAAATAAAAGGAAACGTGGTCCTACTGATAATGGTATCGCCGGTAAGGTGGTGGAGTTATTCATGCCGAGTAGTTGTAAACCTACTGTATACCAGTCCATGCGATAGCGGGAGGTCACGAGTTCGATTCCAACAACGACATACAAAAGTCGTTAAAATGGCTCTGGTAGCTCCCTTGCTTCGATCAGCATATATTCAGCAGGGTAATTCCAGGACTGGTTAACCCGTTGTTTGGATCATACAACTGGTTATGGAATCATTCCACGTGTCTACGGCGGGATACTGTAGTGTGGCAGCACTATATCTATCTCAAGTAGACATAATCTCCAAATGACTGAAATACTGCTGGTCGGACTTTAAACCCAACAAAATAACAAACATCAATCCAGTGCTTCACAAATACTATACAAGGACACTGGTCAATCTAAACACATGAATATTAATTTGTTGGCTGTGATTTTCTATTTAACAAAAAATAAAAAAAAAAAAAAAAAATAAATAAATAAAGATACAGTAACGCTGATGATGAATTATCAAAAAGGTTGACATCTGAGGAGTGGCGATGTTAGGCCTGCAATCGACACTGACCCCCTGGACACACCATTCAGATACACTCAGCAATGTGACACGTTTTGTCAATGAATGGACAAAAACTAGAGGGAAACATAGTGTCAAGCCCATTGTCCTTCTGTACTTTACATCAGGAAATGAAACAATAATCATTTACTGTTGTTTAACACGTATTTCTTACGTCCCGCTAACAAAAGTGTGTCTTTACGATTTACATTTGACCGATATTGAGAACGGAAACCAAGAATGTACATCATCCGGAACACTGCCTTTACGGGTTAGGCCAAGTAATGATTGCCATGTTCATCAGTTTAGTCAGATACTGGATTTTTCATACATGGAAGTAAAGAGAATTGGCAGCTTGTATATGGACCATCATTTGCCCTTCAATTTAGTTTTTATTTAACTTCTTTACGTTGGTAAGGAAACAAGCTATTGCAACTTGTATACAAGAATGTTATTTGGAACACTGTCACCTGCCGAAGCGTGACAGAAAAAGTGGCGGACAGACAGACGGCAGAAAAGTGTTCCCTGTGTCAACTCTGCTTACAGCAGGTGACACAATAATCGACGGTTCCTTGTTAGACAAATAAGTTGCGCCTCAGAGGGTCATGCAAATTCCTTACGCTATCGGTGAAACAAGATTTAATGCATTATTCTAACCAAGTATTGTGAAGATTGGGATTAGGTCTTTCTAAGATTTAACCTAATGGCCTTCTTTTTTATCCCATATGACCCATTTACAAGATTTTCTGCAGACAAATATATGTGGCCACTAATGCGCTCACAATATTTCCTATTATGTGACCAAGGAATTTACTGATCCAATTTCAAACTTACGCAAGCTTTCATTCCAAGCAGACGAACATTTGACCTAGTTTCTTGAAGATAAGGCCTATAATGGTGACCTCTGAAGTGTTCACAAGATGACGCACGACGGACACATCCTCACCCTAATAGCTCAAGAGCACGTTATGATTAAGTAACTAAAAAGTGTGACACACAGATGACAGAGATGTGATCCATACGTGTCACCTCTGCTTACGGCAGGTGACACAAAATAGTTCTGACTGACCTGTATCACTCACAGTGTGGGTAATATCAATGAATGATACGAATTTTGTTTCACTGAAAGAACACACTATTTCATCAGTAAGCATAAAATACAATTTCCTTTTTTTAACTTTCTTGTGGTGGTTTGATATAACAACATCAAGTGTAATAAACTTCACACGTCTTTATTTCATATTATAAACAATAACATGGGACATAAAACAGGCCATCGTGACCCTTGCATGACATCAGCCTAAATAAAACCATGTCGGTCACTTTAGATTTGACCAGGTGACCCTGTAGCAGGAGCCGGGATTTGTTGTGCTCTGGTACAAAAAAGTTATAACAATGGACAAAAGTGGCCCTAGATCGCTTTATACCTGTGTATGACTGACCTAAATAAAGCCAAGATTTTATTATCCAACTGATTATCTTATTTTTGATGACCGACATCTTAAAAAAAAAAAACTTCTTTAATTACCTTCAAAAAGATTTTGTATTTTGGATGGATAAAATATATAATTTTAGACAAATCATGAATTAAGGGGGTCAATTTAGGAAAATTAAAATACATTGTAAATCCTGACTCTTGGTTTTCATGAGAAAAATGTTTTTATATAGGTTGTACTTAGGCAAGCAAAAAACATTAAAAAAATGTGTACCTGTTCACCTTTCTTGCATTACAACTAAGAACCTCTTTCATATGCAAATCCTCAAAGTAGATCCTTTTATTCTGACAACCCTTTCTTACTATGCTTGGCATTTAAAGCATTTTCATAATCATGATTCTGTTTATAATGAAAAAGGTTTAAAAAAAAAAAGTCATAACATTGAAAATGTACATTTATACATAATACAAACATATCAAAATTAACAACCATTAAAAATTGGCAATTTTATTATTCAGGTATTAAAGTGAGGGGTGCTTATAAAATTTAAAACTTATGACTTTAAAACGACTTAAAATAATGACAAATAAAATAGGTGCAACAAACACAATAAAAAAACTAAGTTTTGCTGATCTGAACAAATAACAAAGCTTTCCATAATACATCAAATCAGTCCAAAGTCTCAGATAAAATAGTTTCAATTCAGGCCCCATGTGCTTGAAAATAAAAATGGTATTCAAGTATGATTTCCATACTCAAATGAAGCCTTTAGTGTCAACAGGAATTGAGTATGAGCCTGTGATTGTACATAAGCATTTCTGAGTACATGGGACCAAATCAGGAGTTCTAGGTAATTACAACAGCTCAGGTAAGTGATCTTTTTTAACAAAATTACAAAGGTTCAATGCATCATTTTTCATGTAAACAAAATTTCACATAAATCCCTGCTCCCCGTAAAATAAATGTGACTATGTAACTATAGAGTAACCCCTATATTGTTTGGGCCACATGTAATCATTTAATTTTAATACCACCATCATGCACCCAGACTCCAAAAGGAGATATCCAAACTCCATCATGGACTCCTGAAACAAAAAAATCCCTTCCAGACAAACACCCTGACCAAATCCAGATTAACAACCTTATTGGTGTTCTCTTCCCCCAGTCCATCCATTACAGTTTATTATTATTTATTCATTTTTATCCTTAAAAGTAAAAACTATTTACATAGTTTACAAACAACCAAATTACACGACACTTCTACTTACACATGAGGTGGTACGGTATTAGTCAATGAAGGTTAATATCGTCTGTAGCAGACATATAATGTTTAATATTAGAATAGAAGAAGATTCACTTATATCTCAGTTTCAACGTTAAATGAAAACCCAAGTGGCAACATTATTCAGTGGAAAAAAAAATCCATGTAAATGTCTGTGTCAACAACTAGAACTATTAATAGAGTAGTGCCCCGCCATCGCACCTAGTCTTCATACAAATGTGTTCTCTGGAACACATGTCACCTGCTGAAGCGTGACGGACAGATGGACAGACAGACAACAGAAAAGTGATCTCCATGTGTCACCTCTGCTAGCAGCAGGTGACACAATAATGCGAGTGTAAAGACGCGACAAGCAGATTTCTTTATAGTGTCCCACTGCTTTGGAGATTTAATAACTTCAGTAGTGATATGAATGTCTTGAAGACTGCCATACCCATTTCAATATTTATATTAAATCTTTGAGTATGGACATTTTCCCAGGCTATTTCCTGATCTTTCTAAAATTTCATTTTTCGGTGACAACCAAAGTGACATTGACTCTAAAGGTTGCTGGCAACTCAGTCTATCTACGAGTCATTCTAAGTATATTCTGATCTTTTCTTTAATTGTGTCTGGACATAGTGATAGCTGGATAAAAACATGGACTTTATTTTCTATTCATGAGAACAAAATCAAACTGAAAAAATTACTTAAATATATGAATTTATTTGTGATTAAAACTAGTTTGTTCAAATAAGTTGTTTAACTCTACTGTTGTTTGGAGTTTGCACTTCCTGACATCTTTATGTATAAACACAAGACGTATAAAAACATTGGTTAGGTAGACATCCAGTACAGTCACACTAGCGGTCAGCTGATAAGACGGACAAACCAGCAGGTGACAGTCACATTGATCACTGACATTCATGTAGCCCCATGACAATAAGTAACTGGTGTTGCATGCAACATGAGTACCCTACCGTTGAGGTACATAATTTTTCTGTTACCATAGCAACTAGAATTTTGGTCTGAGAAAGAAAAAAGTCAACAGTGACAAGCAGACCTCAATTCTGCTATCTATTCATATACCAAGTTTCATAATAATGTTTCTAACGGCTGTTAAGTTATTGCCGGATCTAGATTTCTGGATGGACAGACAGACGGAGGGCAAACCTATAACTCCGGTATGTGACTAATACAAATTCTAAAAAGGGGGGAAAAAACATATCCATTATCCATTTCAGCATACCTACACATTAGAATTTAAATGTGTTAACAAAAAACCCGTAGTATATATTTTTTCTCTTTAAATTAGTAAAATGCTTCGTAAAACAAGAGGTCAAGATCTGTCATCTAATTATCATTGACTTAATGATACGATACAGTCAATTCAAACTTGGCCAAAAAAATATGGTCTCCAAGCTTGACAAAATGCTTGAGTGTGAATTTCTATTTCTTCATAATGTCATCAGATTGTTCTTACTGATCAAAGTTGGTATATCGCATTTCAGAAACCCCTACACAAAGTAATATGCCATACAATTAAACAAGTCCGTTTCTTTCCCCATTGTTAAGATGATATGCCGTATCACAAAACAACTCTTACATAATGAAATGTGATAACATATATTGTACAATTCATAAAGCTCTGCAAGCTATTTGTTTTACAAAGTAATATGCCATACAATTAAACATCGAACCTAACACACCTGTGAGCCAGCCCGATTTTCAGATTTATCTCCCCTTATACACATTCAACTCTTGTCCTCATGAATATTCATTAACAAATGTTTGGCTTGATGAATATGTAACAATGAAGATTTCTGTGCATTGCAGACTGGGAAGAATCTGAGCTACAATTTTGTATGAGATAAAAAAGAGACCTTGACCAGGCAGCTCCTGGAAAAAAGTATGTGATCTGAGCCTGCCCTATTTCCAAGGCATCAAAATATGTCTATATAGATATGAAGTTAAAGAATATAGTTCAATGATACAAATGGAGGAAACAAATATTAGAAATATTCTTTCTTGAACATCCACGGTTTGTGTATCTGATGCTGCCTTCAATGTCGAGCCCTGGTCCATATGAAATCAGGTCAACTGATTCCGCTCCATTGCTATTTTCTCATACTTTGCCTGTAAATGAACAAACATATACCGACATTAGTACATAAATATCAACGAACAACAAGATTCTGGTGTACAAGTGGTTTCAGAACCTTAAGTAAGTAAAGTCTTTATTTATGGTGTATAACATATTTGGTATAAACCAATCTTCCATATGGTCCACAAAGCTAATTGTTGACTAGGTACAACAGGCAACACTGACTGACAGGTGAGCTTGATTAAGAGAGCTTGATGCAGATGCTCAATGTGTTAAAAAGCCATAACTACAGACCTAGCATTGTTTGATATCAACCATAATCAAAACTGGTTAACAGTTTAGAGCCAGTATACTGTCAAATAGTTTAAGTAAATCAAAAAAAAAAAAAAAAAAAAAAAAAAAAGTGCTCAATTCAACTGATGAATGCCATGCCCCCCACCCCATCCACCCCAAAGACCTTGGGGTCAAGGTCACCTGGCAGGTAGAGCTCATCAAGGTGCATACACCTGTGAAGTTTGGAGGCTGTAGGTGGAAGGACTTCCGTGTTATGGTCAAGGTTAAAGTGTTGTGACAAACAGACCAAAAACAATATGCCCCAATCTATCAATCTGGGGACATAAAAGATGATTGAATGTAAACATTCTAAATGTTGACAACAAACAGACAAAAGTTTACTTTCAATTCTAATTGGAATCAATCAAACTCTACCTGTTTAGCCTCAGACAGTCGGGCGTATTTCCTCTCAAGTTTGGCCTCCAGGACAGACTCCTCAAGATCTGGATGTTCCTCCCTGTACTCCTCTCTCTTCTTGTCGACAAACACTCTCTCTCCCGTCCATTTCTTCTCCTTCTTCTTCTTTTTTGGAGACTTTGACTGTAACAAACAGATTTTTTAATTTTAACTTATATCCAATAAGGAAAACATTCCCAATTTCAACACGAATATAGGTCAAATCAACAGACACTCTTTGAAATAAAACCAGTGAGGAGTAGGAAACAAGGACCAAAACACAGAAGACACCTTGCTTATCATACAAAATGAGACATTTCTAACAGGATACCAAGATAAATGTATTTACACTTTACCTCATGAATATTCATAAACAAAAATTTATGATTTGATGAATAATTTACTGAACAGAACTTTAAATGACATATGAAATTATGGATTTTTCTTTGCCACACAGACTGCGTAGAAACTGAGCTACAATACTGTATAACCAAACAGAGGAGACCCAGATCAGACAGCTCCTATAGGCCTTCTCTGTCTATATAAACTAAAGGGTGAAAAACATTGAGAGCAACCACCTATCTAACTCAGTGATTTCACCTACTGAAGCATGACGGAAAAAGTGAGACAGACGGAAGGACTGACAGACGACGGAAAAGTGATCCCTACGTGTCACCTCTGCTTACAGCAGGTGACACAAAAAGCCTGCTGTCGATAACAACAAACTAATACATTTTCAAGGACAGCCCTAACATAGTGTAAGAGAGTGTATCTGATCTGTCAGCAAGAACTTGATGATACCAGATCGGTTAAAGAGTTTCTCCGCCATACTTACTGGGGTACTGGTAAGACTCTCACTGTGCTTCCTCTTCTGCAAATAATAAAAAAACAAATGAATATTCAGATAATCAATATCATGAATATGCAGATAATCACAATCTCTTGAATATGCAGATAATCATTCTCATGAATAATCAGATATCAAACTCATGAATATTCAGATAATCAAACTCATGAATATTCGAATGATCAATCTCATGAATATTCAGATAACAAATCTCATGAATATTCATATAACCAATCTCATGAATACTCAGATAATCAATCTCATGAATATGCAGATAATCAATCTCATAAATATGCAGATAATCAAACTCATGAATATTCAGATAATCAAACTCATGAATATTCAGATAACAAATCTCATGAATATTCATATAACCAAACTCATGAATATTCAGATAACAAAACTCATGAATATTCATACAACCAATCTCATGAATTCTCAGATAATCAATTTCCTATACAAGACCAATGCATTAAAAGGATCAACACCTGGTATTGATTTGAAAAACCAGTATGGCATGCAATGCCATGTACAGAAAGCTATGAGGATGCAAGTAAATATGTATAAATATGTCAAATATTGCAGTCCTGCTTTTCCTACTACTTTAAAATTATTTTTTTCTCTTTGCCTCTGTATTTCCTACAATACAATTTTGTGTGTGCATCTATTCATGGATTCATATGCTAGAATTTAACAGCAGTGTATTTTTAGTTTCACTGGAACTATTAACTGAAGTTGATTAGGTGACATGGCAGGATGAGTGTGATTCCTATATAGCCCCAACATAATTAATTAATGAATTAATTGGGGGCTATATTAATTATTAATTAATCAATCAATCCCACTCATCCTGTCATGTCATGTAAAATACCAGTAATCAATCAATCAATCAATCAAATGTAAAACCCCAGTAATCAATCAATCAATAACATTTATTGTATGATTAACTTGATCAAAGTGTCGAACATTTAACAATATTTACAGAACATTTTCTTCGGTTGACCTCATGAAGAACATACTACCAGGACAGGAACACGATGCTTAAGACCGATGATTTAATAATATTCTGTACTATAATCAAGCAAATTTGCTTGATTGATACCCAAATGAGGCAAGTTACTGGATGTAAGAGTCATCTAATCATGATCCCTGTACTGTACACAGTCCTAGGTCACATGGCCTTCTCATACCTGTGTGGACCAACAGAACCTTACATCTGCACATGGACCATGATATAATGGCATTAAAATATATCAACATAAAGAAGTCCATGGCATAGGGAACCCCAGAATATTTGTTGTATCATAAATTTCCATTGATATGATACCATATCCTGACACCAGGCCAACCAGTCTTGGAACTCCCAACTTAGATGATCTAGCCACTAGGGACAGCCATCTAACACATGAAAGACAAACAAAAGGACAAAGGGGCTAAAGTGTGGACCTACTTTTGATGGACTTTCAAGGACAGAAACTTCTTGGTCCATTGAAGAGTTCAATTCCGTTTCATCGAGCTCCACCTGAAATAACCAAGTAAAACATCAAACTGTGTCACAATATTTTCACATTTGAACTAGGGTTCTCAATTGGTTATTAATTTGCAAACCCAGCCCCTAATAATTTCTTTTACTAGATCTACTGACAGATGGATGGAAGATGAATGAATGGATGGACAGATGGAAGGATGGAAAATGAATGGATGGATAGATGGAAGGATGGAAAATGAATGGATGGACAGATGGCAGGATGGAAAATGGATGGATGGACAGATGGCAGGATGGAAAATGGATGGATGGACAGATGGCAGGATGGATGGACAGATAGCAGGATGGATGGACAGATTGAGTGTTGGACGACAGATTGCAGTGAAGACAGACAGATGATTAGATATACAGATGGAGCGAGTCTCATATTCGTAAACTTTGCGTATATGGTATGATAACAGAGACCATGTTAATTATCTATATTGTATTATGTTTATAAATCAAACAATCCTCTTCAAATTTTCATATTTTGTTGTATCAAGTAGGAAGTATTGATGTCATCTGCAGGCCAGAATTCCTCCAGCTAGTGAGTTCCCCCCCCCCCATTTATTTTGTATTCTATCAGACCTACTGGTCATAAACTACTCTGACAGATCAATATGCTATGACCATTCAATGACAAATTTCAAAGTGAATTTCTCCGTCAATGAAGCTGTGGGTGAAGTAATACACAATGATCAACTAGAAGTAGGAAACTATGTTCGAAGATCAACTTACATGATTTTCTTGCGGCTTCTTCATAAAGTTCTTGATTGATGGTGTTTTATTCATTTTCTCTTTCTCAGACTTGCGCCTTTCCTGAAAAATCAAACATTAAAAGAAATTTCGGACAATATTTAGGAATCTGTATTTACATACTGTTATGTTTAGTTGCCCTATCACTATTTGCTTATTAAGGTATATACAAGAATTTACAAAAGTCTAAATTGGCCTTCATATTAATATGATAAACATAAACAAAATATTATCTAAATCCTTTAATGAGTAGTTGATCAGACAATGCATTCTTGACAAAATCTAAGTCAACAAGCAGCCACAACTGTGTAAAAAAATTATAGATTTTGCCCAGAGTCAAACATGGTCTTCCATTTTATAGAGATAAACATGTGTAGCAAAAATTATTTATATCTACCCATTTTTTTTTGTCAGTCACATCTATATAAAGTGACGTCTATAAGATTACTTTGCCCTGCTCAAATGCTACGATTTGAAATACTTGTTGTCAATGGACCCCATCATAGATTTTTTTTATTTATAAAATTAAACAAGTAAGTAAATACTCAAACTAACATTAATCAAGTAACAAAGTAATGAGAAACAAATCTGTGGACTTGGACGAGGCAAGAAAGACAGCTGACACTTCTGATGCTTGTTTTAAATTGACAGCAATTATTAATTGGGAACAGAAAATAGAGGTGTCATCCAAAGGGGTCTGGCACAAAAGTTTGGTCATATTTATATATAATAGAAGGATTATATATAGTAACATATGACTCTCTTTTCATGCCAGACCCCTTTGGTGTCATCAACTAAAGGTCACTGTAGACTGGACCTGCTTCAAGAGAGAGAGAGAGAGAGATTGCCCTTCGAAACACACACCATGGACTTTTTATGGGACTGAATCATGTCCTGGATTGTCATGTCGTCTGGGTGGTTGAGGGCGTACTCTTCCAACTGGCTCAAGTACAACTCCCGACTCTGCAATCGCATCAAAATACCAAACATTTTAAAAAGCAAAACATTCCCCATTCAAGAATGTGGCATGAACTGAACACCTAAGTTATAATATTTCCTTCGGTTACTGTGTTCCAAAAAGCAAAACATACCCGTGGGTTGAACATTTTTTTTCCTGTTTTTAAATTAACTGTCAATTATGCTTCTTTAGTTGAAATAAGGTAAGAGGCGTAAGATAAAGTAATTTAGAAAACAAGAGGCCCATGATGGCCCTAAATCGCTCACCTGAGATAAATAGGTTGACCCAAGGAACATCTGTACCAATTTATTTTAAAATCTGGCCAGTAGTTTTGAAGAAGATGATTTTTAAAGTTTTCATATTTTTTTCTTTTTGTTGCCATGGCAACAAGAGTTCTATATGGATCAAGTTTATTTTAGGAAATTTGTGAAGGTTGACCCAAGGATCATTCCTGCCAAATTTAATCAAAGTCTTTCCAGTGGTTTCAGAGGAAATGATGATTAAAGTTTTCCCTATATACATATAAGGCAAATAAGCCCCGCCCCTGGCGGCCATGTTTTTTTACGGATCGGATTTTTTTTTAGCAACTTTGGTAGAGGTTGACCCAAGGAACATCTGTACCAATTTATTTTAAAATCTGGCAAGTAGTTTTGAAGAAGATGATTTTTAAAGTTTCCATATTTTTTTTATTTTTATTGCCATGGCAACCAGAGTTCTACATGGATCAACTTTATTTTAGCAACTTTTGTGAAGGTTGACCCAAGGATCATCCCTGCCAAGTTTAATCAAATTCTGTCCAGTGGTTTCAGAGGAGATGTTGTTTAAAGTTTTCCCTATATACATATCAGGCAAATAAGCCCCGCCCCTGGCAGCCATGTTTTTTTACGGATTGGAATAATTTTTGCAACTTTGGTAGAGGTTGACCCAAGGAACATCTGTACCAATTTATTTTAAAATCTGGCCAGTAGTTTTGAAGAAGATGATTTTTTGAAGTTTTCTTTTTTTTTTCTTTTTGTTGCCATGGCAACCAGTTCTACATGGATCAAGTTTATTTTAGCAACTTTTGTGAAGGTTGACCCAAGGATCATCCCTGCCAAGTTTAATCAAATTCTGTCCAGTGGTTTCAGAGGAGATGTCGTTTAAAGCAAATTGTTGACGCCGGACGAAGGGCGATCACAAAAGCTCACCTTGAGCCCTTTGTGCTCAGGTGAGCTAACAAGTAACTGGTGATGCATGCAACAAATGAGTCCCCTACTGGTGAGGTGCATAATTTTTCGTTTACCATAGCAACCAGAATTTTGGTCTGAGAAACATAAACAAAGTGACAAGCAGAATCTCCATACTGCCATCTATTCATATACCAAGTTTCATAATATTATCTTAAACAGTTTTTAAGTTATTGCAGGATCCAGATTTCCGGAAATTTGGACGGACAGACAGATGGCAAACCAATAAAAAGAAGAGTTGTGGGTGTATCCACATGCAAAACCAATGTTAAAATTAAGTACTATCTGATCTGTAAAGATTTCAGGACCAATAAGATTTCTATTAAGTTTCAAACCATGCAATGGATGATGAGATAAATGACCTTGATAGTACTTTCATGCAATACTGACCTATTTTCAAGTTGTAAAATGCACACAATCTTGCATTAAATTCCAATAAGAGTTATCTTTGGAGGGTTGGGAAGTGTTGTGTGAAGTTTCAATCAGTTACAAGCAGTGGTTACTGAGATATGGCTTTGGTAGTTATGGAGAAACGCTAACCTAAACACAAAATTTTATTTTCTATGTATATAAGGGCCATAATTCCTGCAAAAAGCAAGACATAGTTATGGTTCTTGCAATACAGAGTCAACTGATGATGTAACCGTAAAATGCCATTTCTTGTGCATAATCATTTTTTAACTTCTATTTCGTTTCTGAAGGAAGTGTGCACACAATACTCAAGTTTTTTCCCCCTAAATTTTACCCCACCCACAAAGTCCATGGGTATTTTAAAAATTTTTTTGGTTCATGATAATTATGTATTTCAAATACCCTTTGGTAAGAGACTTGCAACAAACAAACTAGAATTTGTTGGTAGTTTAAGATTATCATTAAAACTATCATCTTAACCCTTTCCCTCATAGAGGACACCATAAAAAGACCTATGCGAACAGCATAAAACCAGATCAGCCTGCGAGTAACTCGCAGGCTGATCAGGTTTTATGCTGTTCACTGCTCCTCAGTGGTCTGGAAATGAGGATTTTGTAATTAAATTTGGTAAGGTTTAACTGTGGTTTTCTGCAGATCAGGCTTTATGTGGTACCTATTAAGGGCATCAAAATGAGTATATATGAGGGAAAAGGGTTAATATGCTCCAAGGTAACAAATCAAATGCATGTGGATACTAAAGGTGGGAAAATAATCCCTAAACAAGATGGCTGCCTCCTGGTCATATGAAAAATAGATGCAAATTATAGAAGGAAAATAAAAATTTTTCCATGGTTTTGAGCCTCAAAGTCTGGGTGCGCACTATACATGGATGCGCACAATACATGGCACTTAACGGTAAGTTTTCAAAGCATTTTTAGAGCAAAAGTTTTGATATTTCGAAATGGCTTAACACTTAACCAAGAAATCTCATATTTTTGAAGTGTAAAAGGGACATAATTCTTGCTAAAAAGCAAGATGGAGTATGATTCCTGGAGTCTAGAGTCAACTGATGATAGTGAATGAGTATTCCAAGTTTCAAAGCAATAGCTTAGATACTTCATGTGAAAAAGTTGACCTTAACATAAAACTTAACAAGGGTAACAATGATGCCAGCGCCACCTGAGTGATGACAATAGTTCATCTTTTTTTTATTTTCTTCAAAAATCAGATGAGCTTAAAAAGAGTAGATGCTTATGCTGTGAATGCTATCTTAATACAGACAATTCAAACATTTTGCAGGAACAAGAAATAATAGCAGTTGTATTTGAATAGGATCTCTTTTTAATGTACACAATTACTTGGTACTGAATTCCTGCAATGACATTAGATTCAGGAAGTACAATGCTCAATTGAATGAAAACTTGTTAATAACATCTCTGTTAACAAAAACAAGAGTGTTCTTTGGAACATGTGTCACTTCCTGAACCGCAATGGAAAAAGTGTGACGGCTGGACAGACAGACAATGGAAAATTGATCCCTATGTGTCACCTCTACTTACAACAGGTGACACAAAAACTATTCCTTATTGTATGTGTGTTATGTAATAGACTGTAAAATCAACAATCAATTGGTTGTGTCAAGACTAACACTTGTCAAATATCCAACACTAGTGGCTACTGAAAAGAAATATAAGACACTGTTTCATACCATCTCGGCTTTATCATTATACTTCTTTTTCTCCTCAGCCGACATGTTTTTCCATATTTCAGAAACTTCCAAAAAAGATTTTTGTTTCTGACCCTTCTTCCTCTGTCCAAGAATTTCTGATGTAAATATTGAGTATCCATTTCTGGAGAAAAAATACACATATTGGTATGACATAAATACATCTACCATTAAGTTTGTAGCTGAAATGTTCTCAGTTAAAAAATTAAACTTTACCTTACATCGATTACAAAGTTATCAAAACTCATATTAATTATTCTCCATGGCTCTGGTGGCGGCATATGTGGTCATTATTGTTGGAGGAAACTGGAGAACACACGTGTCTGGATGGGCGACCATTTCACCTCTCACATATGTGACCAGAAATAGAACCCAGGAGTCATCAGTGAGAACTGAGAAGTGAGGCACGTTACCACTCTGCTATCGAGGCACTCCATGGGGAGGCAAAATGAAAAAGCCCTTTATAAGTAATCTTAGTACCCCTAAGATAATGGGAAAAGGCTCTTATCATATTTTGGGGAAATTTTATATTTTCGAGAAAAAAAAGAAATGGCGTAAACAAACAGTAACTTAGAGAAATCTGCATGAATGAATATAATTTTTCAGCAGGGAAGGAATCTATGAACTGCCCCTAATAAAGAAAGGAACAAAAAAGCCCTCTGTTATAATAAACTAGTGGTCCAAT
The DNA here is from genome assembly GCA_021229015.1 of Solen grandis. Classification (NCBI taxonomy): domain Eukaryota; kingdom Metazoa; phylum Mollusca; class Bivalvia; order Adapedonta; family Solenidae; genus Solen; species Solen grandis. The sequence continues at coordinate 34,289,921 of CM037792.1, forward strand.
AATTACTACCACGTTTTGTTGTATGTAGGCCCTGTATGCAAAGCTACAAGCATCTGGCAAAATTGCCCAAGTTAACTGAAAGTTAGAAAAAGAACAATCTGATTTGTCGTTCAATAATGTGACTTTCAAAGGAAGGTAAGTGAGTTTAAGCTTGACAAATATCACTACATAACACCTTAGGTTTTTTATTTGAAAGTAATTGAAGCCATTATTGACCTACAAACTCAGTGTGACCTTGACCTTTGAGCTTCACACTGTTTCATCAAAACAACTGTACCAAGTTAGATTGGAATATCTCAATGCATGACCAAGTTACCATAAAATTACACAGGAGATAGAGAGAAAGAGAGTGAGGTTTATTATATGAGGTATTTAAAATGTGACCATCTCAGAACAGTATCACAATGTGGACAAGTGGCATGATACTACACATGGGAGTTTCATGTATCAGTTTTAATAGCAATGGTAATAGTCAAAACTCAGGTTCCCTCAATACTCTTTGCTTCTTAATTGACGGTAGTTATTTGATTAGCTGTTTATTTTGTGGGCAGGACGAGTCAGCTTTTGCTTTTACTACAATGAAGTGTATTCAAATACTACCTGTGAGGTTTCATTGGTCAGCAAATATTTAATTAGTCTGTCAGTTGAAAATCCTACGATATATATGGTAGTGATAACAGAATACTTTGGGTTCAGATGGCAAACTAAGAATGAGAGAGAGAGAGATACCTTGGTTTCGTAGGATAATCTGGATTGGTCTTGGCTTTGCCTCTGAAATACAAAAAAACAACAATAAATACATCATAAATATCTGATCACTTAATCAAAATCATAATGAACAAGTAATGTTTGTGAAACATATATGCCCCCCTCATATGCCATAATATGTATATAGCTATATAACATGCAAGGAGTTTGCCTTCATAATGTTGGCTTGTCACAAAAAATTCTCAAACTTCAAAAATTTGAGTGAAAATATAATGTGCTAAAATGTGGAACTTAACATTTACTGAAATAAATGGGCTGGAGAAATATTTACACAAGTCCACAAAGGTTTAAGTGAAAAATTGTTATAAACAAACAAAACATTAAGACTTGGTTTATTATAAAAATTAACAAATACCTTGCTAGCCATAAGCACAAAATCCAAAAAAAGAAAATGATACATCATCCTTCAAATATCTCAAACTTTAAAACAAAACAACATTACAACATAAATTATGTTATCTTGATCTAAGTAATAAAAAGTCTTTTGCATAATTTCCATATAGTGGACTATTCACAAGATTTTTATAGAGGAATGCTGGAAGCCAGTTTTTAACATGTGACATTGTGAACTTGACCTTTGGATGTTGACACCCAAATCAATAGAGGTCATCTACTCAGGAACAACCACATATAGTCTGAAATAGGACTAAAATTTTATTTGGACAAGGCCAAGTCATCAAACATATATACAAATGCAACCTTGTGACCTTGACCTTTGAGGTATTGACACCAAAATTGATAGGGGTCATCTACTAATCATAAGCAACAACCACATGAAGTTTGAGACTTAAAGGTCAAATAGAACTTAAGTTATCACTCGAACAAGGTCTGGTCTACCGACAGACCGACGGACCGACATGAGCAAAGCAATATACCCCCTCTTCTTCGAAGTGGGGCATAAAAATACCAAATTGCAAGAACCACTAGACGCCCCCCCCCCCCCCCAAGTCATGACAGTTTGAGGAATGTGGGCTTAAGCATTCTCACTTTATTGATCAGAAACAAATTCAAAATCAGTCTCACCATTTGACTTCTGACCTAGCGATCCAAAAATCAATAGTGGTCATCACACGCCTAATTTAGAGAATATATATTGGAAATCAAGTGGCCTGACTGACAGTCCAACAGACATTTGCAAAACAATGCCACCTCTTCTTCAAATTGGGTCAAACACATTGGACCTTAAATCTTTGTTCTATTAATATTTGGAAATAGTTTTACAACATGGTTTGAGCCCCAAATATGACACCATAATGGATATATATATAGTACTTGTGACTCTTAACATGCTCACAAAATGAATCCTCTCAGTAGACACATACCTAGGTTTAGCAGGTTTGTCCTTTATTTCTCGACACTGGCTTGAAGAAAAGTCATATGAATACTAATCAACAATTACTTTAACGTCTTTAAAGGGAGATAATTAGTCATAAGAGTTATCCTATGAAATAGTCTGTAATTGAACAACATGAAGGTGATGACAATGGTTGTAGTTTTGCAAGTTTAGTTTCACACGACAATGCCAAAGATGGCACCAGCGTGATGAATATACCTCTACTTTTTTTCTTTGAAACGGACAAAAAATACTTTTTTTAATTGCACATACAACTTTTTCACCAGTGGGGACTAAAATTTCCAACCAGAAAATTCCCCAGATGCTTTATTTAAGGTTTTCATTTGAAGAACCCCTTACTGCTTAGTTACTTGGGGTGCCACTTTTGACCATTAGCATCCTGCTCTGCCCTTTTCAAATCCTGGCTGAAGCACCGAATAATGTAAAGTGAATGTAGGACAGGACGTGACGTGACTAGCCATACTGGAAATAGGACAGGACGGGACAAACAGGATTCCAATTTAGTTCTGCTTCTTTGGACTCGTTTGTTGGGTTAAATGTCCCACCGACAGTATTTCAATCATTTGGAGATGATGTCTACTTGAGACAGATATAGTGCTACCATACTGATACACCGTAAACATGTGCATGATACAACCAGCAATTATCTGACACGGCAAAACAGTCTTATATGCTGAGCACAAGCAAAGAGCTATACAGACTATTTTTTATGACTGGTTTTCAGCAGGATCGATCCACAACCTCTTGCTTCCAAGTTTTTGATTTTAAGTGGTATAATTATAGTTCATCTAAACGATTGAGAATTCAGAAATTTTGAGGATATCTCAAGGTGTGAATCATGGATGACACAGACAATCTGCTCAGGTACAGATAGGTGTTATTTGGTAATTACGCAAATAAAAAGATAAAACCAATCTTTCAAGATTCTAGCGTATCAAAGAATTAATTAGATTACTAATATCCAAAATATTAAAGGTACTGTATGCAACATTTTGAAACCGAGGATGTTTACAAATACTCGTATATGTTTGACTGTTATTGCGAATCCGCAAAATAGTCTTCAAACGTTTCGTAATATCCTATTTGGGTTTCCCTTCAATGAAGAACATAACCAGTCTGCATTTGTCATCTGACGCTTTTCTATTGTTTGCTCTTTCTATTTGTTTGCTCAAAATGTACATAAGGCAGAAGAAACGGTAAAGATTTAAAAAAACACTGAGAAGTACCTGCACTGCAAACCAACATCAGGCATTTGTGTCGCAATAATTGAAATCTGAAGTTGAGATAGAGTCGATAGCATACCAATTCCATGTAACCAGTAAAATTTGTTAATCATATTTAAAAGTGCTAATCTTTGGATCAGGAAATCAAATATGATTGAATGTTTTTTTTATTTAATTGTTGAGGAGCTAATGAAATCCTGCTAGATAATTGTTATTTCATTGTTTCATCAAGGACACAGCACAATACTAGTAAGACATGTACGTTATTTCATTCAATAAGTTGATGAAAAAAAGCAATTGACTTAATTTTGAGGAGTAACCATTTTCATTACTCAATTAAAA
>CM037792.1:34293707-34343707 GCA_021229015.1 Solen grandis
AGAAAATATCTCAAAGTATATTGATTATATACTTAAACCACATATGTTAAATTTGCCATCGTATGTGAAAGATACCACTGACTTTATACATAAGGTGAGGAATATTAAATCAAAGAGTAGTGCATAATATCTAGCAACACTAGATGTATCATCTCTATATACTAACATTCCCCATAACGACGGCATAAATGCTTGTAAATTTTTCTTGCAACAAGGTGGACACCACAACAAATTGTCGAGTGATGAAATTGCTCGTTTATTGAAGCTTGTACTTGAAAATAATTATTTTGAATTTGACAATGAATTTTACCTACAGAAGATGGGTACAGCAACGGGAAGCTCGAGGGTGCCTACCTATGCGTCAATATTCATGGGAAAACTTGAACAAGATTTCACCAAGACATGTAAAATAAAACCCTCTGTGTGGTTAAGATTTCTTGACGACATCTTTATTATATGGGATCATTCACTTGAAGAGTTAGAAACATTTATCGACAACTTAAATAATTTTCATCCGAATATTAATTTTACATGTACAATATCTGACCAGTCTGTCTCTTTTTTGGATGTAACAGTTATAAAAGGAGAATCTCTTCAAATTGAAACAGACATTTTTCTGAAAGAAACAAATAACCACCAATATCTCGACTATACATCGTGTCATCCTAAGAAATGTAAAGACGGAATTCCATATAGCCAAGCAAAGCGATACAGGAGGATTATTTCTGACGACTCGAAATTCAACGTTTCTCTCCAGCAACTACGGAATTTTTTCCTTGACAGAAACTATCCCAAATCAGTGATAGCTTTTAGTAATGTGCCCCGTATGTCTCAAGTGGATGCATTATCCTCTGCGACTGGTGAAATGAAAAGTGTTATTCCTTTCATTGCTATGTATAATACAACCTTACCAAATATAGGCGGTATTCTACATAAATACTGGGACCTTCTGAAGTTATCAGAAAGGGAAAATCTGAAATTTGTTCACAACCATTTTAAACCTATTGTTGCGTACCAGCGTCCCCAAAAGTTTACGTGACTATTTAGTGAATTCAAACTTTACGCATAATGAATCTAAAACTTTTCTCTTTAAAAGTTGTAACAGACCTAAGTGTTCTCACTGTTCCCGTATAAATACTGGCTCGTTTTTTTTTTCTAGCCATGTTACAGGAGAAAAGTTTGATTTGCGTTGTAATACAGACTGTCAAACTAAGAATGTCATTTATCTTATAACATGTTCGAAATGCAACATGCAATATGTTGGTCAGACCAAGCAAAATGTCTCAAAACTTATGAACAGTCATAAGTTTGATATTCGTAATTTTATGGACCCTGCATTTTCCTCTACCGTTGCTTTACATTTTAATTTAGAAAATCATAATTTAAATGATTTCTCATTTATGCATAATGATATTATCAATAGCAACATTGATCGCCTGTGCAAAAGAAACCTTTTGGATACATAAACTTAGAACTCATGTTCCTGAAGGTTTAAATTCTAAACTACTTTATACAGTAGATTAATATGTGTCACCTATATCTACTTGTATGGTAGATACTGTTTTTCGTTTTTTCCTATTCATGTTTTTTTTTATTGTAATAAGCTATAGGAAATGTTTGTATTTTATATCCGAAACAGTACCTATCTCATGTTGGCGTTATAAATAGTACGCATAACATCTGCACTTTCCCGCTTTTTTGACGTTACGTTATTCATAGTTACGTCGTTTCCGTTGTTCATGTTTGAAAGTTATTGTTATCCTGATGAAGGCGTTAGCCGAAACGTTGAAGTAATAACAATAATAATTTTTCCTACGTGTTATCGTTAATTTTTTTCACACTACACACACGCACACACACGGACATGTGTAACACTATATGCCCGTCGCCATTTCATGACGGGGGGGGGGGGGGGGGGGGGCATAAAAATATTATGATTGACTACCAGTTTTCGGGGTATAACATGTTTTCAGGGTATTTTACTTTTACACCGTTTGCGCGTGAGGACGTGATATGATGAGTTGTTTTCGCTGTCCCATATGATCAAAACAAAGGTCAACCATGCTCTAATATTCAAATTAAGACATCATGTGACTTCTTGTGTAAATTCTTGACAATGTTTAAATGCACGTCCATTTCATTAAAATCTTGAACTCGTATTTTTCTAATCTATTATTTAAATTGACATATTTTCAAACAAAAATCCATTTTATTTTTATTTAAGTTAATACAACTTACAGGTTTAGTATTTTGCGCAGACAGCAAACTAAATGTTATCAATTACCCGGATAATAAGTCACATGATGGCTTAATTTGAATAAAAAAATGGTGGATATTTGTTATGAATTTTAAGGGGTTGGAAAATAGCTTGAGCGAGAAGCTTTTTAAGGTGTGTAAAGTATATGTTTTGTGATGAATATGTGTAAAAATGTTTCAATTATCCATATGTGTCATCAATGGTAACTGTCATTAAGTTTAAAATGAAAAAAATGATCGTCGAACGGGGTGGGTGTAAGGTCAGCAGTTTTCCCGGATAAAGTTGCAACTTTTTTCCGATCGTGGAATGCCAATCAGAAAAAAATAACCAAATCAGCATCTCAGACAAAATAAAGGCTCTATAAATATCAAATCATAACAGCATTAATTCCCTGAAATGGAATTTTGATGCATATTTAAATAACAGAGTATGTTGAGCTTAATTTGAAAATACCCCGAAAACTTGTTAGTAACTTTTTATGTCATCACCGTTGACCTACATTGGAATGAACGCTGCTCTGTTTTGATCGAGATGAATTTAAGATCGCAAATGTGTACAGGGAGTGACAAAATTTATCGTTTCACCCCTTTATTCTAATTAAATGAAAATTTTAATAATATTTGATATGCAAATATAGATCGATCTCGTTAGTACCCCGAAAACTTGTTAGACCATCATACTCATTAAAACATTAATTACCACATTTTATTTATTTTATTTGGACTGTTTATGTAGTAACGTACTGCTCATGTTGTTTGATATGGTGTATTTTTCCTTCTGTAACTTCCTCTTATGATTCGTTTCGATAAGAGAAGTTGTACGAAGTAATACGACATTGTTTCGATATTGATATTTATATATATTTATATGTTGTCTTGTGTGATTTGCATGTTACATGATCGTTTACACTGCTTTCACTTTTCGTTTGTTCATCTCTGTCATGTTTTGTACAATTTATGTAATATGTTTTGCCGCATGGGTCGTACGAACTCCTGGCTTATGCTGAATAAAACTTTCAAACTTTCATTAAAAGCGTTAATAACACATTCCACTCATATTCCCATGCATGGATACTCTACTGAAGCGGAATGTCTGCTATGTCCAACTTCCTGCGTTGGATACTGTGCCTTACGCCGACAGCCAAAAACTGCAAAATTTGTCATTAAAAAAAAAAGTGACACAAAATTGTACTCGATAAAACCAATAGAAGACCAAATATTTTGTGGTCCACTTTAAAGTTTGACATATCGTACATTTCAAAAATTTTCATCTGAAAGCCACAGGGTACTTGCTAGGGACCCGCTCTAATATCCTAGTCCTGTACTACACCCCCAATGATACAAAGTAACTACATGTATTTAAAACACATTTTTAAACAAAATTTCACATTTTCAAGCAAGAAGAATATTACTGATATCATAAAATTCCAGCATTTCAAAGTTTCTCATCTAAAAGGGACTATTACTGACATCATATTTTTTGATATCAGTAATAATCTTTTTGCTGGAATTGTTAAAAATATGCGTTTTAAATAGTTATTTTGTATCATTGGGGGTGTAGTAGGGAACTAGGGCAGTAGATCGAGCGCCACCTACCGGGGTGGGGGTGGGGATCTTAAGCGCTACCGAACATTTCCGCCCTTTGACAACTCTTGTGCTTAAAGGAGCTCGTTCAAAGAAGATCGGTAGAAACTGAAAATAATAATTATCTTCTCCCCCTCAAAAAGAGTAGATCACATTGCACAGGAAAACGCTATTTTCGTTAATGCAGCTTCAACAAATCGGTTGAATTTAGGATATGATATCCCCGAAGGACGCGTTCTGCAACATGGCATCTTAACCAGTTCAGGGTAACGATATCGTAAGTTCATCCTATCAAGTTAGCACATGTGGAAAAAAAGTTAATGAATCTAAATACAGGTATTGCCTAAATATATTTTCAATACCGTCTGTGACAAGAATGCCTGTGATGTTCCACCCATTTTTTATTTATTTTTTTTTTTTTTTACGATCAAGGATGGTCACATTGGATGATATTGCGTCGGTAGATGAGTATTGATAGACGTAATACACACATATTAGTTAAAAATCAAATTCTTATTCAATAACCAGTATTGAACGAGCTGCTTGAAGAGTGTACCATGGAATTTCCATGATGTTGGTTCATCTGTAATCTGTCAAAATTAAACCGTGACAAGGAAGAAAAACAACTAGAACCGCAAGCGGTATCTCGGTTTTCGCTTTTAACCTAATCAACTCGAACACTTTATTTCAACTCAGCCACAATTTTCAATATGAAACAGAACGCAAAGGTTTTTTGAAGACCTACTCTCATTTGCACATTTTTTTTTTGCAATGTTAAAACATTCAACCTCTTCTAGCGCAAATATTTTCCTATACCCTATCCCTTGAAATCCATCACATTTTGTGGAGCTGTCAACAAGGAAAAAATGCTGAAAACCGTATTTCAATCAGACTTTAACGTTTTGAGTTATAAGCAAAAGAGTGATTTTAAGCAAAACGCCCTCTAGCGGCAAAATGAAAAACAAAATTGATAAAATTTTTACAATTAGGTACCTAGAAATGCAGCAAATACTTCAAACAAGCATATAAGTCGCACTAGTCGAACATTTTTTTCTTATATATCAGAATTTGAAGCATAAAACCTGATTTTCAATTATTCCAAAAAAGGACCAAATTTTGGACTGCCGTATAATGACCAAATCAAGTCCGATCTTCAAAAACAAACATCACTGGAAAGAGCTCTTTAAGAACTAAACCTTTGTTCATATACTCTCAATGAAATATTTTTAGTTTTGGAGCTATTTGTGGCCGAATAAAATCACAATAATTGTAATATGACCTTAACCTTTTCATTTTTTTTAAACTTTTTAATCGTGAGGCCCTTTCAAAGTACTCGATGATGAGATTTCCATCATATTTGATTGGGCTGTCAACAAGAAACATTATGTAAAAAAACGCATCTAAATCAGGTTTTAAATTTTGGAGTTATTAGCAAAAAAGTGATTACATGCATTGCGCCCCCTAGTGGCTAAATCAGAAACAAAAGTGAAAAGTTTGACCATTTAGGCACAAGTTCAGATACTCCATGCCCAAGATTTCATAGCTGTAGCTTTTCTCATCTGGCCGCTAGGCTGGATATAAAAATGGGTGGAATTGAAAAAAACCCCATAAAAACAACAACAAAACAAAACAAAAAAAAACAACAACAAACAAACAAATCAACAGAAGAAGAAGAGTAGGTTTTCGCCCAGCAGAGGCGAAAACCTAATAAAAAAAAATCAACAGAAGAAGAACAATAGGTTTTCGCCCTGCAGAGGCGAAAATCTAATTACAGTACACAGTCTATACTACTGAATGTAGAAATCCCTATACATTGAGTGTTCTATTATTTTATATAAATACTATCTTAAAAGCGGCGCGGAAGTACACGTGTGTACATGTACGTAATACAAAACAAAACCGTCGTAACTATCTGATCATCATCACGATCTCTGTCCCACATAACACGCCGAAAGTTTCTTTCTTTGCCAAATAGATAAAATAATGTTTACCGACAGTGGCTACTTCGTGACCAGAACCTACATATATATGTCGCAATTCAGTAGGGAGTGACATAGTCATCAGTTATACAGGTCAACAAGGGCTATTCGATACCAGCTGTTGGAATTCCCATGCCAAATATGAACTGTTGTCCCCCAGTGATTGTGAAACTTTCACGTTACCATTTTCAGTCGTTTAAAAATTAAACAAATGTCGCAAATTACATGCGTTCAAAAATTAAATATGGTTATCTCATTGAAGTTATGAAAGCAAAAGAGGTGCGATCTCATGCCACTATAGTTTGATCCATTATATCACTCTGGTTTCTTTGGGTGACTAGATTAACGTTCCACCGACAGTACGAATTTCAGTCATTTGGGGACGTTGTCTACACGAGGCACGTCATAGACAAGTGACAAAATACCACGCCGAGTCACAGTATCCTGACACTGAGCGCCAAGCAATGGAGCTATACCAGTTATATCGACAACGGCCGAGGATCGAACCTACGACATTCAACCCACTCCAAGGGGCCTCCGTGGTCGAAAGGGTAAAGTCACTGACTTTAAACACTCATTCAGCCCCTCACCGCGTAGGTTCGAATCCCGACAGGGTCATTCGGATTTTCATGTGAGGAAGCCTTCCAGCTGACTTGCGGTAGGTCGGTGGTTCTACCCGGATGCCTCCGTGCATTCGGGGTCTTCCTCCACCTGTAATTAGCTGGACGTCGCTATATGGCTGAAATACTGTCGAAGCGACGGTAAACTCAAATAGTCAAGTCAAGTCAAGTCAACCCACTCCGTCACTGGGTTCGTCATGTCTATTGTAGACAGTCCCCAATGTAGATTGAACGTTCAAACACAAAAATAATCTAACTCACACGAAAACAAATGAGTCCAAAACTTGAAGTATCTACACATCAAACAAGTAGATACCAAAACGGCATTCCAGTGCCTAAACTTTGGCGAATCATAGTTCACGGATTTATTGAATCGTTATCAGAAATTCATTTACACGAGTTAATTAATTTACTTACTGTAAAATCATTAGTCTTAGTTGACATTCAATTTCGTTGATTATGTACTTGTACATTTATTATAGATTCAAGTTGTGGGAAACATTCACGGATAAATCCATTCACGAAATCAACGAATATTCGTGTCGCACGAAATGAATGATATCACAGTATTTGAGGAAACCGTATCTATCATCACCAACATCGGTTGCAACGAGAGGACTTTCGTATGAAGCGATATTGTTTGCAAAATAAATGCTGTTTCAGCTTTTAGTTACCCAAATGAAAACTTTTTCTTATGTATTATCTATTCCAGTGGTTAACTGAATATAAAGTGATCTAGTGGTTGGTTTAGAGGTGAACAATTAGTTTATACATGTACATTGAAGCACGCATCCGGCCACAAGTTAATGTTGATACATTGAAGCACGCATCCGGCCACATGTTAATGTTGATTTTTTCCCTTATTTGACGTTAAAAGCGTACATGTAATATAGTTTCTGTTTTCTGCTTCTTTTTTTTTGTATTTTGTTTTTCTTTTTATAAGTTTGTGCATATCATTATATAATAGGGGAAATAAAGCTTGTATTGTATATTGTATTGTTGTTGCATTTAGAGGTGAACAACGCACCTTTTCTTTTTGTGTGTGTAAAATACCGGTAGTTGATATATCAAGCTCGCACCAGACCACAAATTAATCTTGATTTAAATCCATATAAAAACTGTATTGTCCAACAAAATTCTAATTTTAAGTCTCAGACTGGAGTGCAATGTCTCTTACATATCTTACTTTAGTTTCCTTGACATCCTAAAACAGAAATTATCACATTTGAAATAAATTAATTAAAACTGTCAATAAAGATAGAAAAACGCAGACTCAATTGTATTTTTTCCAACATTAAACAATAGGCAATGGAGACGTATAGAAATAGGCCAATCTCAAATGAGGGCAGATTGAAGGACATGTAATTTCATGTAATTATTGAACTTTCGTCACTTGGTCAAATCCAAGATATCACACTGTGTCCACTGCAGGCCATATAAATATCTCTGGACAGTGGGCAGTGCCAGAACACTGAATAAAATTGTGAGAGGAATACATTTCCGTTGCCATAACAATGAAACTTCTAGTAGCATTGGTTGTCATGGGCGTTGTCGCCAACGGTAAGGACCATTTTTTAGAAAAAACAATCATGAAAATAATTCACATTTTTGTTTTGTTCTATTTTTCCTTACTGATTTAGGAAGAGGAAGATGGGAAACACTCAGTGACTTTCCTTTAAACAACAACACATAGATATACGAAATCATAAACTGAATAAAAATGCATGTCATTCACATAAATACTAATCTATGCTTCAGTGAAAGGAATAATAGACCAGCGTCATGGTCACATGATTTTTATGTGAAAGCATACTAGTAGCTGAATCATTAAAAGATGTATACCATTGCGGCCTGAATAAATTTGATTGTACTCAATTTATTCATAATTGAGTATATGATTTATTATTGATGTATGCAAACTATATCTACAGACATGTACGTTTTAACTCAATGGGATAATAGACAGTTTGCATACTTTGATGAAGAATTTTTTTATATATTTCCACGACAGGCGAAACGAACAATCTACGCAAATGGAATTCAATGTAGTTAATATCCTTCCATATATGTTTCTCTTGATAATTATTTTTATATTTTGTAATTAATCTAAAAACATGGAAAGAAAAACCTAATGTTATAAATCCTCTTTACATGAATAAATACAGTCGTAATGTTACCAAGGAAATTAAAACAAAATTGTTTTAAAGACGTCTTACAATGATTGAGTTTCCTTCAGATTATAAGTTTTACATGAATATACTACGGTACTCAGAATTTGCTAAGGATATATACTACGGTACTCAAAATTTGCTAAGGATATATACTACGGTACTCAAAATTTGCTAAGGATATATACTACGGTACTCAGAATTTGCTAAGGATATATACTACGGTACTCAGAATTTGCTAAGGATATATACTACGGTACTCAGAATTTGCTAAGGATATATACTACGGTACTCAGAATTTGCTAAGGATATATACTACGGTACTCAGAATTTGCTAAGGATATATACTACGGTACTCAGAATTTGCTAAGGATATATACTACGGCACTCAAAATTTGCTAAGGATATATACTACGGTACTCAGAATTTGCTAAGGATATATACTACGGTACTCAGAATTTGCTAAGGATATATACTACGGTAATCAGAATTTGCTAAGTATATATACTACGGTACTCAAAATTTGCTAAGGATATATACTACGGTACTCAGAATTTGCTAAGGATCACGCATTGTTCATTATATATCAGAACATTCGAAATATTTAATATAATGATTAAAAAAGCAACTTATGAAATTTATTGCCCAAAATAACCAAATAACCAATTAAGAGCTATCACAGACGGTGATATTACCAATTAAGAGCTATCACAGACGGTGATATTACCAATTAAGAGCTATCACAGACGGTGATATTACCAATTAAGAGCTATCACAGACGGTGATATTACCAATTAAGAGCTATCACAGACGGTGATATTACCAATTAAGAGCTATCACAGACGGTGATATTACCAATTAAGAGCTATCACAGACGGTGGTATAACCAATTAAGAGCTATCACAGACGGTGATATTACCAATTAAGAGCTATCACAGAGGTGATATTACCAATTAAGAGCTATCACAGACGGTGATATTACCAATTAAGAGCTATCACAGACGGTGGTTATGGCGCATTTAATGATTAATGAAAAGGTTACCATGGTGTCACATGAAGGTGAATGTCACCATATAATTGGATAGGGTGATGGTAGTGTCTTAATGAATATTGCATGTGATTATGAATCAATTCTGTGAGACAATTGTAATGGTAAATCTATTTAAAAAATATATTGACCGGACGCAACGCAACGGTCAAGCACAGCAAGCTACCTTACAGCCCGCTCTCAAAAAAAAAACAAACTTGTTTTGGGATATAATTGGTGGGATATAATATATCTAACAACTCAAAAAGGTAATCGTAAAAAGCAAATCTATCAAATACACTAGTAAATGGGATTTTACCAAGTGATCCTTAGCAAATTATGAGTTGTATATACATGTATTAATTTGAATAAACAGGGAGACTACACAGAACAACAAAAACGCACAATAATAGAACTGTCAATATATACCATACCTTGCATTTCAAACATTTTTTTCTAAAGATGTAGCCCAAGAATGCTATTTTTAAACAGAACTCCAAAAATATTGATGCAATAGTTCATTGTTGCATTGTACTAAAGAATAAAAAAAAATAACAACAAAACTTGTCGATCTTTTTTAAAATTTTATTTGTTGTTTTGTTTGAAAATTGAGAGAATGATAAATATTGCACCAAATAAAGGTCCCGACCTATTTCATATGTCATCTGAAGCAACTATTATTAACACATTTCAAGTTAGTTTAAACTTATTATATGCAGTTGTATTTGAATAATAAAAAAGAATTAAGCATTACTGTGTGATAAACAAATTTTGAAAATATTTCTCCGCGTGGTAATGGGAGAACGTTTTGAGGAAAATTAGGTTACAAAACAGAAACATAAAATTGTGTGTCACAAGCATTCCTCAATAAAGTCAAAGGAAATACCGCTGCACTGTTTAAGGATACCAGATAATGGAAAAGATTAGGGTACAAGCATAAATACATAGACTATTCGCTTGTTTTATCGTAAGATTATATCTAATTTCAATTATGGATGCATTATTGTATCATTATGTCTTGCTGCTGATGAAAAAAAGTGATATCAGAATAAAAGAAATTTCTTATTCTCCTCTGTATTTTCTCTGAAGTGTACGGAGAGAAATGCACCACAAATGGTGACTGCACGAGCACACAATGTGGCACAGGAAGTAGTGTCATCTGTCAGCATCCAGATGGCGCTGGTATCGTCACAGACGGCGGACTTTGCACGTGCCAGGATAATGTTGTAGGAGGTAAGATTTGTGGTTTTTTATTGTTTTTTTGTTTTGTTTTTTGTTGTTGTTGTTGATGATGATGATGATGATGATGAAGACGACCAACATAATATTGGGACCGGACGTCGATGTTGCTAGTGGTGCTCATAATCTTTATTAAGGGGGCCTCCGTGGCCGAGAGGATAAAGTCGCTGACTTTAACACTCACCCAGCCGAGTGGGTTCGAATCCCGGCAGAGTCATTCGGATTTTCATGTGAGGAAGCCTTCCAGCTGGCTTGCGGTAGGTCGGTGGTTCTTCCCGGATGCCTCCTTGCATTCAGCGTCTTCCTCCACCTGTAATTAGCTGGACGTCGCTTATATGACTGAAATACTGTCGAAGCGACGGTAAACTCAAATAGTCAAGTCAATCTTTATTAAGTATATGTCGATAATGACGTTGTTATATATACCCCACAATACAATTTTATTCCAGAATGCACAACGGCCCAGGATTGCTATGGTAACAACTCCAGTCTCCAGTGTCAAGACACACAACGTCATTGCTATGACAACAGATGCATCTGTGACAGATTCCCAGTCGGCAAGAAGTAACTGTTGAGCCACCTGGAAAAGAATTGTTATTTATTTTATTAAAAAAATGTGAAGACCACTTAGTGTTTTTGATATATCACCTTTTATGTATCGCTGAATGACTGCATTCGTCCACCGAGTTAATGGACAAGGATACAATTCTTTTATGTTTACAATAATGTGAAACGATTTTTAATCAGGCAGGTTTTCAAAATAACGCAACGTCAAACAATGCAACGTTACGTCATATGCATGACTATAATGATAATTTAGTTCACTAATTTAAACAATCCTAAATTACATAAACTAAGTACAAATGTATACATAATGAATCAAACACGGCCTAAAACCAAGAGATGCGCTACTCGGCGAGATATCGTAAATTCTCGGCGCGAAGTCTCGGGGTGCAAGTTAGAACGAGACTAATTATTTAACCTTAAAACATACTGTCCCTTTAAATGAGATTAGGTGTGTGTGTTATTTTACTTTCACTTTATATTGATAATTTCTGGGTTTAGGAAAGCTAGTTGCATAAAAATCGGAACACAAATATTTTTTTCAAAGTCCCAAAAGACTTGCTTCTACAGTGGTTGTCACAATATTCTACCAAAAAATACTTTCACGCTTCATACATTGTTTAAAGATTATTTACTTACCAAATGAATATTTAGCTAATGTTAAATGCTGTTTAAATAATAACAAGAGTTATCAGAGGAAAGCACTCTTGACTATTCGAAGTGCTTGTTGGTAAGTCAAAGGAAAATGTTAAAGTTGTTTGAAATCAATCCCATGCCTGGATACAGAGAAATTAGCATGAACGTACCGTGCATTCAAAACTTTGACCAAAATTTCTAATTCAAAAAAGAGTTGTTTATCTGTGATTTAACCTTACTCCCTGTATGGAGCTTTTACAGTGATAAGAAATTTCTAAGTTAAAAGGGCCCATAATTTGTATCAAATACAGTCAAGAGTTATTTATCTTGGATGTCTGTTGCCCCTAGACATATCCATAAACTTTCAAGTCAATACCATAAAAGGTTATTGAGATACAAGCTGGATAGTAGCTTGAATGGAACATTTTAACGAAACTTTCTATTTCATGCAAAACTTAAACGAAATTGTCTAAGTAAAAGGAGCCATAACTTGTATTAAATTAAATCAATAGTTATCTACCCTTGTTGTCTGAACATATTCATAAACTTTCAAGTTAATGCCATGATTGGTTATTATGATTAAGCTTGACTGTAACTTTATCTGTATAACTGCGCGGTCAGTAGCGTCAGTCGGAACGCCTCGGTGATAAATTCTTCACCACTCTCGGCAAACTCCGCCACAATAGTTACCTCCCCTTACAATTGTAGATAACCACTGCCACCACAAGTAAAAATTAACAGAATTTAACTAATTTTTCTTTTTTCCAAAACAATTATTTTACTGCGAGTGTCATTTCCCTATGTATGTTTTCTTTAATAAACATCAAATATCGCCTCGTGGTAAAAAAATAAATCATTTAAAAAAATATTTTTGTTGTAACAGCAGACGGTAGTTTACCATCATCACGTGACATTTGTGACGGCAGTGATTTTTTTTTTTTTTTTTTGCTTGCAAGGGAGATCTCTGTGTGGAGTTTGCACTCTCGGATGTATCAAGTAAGCAAACATCGGGACTATTTTCGGTCATGTGATTTAGACTGGCGTCGGATGTAAACACGCCACTTAAACATGAAAAAAGAAAGTGTTTGCTTTGCAGTTCGACTGTAAAAAAAAAGTGTTTAAAGGTGTAAGAGTCTGACATTTTGTTTGTTTATACCCGAAATTGTGTTCGTAACGTTCCAAACGAACTCTTAACACGCGTATTCTTATTCCGGCAAACAAATTGCTTTGAATTTGAGCATATCCTTCCAACAGATACATCCGAGGGATGCCGAAGAATGACGGATTTACCCGAGAAGTTCCGATTGTAAGTAGCGTATGGATCCACGAAAGGCGAGTCTGCATCAACGGATTCGGGGACCAATCGTTATTAACATTAACACGTAGTGCATTTCATGTATGATGTTTGTTTATTTAGCTATATATTTATTTTTTGCGCTGAAAACATAAATTTTACGCGTGAAAATGTTCATTTCCTTAAAAAAACAAAAATTTTAAAACTTAAAAAATAAAAAAAAAAGTTCATTTCCTTAAAGTAGTACATTTGAAATTATTTTATTAAAACTGTTCCTTCCGAAAGAAAACCGCAGACTTAAATGTATTATTTCACCATCAAACAATTTACAATGTAGACGTAAAAAAAATAGGCCAATCTGAAAAAAGGATAAATTCATACTCATGTCACATGACTTTTTAAAATATCACACACTGCCCACTGCGGACTGTATAAACATCCCTGGGGAGTGGAAATTGACAGAACGCTTAAAAATTGTGAGAGGAATACATTTGCGTTGCCATAAAAAAACAAATATCCTGTCTGCCCAAAATAATATCAGCCTGGTTGGGTCTTATATTATAACATATAATTGTAAACAAAAAATATCGTTTAAAAAAAGATATGCGGCGTTAATGGGGATTAAAGTTATGCAGGACATAGGTAACAACCAGAACTACATCCTTCTTACGGCTCGAATACTTGCACTGTCACTGCCTTCATAGCGACGACCCCACTAAACTAACCTCCTGGATCCGGCACTGGGTAGGAATTATCATCTGTGCAGCGTTTTGTTTTCCGCTGCGTCTTGGACCACTTAACCTCTACCAAGACAACCAAGGTACCCTAATGAAACACTAGGAAACCTTGGTTATCTCCGTGAAAGGCCATGAGGTCCGAAATGTAGCGGATGTCTTAATATACTACAGTGCAGATCTGTATAACAGTTCGTGCCGAAACAGGTCTCGCCCCTTGTACACTACAGCCCAGCGTTGCCGATAAAATTAAGCTAGTTTCGGGAACCTTTCGGGATCATTAATCAATAAAATGGGCGGTGCTTTGCGTTCGGGTCATTCGGGACACAACGCCGAATAGAATACGAACTACTCAAGAATACCTTTGGTATAAACGCGGACAGATAGCAGAAGAAGCAAGAAGGGACGCGGAAAGATTCCGAATGTACCCGAATAATATCCCGAAGATTTCCCGATTGTCCGGAATGTTTCAGGTATCATTGCAGAACACGCGGAAGGGTTGTCGCGTCTTTGCAGAAAGAGTGCTGAAACGCTGCCGAATGTGAGCTGCCTGCTCGATATCTTTTCTGCTTATGTTCGCCGTCTTCGGGGAACATTCGGCGTTGCTTCGGGGACCACTCGGAATGCCAACTCCGTTCCGAATGTTTCAAGAAATCTTGCAGAAAACTTCCCGATGATGCCGAGCGAATGAAGAAGGGTTCCCGAGCATCCAGAATGGTTGCCGATGGTTTGCATATGATCCTGAAGCCCCCGAATATAACATTCTGCGTCCAAATTTTAAAACTTTAAAAATGTTGACGATCCCGATTGAAACCCGAAGTGCCCGAAAGTTTCCAGAAGTGTTTAGGAAGGACACAGATGGTTCCAAGAACATCACGAAGACTTGCCAAAGCATAAAAAATTTGCTGATTTCGCCTTCGGGAACCATTCGGTGTCCTAGTGTACAAGCCCCTTAAGAGAGGTGTTTTGATTATATATTTATCAAAGAAACAGTAAATTAATCAGGATATTTTATTAAGAGTTCATGAATACAAAGTATATATTTCAGCTGTTTGTCATCTCAGCAAACAATGGTGCAAAACTTTACCAATGAAACTCGCATTGGGACTTGTCTTACGTTATCGTCTCTAGACAGCTATGCCGGAAAAGCGTTCATGTCTTTCTAAATTATTACACTTGAAATTATTTCATTTAGACATTACGCGAATTACACTGTAGACGTTAAAAAATAGGCCATTCTGAAAAGAGGTCAGATCTAAGGACGAGTAAAGTCACTTGCGTCACGTGACTTTTGAAGATATCACACACTGCCCTCTGCGGGTCATATAAATATCTCCGGAGAGTGAAAATTAGCAGAAAGTTAACGGAACATTGTGAGAGGAATACATTTCTGTTGCCATAACAATGAAACTTCTAGTAGCATTGGTTGTCATGGGCGTTGTCGCCAACGGTAAGGGCCTTATTTAAAAAAAAAAAATATATATATATATTTATCAATATTTTTCTTGCTGGTTGGTGTAGAAACACAAAATTGATCCTTTCACGCAGTGAATTTCGTTTAGAAAACATCACACAAATATACGAAATACTTCACAGAATATAAGCAATTCAAATTAATTGTCAATAAATAAATAAATACTCCAGTGAAACCGATGTTTGACAAACGCGATAGTGGCCAGGGGGAATTTGTATGTACTAAAGTTACTTATAATTTAGCACACAATTCTATTATTGATAGATGCAAAACATTTTATAGAAATGTAAATCCTCTATACACTTCGCTACATAAGGATCTCCAATCGTTACTATTCGGCCATTTCCGTCGGTTCTCGGATAAACTCGTCAATAGGTATGTGAGGGTCGAGGGCATCCCATTATATACTGTACATATAATATACATTGTATACACAAATACAATTCAATATATATTATTGATAATCATTTCATAGGTTAAAAGTACATTCTACAGGAGTTTTGGATTTTTAACATATAGCTTTTTTTTCTAGATACAGTTTTTTAATCATCAACATGGATGTGATTGATAAACCCATCATACCCAATAAAGGAAAATAAACTAAATATATAATAAAATAGAAGTAAAAAATAGAACAAAGGGAAAATCAGGACAACTTCTTGGTCCTTAATATTTCTTTATAACTGTTTATATAGTTTTGATGTATGCGAATTGAGATTTGTATTACATTTGTTTTAATACAGCATATAATATATGCATATTTAGACACACATTTATATGCATATATAGACACACACACACACACACAACACACACACACACATATATATATATATATATATAGACACGCATTTATATGCATATATAGACACGCATTTATATGCATATATAGATATGTCTATGATTAAGTCTCTGACCCTCTAAACCCCTTTCACAAATTTTATGTTTGATATGGTGAAAAGGGTTTGGAGGGTCAGAGACTTAATCATAGACACATCTATATATGCATATAAATGTGTGTCTATATATGCATATATACGTATGCATATATTATATGCTGTATTAAAACAAATGTAATACAAATCTCAATTCGCATACACCGGACAGATTATTCCATTGTTGTACAAATATATCATTTTTGCCTAAAATATTCATTGTTTCCATTATAGTTTTATACTGTTTTTTTTTTTTTTAAATTTCTTTAAAGCGAATATTTGAACTTTGAATATATTTCAATTTATGGGGTACTTATACGTAATATTTTCACAAGAGGCGAAACGAACATTTTTCACTTAATTATTTTTTTTAAAAATTGATAACATGTTTTATGTATCATATAGAGGATGATTCATATTTTTTTCGAAAACAATGAAAAATCTTATATCATCAGTGTTACTGCAAAAAAAAAAAAAAAAAAAAATTAGCAGTGAAAATATAAGATGAGCTTTACACAGATTTTAACAACATTCTACGATAAAACGGTCATGAAGAGACTCAATACTAGGACTACCTCATTATTGGGCCACCTAAGTGTTTCGGTCTCACTACCTCAATACTAGGTCCACCTCTTTATTGGGATCACCTAAATGTTTCGGTCTCACTACCTCAATTCTAGGACCACCTCATTATTGGGATCACCTAAATGTTTCGGTCTCACTACCTCAATTCTAGGACCACCTCATTATTGGGATCACCTAAATGTTTCGGTCTCACTACCTCAATTCTAGGACTACCTCGTTATTGGGATCACCTAAATGTTTCGGTCTCACTAACTCAATTCTAGGACTACCTCATTATTGGGACCACCTAAATGTTTCGGTCTCACTACCTCAATACTAGGACCACCCCAATTATTGGGACCACCTATATGTTTCGGTCTCACTACCTCAAAACTAGGACCACCTCATTATTGGGACCACCTGTATGTTTCGGTCTCACTACCCCAATACTAGGACCACCTCATTATTGGGACCACCTATATGTTTCGGTCTCATTACCTCAATACTAGGACCACCTCATTATTGGGACCACCTTAATGTTTCTGTCTCACTACCTCAATACTAGGACCACCTCATTATTGGGACCACCTATATGTTTTGGTCTAACTACCTCAATACTAGGACCACCTAAATGTTTCGGCCCCTTCCTCAGCCAGAATGACAGGTCCATAAGCTTGCAGTTTCCACAAATTATATTATTCGTTATATTATACCGTTTCATCATTTTATTTAGTTGTTTGAAATTGACTGGCACGTCGCTGAATCTCCACGCCGCTAGAAACTCGCTTAATAACATTTAGTAAATTAACAATTCATGTCAGATCCTATATAAATGGACTGGTTGACGTCACATTCAAGAAAGAATTCTTTATGAATATGAGATATAATATTACTGTCTTTTCACGTAGTTTACAGAAATTCACGTCGACCTTACACCGCTAGACACGTGACAACACGAGATTTAAGCAAATCTTCGACTTTTGGTGACGCTAAGTTTTAGAAGACGGGACAATGTTTCAATGTTATAGTGCTGATAAGTCACTTTTTGGTAGCCATTTTGAGAGGTTTAGGATCATGCAGGCCAAAAGTTGACAATACTTGCTGCTTTTTTTGTGCTGTGTTTTTATTTTTCAGTCTATTTTACTGAAATTTATATCAAATTGAACATAAAAACATGTATATTAAGAAATATTTTATCCTGAAACTATGAATTTTAAGAGATTTTAATGGTGTATTGGAGCGGAAATAATGAAATTATAAGAAACTGAAATTTCTGCTATGTAATTCATATAAAAATCTCTTGAATTTGCCTTTCAATATAGCCGCCAAGAGAAGGGATATTCACTGATGCGGGAATTATGCAGTATTATTAGGTAAAATAACAATGCACAGTTTAAATATGCCAGTAATTTAAAAGAAAAAAGTACATGCAGCATGAAAATATAACATATACGTTTATAATGTCTCAAGATCATTATCTAATTCCACTCCTTGTGGTGTAAAAAATGATTTTTTTTTTCTGAACATGTCTTCCTTACTCGTAAAAATACAGTATAACAAAAGAATAAAGTTGGTTATTTTTGTTTTCATTTTCTCTGTAGTGTACGGAGAGGTCTGCACTACAAACACGGACTGCACGAGCACACAATGTAGTACCGGAAGTGTTGTCATCTGTCAGCATCCAGATGGCGCTGGTATCACCACAGACGGCGGACTTTGCACGTGCCAGGACACTGTTGTAGGAGGTAAGATTTTGTTGATGCTGTTGTTGTTGATAATGATGATGATGATAATTTTGCCGATGCTGATGATGACAACGACAACGATGATAATTCTGGCCAGCTTCATGATTTTGATGATAAATTGCTATGTCAATAATAACCTCACGATACAAATCTCTTCCAGAATGTTCAACTGCCCAGGATTGCTATGGTTCCAACTCCAGTCTCAATTGCCCTGACTCACAACGTCATTGCTATGACAACAATTGCATCTGTGACAGATTCCCAGTCGGAAAGAAGTAATTGTTATCTTCAAATGGTTCTTGAAAGAAGGAATTGTTGATATTCTCTCATTCCACATGTTTTTTCTCCTTTCTTTTTCTTTTAACATATCATTAAAAAAACGAATAAATCTCTTAGTGTTTTTTTTTCTCGATATAACCTGCGCAATAGCTCAGTCCGCCTTGCCCATCGGGAGGTCTGGGTTCGAATCCCAGCCGTGGCACTTTTCTTTCCTCTGACCGCGTCAAACCAAAGACGTATAAAATTACTACCAGATGCACCCTTGCCTGGCACTTGGCAAAATTGTGTTGCTATGGGAACTCGTAGTACTCAGTAATGGTTCTACCCAGGAACTTGTATCCCGTGTATTGATGCTATACACCAGGCATGTAATGGAACAGAGGGCTCTTTTCGCAAAACGAGCTAGGGTATCGCACCCGCACCCCCTTGTATCCAACTGTATCTTCCGATGCTGTCTCGTCAGCATAAAACATCTTCGTTATTATCTGTTATAACATATTTTATTCTTAGATTAAGATCCAATTTTAAGTAGAGGATATTGTTCATTTTTGTAGATGATGCAATTTTTTTTCATCTCGTGAACTTCGAATATTGTGTTCTACGCCAATCGTAAGAATACACCTTTTTTAGTTCACTCGATGAAATAAAATATTATCAATTTATACAAATATACAATTTGGCTTCGCCTCTCTATCATTGTGTCACAATCACCCTCACTTCATCTTCCATTCTTTTTTTCTGCATTCTTTCATAACGATAACTGTGTGTTTTACTGTTTTCTCCTTCTTTTCATTCATTCAACTTATAATATATCCTGCCCTAAAAAATAATGTATCTGTAAAATGTCCAACGTATTTTACTATATGGAAAATCTATATATAAATCGCCAGGACTTCAGCAATTTATTATGATGAAGAGAAAATCTCAATAAATTTTTAGCTTTCGATTTAACCCTATTCTGTATATGTTTGTGAATTGTTCTGTTGTTGTATTTGACTAATAAATATGTTTAAACTAAAAACTAAATATCATCACACACACACACACACACACACACACACACACACATGGCTCGAACACTTGCACTGTCACTGCCTTCATAGCGACGACCCCACTAAACTGAACTCCTGGATCCGGCACTGGGTGTGCAGGGTATTGTTTTTGGAAATCAAAATAAGCTTAAATAAAGAGTGCCCCTTTATTCCAATAAAGCGGACGGTAACCTCCGCTACATCTTGGACCACTTAACCTCTACCAAGATAACCAAGATAACCTAATGAAATATTAAGAAACCTTGGTTACCTCTGTGAAAGGCCATGAGGTCCGAAATGTAGCGGATGCCTTAATATACTACAGTGCAGATCTGTATAATGGTTCAGTTCTCACTCTGCATCTAAAGCCCCTTGTACACTACAGCCCAAGGTTGCCGATGAAATTAAGCTAGTTTCGGGAAAGATTCCGAATGTACCCGAATAGCCTCCGAAGGCTTCCTGGTTGTCCGGAATGGTTCAGGTAACTTTGCAAAACATGCGGAAGGGTTTCCGCGTCTTTGAAGAAAGAGTGCTGAAACGTAGTGGTGAGCTGATTAATCATAAAGTCAACGAATCAGTGACGAGCTACTGGTTGACGTGACGATGACGACGAAAATAATTCGTTGACGAATTAATGACCAAAAAAGGGGGTGTTGTTAATATTTCAACGCGCATCTGATTGGGTAATTTCATTAATTTGATAAATTGATACTTGCAAAGTTGCACTTTGCACATCGTTGGCCTCTGGTTGTAACCTCTTATACTTTATCTCGGTTCAATGTTTATACATGTATTTGAATATTTGAGAAATTAACATCTATACCTAATACATATCTATATAATCTATATAGTACAGAATACTTTATTTTCATGTTGTACAGTAAGAGAGTTTTAATAGGCATTTACTCCAAACATGGTATATTTGGTATTTAATCATGATTAATCAATTAATCAGTGACTTTTGTCTCTGATTAATCGACGAATATTTTTTCGACTGATTCCAATCACTACTGAAACGCTGCCGAATGTGAGCTGCCTGTATGCTCGGTATCTTTTCTGCTTACGTTCGCCGTCTTCGGGGAAAATGGAGACCGCTCGGAATGCCAACTCCGCTCCGAACGTTTCAAGAAATCTTGCAGAAGACTTACCGATGATGCCGAGCGAATGAAGAAGGGTTCCCGAGCATACAGAATAGTTGCAGATGATCCAGAAGCCAGAAAACTTTTAAAATTTTGATGCCGAAGCTTTTTCGATCCAGATTTAAACCCGAAGTGGCCGAAAGTTTCCAGAAGTGTTTAGGAAGGACACAAATGCTTTCTAGAACATCACGAAGACTTGCCGAAGCATCAAATATTTGCTAATTTCGCCTTCGGGAACCATTCGGGGTCATAGTGTACCTTAAGAGAAGTGTTTTGATTATATATTTATAAAAGAAACTGTAACTTAGTCAGGATACTTTAATAAGAGCTCATGAATACAAAGTATATATTTCAGCTGTTTGTCATCTCAGCAAACAATCGTGCAAAACCTTTTTCCGTAAGTATAGAAATAAATTAATTTTACCAATGCAAATCGCATTGGCACTTGTCTTACGTTATCGTCTCTAGACAGCTGTGCCGGAAAGCGTTCATGTCTTTCTAAATTATTACACTTGAAATTATTTCATTTAAAAAGAAAACCGCAGACATTACGCGAATTACACTGTAGACGTTAGAAAATAGGCCATTCTGAAAAGAGGTCAGATCTAAGGACGTGTAATTTCACTTGCGTCACGTGACTTTTGAAGATATCACACACTGCCCTCTGCGGGTTATATAAATATCTCCGGAGAGTGAAAATCGGCAGAGAGTTGACAGAAAATTGTGAGAGGAATACATTTCTGTTTCCATAACAATGAAACTTCTAGTAGCATTTGTTGTCATGGGCGTTGTCGCCAACGGTAAGGGCCTTATTTTTTAAATAATCAAAAATTATATTTATTAATATTTTCCTTGCTTGGTGGTGTAAAAACACAAAACTGATCCTTTCACGCAGTGACTGTCGTTTAGAAAATATCACACAAATATACGAAATACTTCACTGAATAAAAGGAATTCAAATTAAATGTCAAAAATAAATAAATAAATAAATAAATAAATAAATAATAAATAAATACTCCAGTGAAACCGATGGTTGACAAACGCCATAATATATGATAGCGACCAGGAGGAATTTGTATGTACTAAAGTCACTTATAATTAAGCACATAATTCTATTATTGATAGATGCAAAATATTTTATAGAAATGTAAATCCTCTATACACTCCGCTACATAAGGAATCGTTACTATTCGGCCATTTCCGTCGGTTCTCGGATAAACTCGTCAATAGGTATGTGAGGGTCGAGGGCATCCTATTATATACTGTACATATAATATACATTGAATACACAAATACAATTCAATATATATTATTGATAATCATTTCATAGGTTAAAAGTACATTCTACAGGAGTTTTGGATTTTTAACATATAGCTTTTTTTTCTAGATACAGTTTTTTAATCATCAACATGGATGTGATTGATAAACCCATCATACCCAATAAAGGAAAATAAACTAAATATATAATAAAATAGAAGTAAATAATAGAACAAAGGGAAAATCAGGACAACTTCTTGGTCCTTAATATTTCTTTATAACTGTTTATATATTTTGATTATGCGAATTGAGATTTGTATTACATTTGTTTTAATACAGCATATAATATATGCATACGTATATATGCATATATATATATACATATATAGACACACATATATATATACATATATAGACACACATATATATATACATATATAGACACGCATTTATATATACATATATAGACACGCATTTATATACACACATTTATATACATATATAGATGTGTCTATGATTAAGTCTCTGACCCTCTAAACCCCTTTCACAAATTTTTTGTTTGATATGGTGAAAAGGGTTTGGAGGGTCAGAGACTTAATCATAGACATATCTATATATGTATATAAATGTGTGTATATAAATGTGTGTCTATATATGCATATATACGTTTACATATATTATATGCTGTATTAAAACAAATGTAATACAAATCTCAATTCGCATACACCGGACAGATTATTCCATTGTTGTACAAATATATCATTTTTGCCTAAAATATTCATTGTTTCCATTATAGTTTTATACTGTTTTTTTTTTTTTAAATTTCTTTAAAGCGGATATTTGAACTTTGAATATATTTCAATTTAAGGGTTAATTATATGTAATCTTTCACAAGAGGCGAAACGAACATTTTTCTTTAAGCTTTTTTTTTTCACTTAATTATTTTTTTTTTTTAAATTGATAACATGTTTTATGTATCATATAGAGGATGATTCATATTTTTTTTCTAAAACAATGAAAAATCTTATAGCATCAGTGTTTCAGTGTAACTGCAAAAAAAAAAAAAAAGAAAAAAAAAAAAAAAAAGATTTGAAGTAAAAATATAAGATGAACTTTACACAGATTTTAACAACATTCTACGATAAAACGGTCATGGAGAGACTACCTCAATACTAGGTCCATCTCTATATTGGGACCACCTAAATGTTTCGGTCTCACTACCTCAATATTAGGACCACCTCATTATTGGGACCACCTAAATGTTTCGGTCTCACTACCTCAATATTAGGACCACCTCATTATTGGGACCACCTAAATGTTTCGGTCTCACTACCTAAATACTAGGTCCACCTCATTATTGGGACCACCTAAATGTTTCGGTCTCACTACCTCAATACTAGGACCACCTCATTATTGGGACCACCTAAATGTTTCGGTCTCACTGCCTCTATACTAGGACCACCTCATTATTGGGACCACCTAAATGTTTCGGTCTCACTACCTCAATACTAGGACCACCTCATTATTGGGACCACCTTAATGTTCGGCCCCTTCCTCAGCCAGACTGACTGGTCCATAAGATTGCAATTTCCCCAAAATTATATTATTCGATATATTTTACTTACTCATCATTTTATTTAGTTGTTTGAAATTGACTGGCACATCGCTGAATCTCCACGTCGCTAGAAGCTCGCTTAATAACATTTAGTAAATTAACAGTTCATGTTAGATCCTATATAAATGGTCCTGATGACGTTACATTCAAGAAAGAATTCTTTATGAATATGAGATATAATATTACTGTCTTTTCACGTAGTTTACAGAAATTCACGTCGACCTTACACCGCTAGACACGTGACAACACGAGATTTAAGCAAATCTTCGACTTTTGGTGACGCTAAGTTTTAGAAGACGGGACAATGTTTCCATGTTATAGTCGCTGATAAGACACTTTTTTTGCAGTCATTTTGAGAGGTTTAGGATCATGCAGGCCAAAAGTTGACAATACTTGCTGTTCTTTTTTAAATCCCCACTGTGTTTTTATTTTTCAGTCTATTTTACTGAAATTTATATCAAATTGAACATAAAAAATGTATATTAAGAAATATTTTATCCTAAAACTATGAATTTCAAGAGATTTTAATGGTGTATTGGAGCGGAAATAATGAAATTATAAGAAAATGAAATTTCTGCTATGTAATTCATATAAAAATCTCTTGAATTTGCCTTTCAATATAGCCGCCAAGAGAAGGGATATTCACTGATGCGAGAACTATGCAGTATTATTAGGTAAAATAACAATGCACAGTTTAAATATGCCAGTAATTTAAAAGAAAAAAAGTACATGCAGCATGAAAATATAACATATACGTTTATAATGTCTCAAGATCATTATCTAATTCCACTCCTTGTGGTGTAAAAAATGCATTTTTTTTTCTGAACATGTATTCGCTACTCGTAAAAATACAGTATAACAAAAGAATAAAGTTGGTTATTTTTGTTTTCATTTTCTCTGTAGTGTACGGAGAGGTCTGCACTACAAACACGGACTGCACGAGCACACAATGTAGTACCGGAAGTGTTGTCATCTGTCAGCATCCAGATGGCGCTGGTATCACCACAGACGGCGGACTTTGCACGTGCCAGGACACTGTTGTAGGAGGTAAGATTTTGTTGATGCTGTTGTTGTTGATAATGATGATGATGATAATTTTGCCGATGCTGATGATGACAACGACAACGATGATAATTCTGGCCAGCTTCATGATTTTGATGATAAATTGCTATGTCAATAATACCCTCACGATACAAATCTATTCCAGAATGTTCAACTGCCCAGGATTGCTATGGTTCCAACTCCAGTCTCAATTGTCCTGACTCACAACGTCATTGCTATGACAACAATTGCATCTGTGACAGATTCCCAGTCGGAAAGAAGTAATTGTTATCTTCAAATGGTTCTTGAAAGAAGGAATTGTTGATATTCTCTCATTCCACATGTTTTTTCTCCTTTCTTTTTCTTTTAACATATCATTAAAAAAACGAATAAATCTCTTAGTGTTTTTTTTTCTCGATATAACCTGCGCAATAGCTCAGTCCGCCTTGCCCATCGGGAGGTCTGGGTTCGAATCCCAGCCGTGGCACTTTTCTTTCCTCTGACCGCGTCAAACCAAAGACGTATAAAATTACTACCAGATGCACCCTTGCCTGGCACTTGGCAAAATTGTGTTGCTATGGGAACTCGTAGTACTCAGTAATGGTTCTACCCAGGAACTTGTATCCCGTGTATTGATGCTATACACCAGGCATGTAATGGAACAGAGGGCTCTTTTCGCAAAACGAGCTAGGGTATCGCACCCGCACCCCCTTGTATCCAACTGTATCTTCCGATGCTGTCTCGTCAGCATAAAACATCTTCGTTATTATCTGTTATAACATATTTTATTCTTAGATTAAGATCCAATTTTAAGTAGAGGATATTGTTCATTTTTGTAGATGATGCAATTTTTTTTCATCTCGTGAACTTCGAATATTGTGTTCTACGCCAATCGTAAGAATACAACTTTTTTAGTTCACTCGATGAAATAAAATATTATCAATTTATACAAATATACAATTTGGCTTCGCCTCTCTATCATTGTGTCACAATCACCCTACTTCATCTTCCATTCTTTTTTTTCTGCATTCTTTGATAACGATAACTGTGTGTTCTACTGTTTTTTCCTTCTTTTCATTCATTCACATTTTAATATATCCTACCCTAGAAAATAATTTATCTGTAAAATGTCCAACGTATTCTACTATATGGAAAGTCTATATATAATTCGCCATGACTTCAGCAATTTATTATGATGAAGAGAAAATCTCAATAAATTTTTAGCTTTCGATTTAACCCTATTCTGTATATGTTTGTGAATTGTTCTGTTGTTGTATTTGACTAATAAATATGTTTAAACTAAAAACTAAATATCAACACACACACATACACACACACATGGCTCGAACACTTGCGCTGTCACTGCCTTCATAGCGACGACCCCACTAAACTGAACTCCTGGTTCCGGCACTGGGTGTGCAGGGTATTGTTTTTGGAAATCAAAATAAGCTTAAATAAAGAGTGCCCCTTTATTCCAATAAAGCGGACGGTAACCTCCGCTACATCTTGGACCACTTAACCTCTACCAAGATAACCAAGATAACCTAATGAAATATTAAGAAACCTTGGTTACCTCTGTGAAAGGCCATGAGGTCATCTGCATCTAAAGCCCCTTGTACACTACAGCCCAAGGTTGCCGATGAAATTAAGCTAGTTTCGGGAAAGATTCCGAATGTACCCGAATAGCCTCCGAAGGCTTCCTGGTTGTCCGGAATGGTTCAGGTAACTTTGCAGAACATGCGGAAGGGTTTCCGCGTCTTTGAAGAAAGAATGCTGAAACCGTGAAACGCTGCCGAATGTGAGCTGCCTGTATGCTCGGTATCTTTTCTGCTTACGTTCGCCGTCTTCGGGGAAAATGGAGACCGCTCGGAATGCCAACTCCGCTCCGAACGTTTCAAGAAATCTTGCAGAAGACTTACCGATGATGCCGAGCGAATGAAGAAGGGTTCCCGAGCATACAGAATAGTTGCAGATGATCCAGAAGTCAGAAAACTTTTAAAATTTTGATGCCGAAGCTTTTTCGATCCAGATTTAAACCCGAAGTGGCCGAAAGTTTCCAGAAGTGTTTAGGAAGGACACAAATGCTTTCTAGAACATCACGAAGACTTGCCGAAGCATCAAATATTTGCTAATTTCGCCTTCGGGAACCATTCGGGGTCATAGTGTACCTTAAGAGAAGTGTTTTGATTATATATTTATAAAAGAAACTGTAACTTAGTCAGGATACTTTAATAAGAGCTCATGAATACAAAGTATATATTTCAGCTGTTTGTCATCTCAGCAAACAATCGTGCAAAACCTTTTTCCGTAAGTATAGAAATAAATTAATTTTACCAATGCAAATCGCATTGGCACTTGTCTTACGTTATCGTCTCTAGACAGCTGTGCCGGAAAGCGTTCATGTCTTTCTAAATTATTACACTTGAAATTATTTCATTTAAAAAGAAAACCGCAGACATTACGCGAATTACACTGTAGACGTTAGAAAATAGGCCATTCTGAAAAGAGGTCAGATCTAAGGACGTGTAATTTCACTTGCGTCACGTGACTTTTGAAGATATCACACACTGCCCTCTGCGGGTTATATAAATATCTCCGGAGAGTGAAAATCGGCAGAGAGTTGACAGAAAATTGTGAGAGGAATACATTTCTGTTTCCATAACAATGAAACTTCTAGTAGCATTTGTTGTCATGGGCGTTGTCGCCAACGGTAAGGGCCTTATTTTTTAAATAATCAAAAATTATATTTATTAATATTTTCCTTGCTTGGTGGTGTAAAAACACAAAATTGATCCTTTCACGCAGTGACTGTCGTTTAGAAAATATCACACAAATATACGAAATACTTCACTGAATAAAAGGAATTCAAATTAAATGTCAAAAATAAATAAATAAATAAATAAATAAATAATAAATAAATACTCCAGTGAAACCGATGGTTGACAAACGCCATAATATATGATAGCGACCAGGAGGAATTTGTATGTACTAAAGTCACTTATAATTAAGCACATAATTCTATTATTGATAGATGCAAAATATTTTATAGAAATGTAAATCCTCTATACACTCCGCTACATAAGGAATCGTTACTATTCGGCCATTTCCGTCGGTTCTCGGATAAACTCGTCAATAGGTATGTGAGGGTCGAGGGCATCCTATTATATACTGTACATATAATATACATTGAATACACAAATACAATTCAATATATATTATTGATAATCATTTCATAGGTTAAAAGTACATTCTACAGGAGTTTTGGATTTTTAACATATAGCTTTTTTTTCTAGATACAGTTTTTTAATCATCAACATGGATGTGATTGATAAACCCATCATACCCAATAAAGGAAAATAAACTAAATATATAATAAAATAGAAGTAAATAATAGAACAAAGGGAAAATCAGGACAACTTCTTGGTCCTTAATATTTCTTTATAACTGTTTATATAGTTTTGATGTATGCGAATTGAGATTTGTATTACATTTGTTTTAATACAGCATATAATATATGCATACGTATATATGCATCTATAGACACACATTTATATGCATATATAGACACACACATATATATATATATATACATATATAGACACGCATTTATATGCATATATAGACACACACATATATATATATACATATATAGACACACATATATATATACATATATAGACACGCATTTATATGCATATATAGACACACATTTATATATTATATATATATATATATATATATATATATATATTATATATATATATATATACGCATTTATATGCATATATAGACACGCATTATATGCATATATAGACACGCATTTATATGCATATATAGACAACGCATTTATATGCATATATAGACACACATTATATATCACATTTTATACAATATAATGTGTCTATGATTAAGTCTCTGACCTCTAAACCCCTTTCACAAATTTTTGTTTGATATGGTGAAAGGGTTTGGAGGGTCAGAGACTTAATCATAGACACATTATATATGTATATAAATGTGTAAAATAATTTGTCTATATATGCATATAAATGCGTGTCTATATATGTATATATATATATGTGTGTATATGCATATATACGTATACATATATTATATGCTGTATTAAAACAAATGTAATACAAATCTCAATTCGCATACACGGACAGTTATTCCTTTGTTGTACAAATATATCATTTTTGCCTAAAATATTCATTGTTTCCATTATAGTTTTATACTGTTTTTTTTTTTTTTTAAATTTCTTTAAAGCGGATATTTGAACTTTGAATATATTTCAATTTAAGGGTTAATTATATGTAATCTTTCACAAGAGGCGAAACGAACATTTCTTAGCTTTTTCACTTAATATTTTTTTTTAAATTGATAACATGTTTTATGTATCATATAAGGATGATTCATTTTTTTTTCTAAACAATGAAAAATCTTATACATCAGTGTTATAACTGCAAAAAAAAAAAAAGAAAAAAAAAAAAAAAAGTTTGAAGTAAAATATAAGATGAACTTTACACAGATTTTAAAAACATTCTACGATAAAACGGTCATGGAGAGACTCCTCAATACTAGGTCCATCTCATATTGGGCACCTAAATGTTTCGGTCTCACTACCTCAATATTAGGACCACCTCATTATTGGGACACCTAAATGTTTCGGTCTCACTACCTCAATATTAGGACCACCTCATTTTGGGATCACCTTATTGTTTCGGTCTCACTACCTCAATACTAGGGCCACTCATTATTGGGACCACCTAAATGTTTCGGTCTCACTACTAATCTAGGACCACCTCATTATTGGGATCACCTTAATGTTCGGCCCTTCCTCAGCAGACTGACTGGTCCTAAGCTTCATTCCCAAAGATATATTATTCGATATATTTTACTTACTCTCATTTTATTTATTGAAATTTGATGGCACATCGCTGAATCTCCACGTCGCTAAATGCTCGCTTAATAACAATTAGTAAATTAACAGTATCAATGTTAGATCATATAATATGACGGATACGTCACATTCAAGAAAGATTCTTTATGAATACTAGATTAATATTACTGTCTTTTCACTAGTTACAGAAATTCAGGTCGACCTTACACCGCTAGATTCGGTGACACACCAGATTATAGGCAAATCTTTGACTTTTGTTGACGCTATTTTCAAAACTAGGACCACCTCATTATTGGGACCACCTAATTGTTTCGGTCTCACTACCTCAATACTAGGGCCACCTCATTATTGGGACCACCTAAATGTTTCGGTCTCACTACCTCAATACTAGGACCACCTCATTATTGGGACCACCTTAATGTTCGGCCCCTACCACAGCAATACTAGGACCACCTCTTATTGGACCACCTTAATGTTCGGCCCCTTCCTCAGCCAGACTGACTGGTCCATAAGCTTGCAATTTCCCCAAAATTATATTATTCGATATATTTTACTTACTCATCATTTTATTTAGTTGTTTGAAATTGACTGGCACATCGCTGAATCTCCACGTCGCTAGAAGCTCGCTTAATAACATTTAGTAAATTAACAGTTCATGTTAGATCCTATATAAATGGACCGGATGACGTCACATTCAAGAAAGAATTCTTTATGAATATGAGATATAATATTACTGTCTTTTCACGTAGTTTACAGAAATTCACGTCGACCTTACACCGCTAGACACGTGACAACACGAGATTTAAGCAAATCTTCGACTTTTGGTGACGCTAAGTTTTAGAAGACGGGACAATGTTTCCATGTTATAGTCGCTGATAACTAGACACGTGACATTGTTTAATATTTTAATTTTAAATTTGTTTGGAGCAGGCCAATTAAATTTTTTTTTTTTTTTTTTTTTTTTTTTTATTTTATAAATTTATATCAAATTGAACATAAAAACATGTATATTAAGAAATATTTTATCTAAACTAAATTTTAAGAGATTTTAATGGTGTATTGGAGCGGAAATAATGAAATTATAAGAAACTGAAATTTCTGCTATGTAATTCATATAAAAATCTCTCGAATTTGCCTTTCAATATAGCCGCCAAGAGAAGGGATATTCACTGATGCGGGAATTATGCAGTATTATTAGGTAAAATAACAATGCACAGTTTAAATATGCCAGTAATTTAAAAGAAAAAAAGTACATGCAGCATGAAAATATAACATATACGTTTATAATGTCTCAATATCATAATCTAATTCCACTCCTTGTGGTGTAAAAAATGCATTTTTTTTTATCTGAACATGTCTTCCCTACTCGTAAAAATACAGTATAACAAAAGAATAAAGTTGGTTATTTTTGTTTTCATTTTCTCTGTAGTGTACGGAGAGGTCTGCACTACAAACACGGACTGCACGAGCACACAATGTAGTACCGGAAGTGTTGTCATCTGTCAGCATCCAGATGGCGCTGGTATCACCACAGACGGCGGACTTTGCACGTGTCAGGACACTGTTGTAGGAGGTAAGATTTTGTTGATGCTGTTGTTGTTGATAATGATGATGATGATAATTTTGCCGATGCTGATGATGACAACGACAACGATGATAATTCTGACCAGCTTCATGATTTTGATGATAAATTGCTATGTCAATAATACCCTCACGATACAAATCTATTCCAGAATGCACAATTGCCCAGGATTGCTATGGTTCCAACTCCAGTCTCCAGTGCTCTGACTCACAACGTCATTGCTATGACAACAGATGCATCTGTGACAGATTCCCAATCGGAAAGAAGTAATTGTTATCTTCAAGTGGTTCTTGAAAGAAGGAATTGTTGATATTCTCTCATTCCACATGTTTTTTTTCTCCTTTCTTTTTCTTTTAACATATCATTAAAAAAACGAATAAATCTCTTAGTGTTTTTTTTTCTCGATATAACCTGCGCAATAGCTCAGTCCGCCTTGCCCATCGGGAGGTCTGGGTTCGAATCCCAGCCGTGGCACTTTTCTTTCCTCTGACCGCGTCAAACCAAAGACGTATAAAATTACTACCAGATGCACCCTTGCCTGGCACTCGGCAAAATTGTGTTGCTATGGGAACTCGTAGTACTCAGTAATGGTTCTACCCAGGAACTTGTATCCCGTGTATTGATGCTATACACCAGGCATGTAATGGAACAGAGGGCTCTTTTCGCAAAACGAGCTAGGGTATCGCACCCGCACCCCCTTGTATTCAAATGTATCTTCCGATGCTGTCTCGTCAGCATAAAACATCTTCGTTATTATCTGTTATAACATATTTTATTCTTAGATTAAGATCCAATTTTAAGTAGAGGATATTGTTCGTTTTTGTAGATGATGCAATTTTATTTCATCTCGTGAACTTCGAATATTGTGTTCTACGCCACTCGTAAGAATACAACTTTTTTAGTTCACTCGATGAAATAAAATATTATCGATTTATACAAATATACAATTTGGCTTCGCCTCTCTATCATTGCTTCACAATCACCCTCACTTCATCTTCCATTTTTTTTTTCTGCATTCTTTTATAACGATAACTGTGTGTTTTACTGTTTTCTCCTTCTTTTCATTCAGTCAACTTATTATATATCCTACCCTAAAAAATAGTTAATCTGTAAAATGTCCAACGTATTCTACTATATGGAAAGTCTATATATAATTCGCCAGGA
This sequence comes from Solen grandis, assembly GCA_021229015.1. NCBI lineage: Eukaryota > Metazoa > Mollusca > Bivalvia > Adapedonta > Solenidae > Solen > Solen grandis. The sequence continues at coordinate 34,326,532 of CM037792.1, forward strand.
CTTCAGCAATTTATTATGATGAGGAGAAAATCTCAATTAACTTTTAGCTTTCGATTTAACCCTATTCTGTATATGTTTTTGAATTGTTCTGTTGTTGTATTTGACTAATAAATATGTTTAAACTAAAAACTAAATATCATCACACACACACACACACACACACACACACACACACACACACATGGCTCGAACACTTGCACTGTCACTGCCTTCATAGCGACGACCCCCACTAAACTGAACTCCTGGTTCCGGCACTGGGTGTGCAGGATATTGTTTTTGGAAATCAAAATAAGCTTAAATAAAGAGTGCCCCTTTATTCCAATAAAGCGGACGGTAACCTCCGCTACATCTTGGACCACTTAACCTCTACCAAGATAACCAAGATAACCTAATGAAATATTAAGAAACCTTGGTTACCTCTGTGAAAGGCCATGAGGTCCGAAATGTAGCGGATGCCTTAATATACTACAGTGAAGATCTGTATAATGGTTCAGGTCTCACTCTGCATCTAAAGCCCCTTGTACACTACAGCCCAAGGTTGCCGATGAAATTAAGCTAGTTTCGGGAAAGATTCCGAATGTACCCGAATAGCCTCCGAAGGCTTCCTGGTTGTCCGGAATGGTTCAGGTAACTTTGCAGAACATGCGGAAGGGTTGCCGCGTCTTTGAAGAAAGAGTGCTGAAACGCTGCCGAATGTGAGCTGCCTGTATGCTCGGTATCTTTTCTGCTTACGTTCGCCGTCTTCGGGGAAAATGGAGACCGTTCGGAATGCAAACTCCGCTCCGAACGTTTCAAGAAATCTTGCGGAAGACTTACCGATGATGCCGAGCGAATGAAGAAAGGTTCCCGAGCATACAGAATAGTTGCAGATGATCCAGAACCCAGAAAACTTTTAAAATTTTGATGCCGAAGCTTTTTCGATCCAGATTTAAACCCGAAGTGGCCGAAAGTATCCATACGTGTTTAGGAAGGACACAGATGGGTCCCAGAACATCCCGAAGACTTGCCGAAGCATCAAATATTTGCTAATTTCGCCTTCGGGAACCATTCGGGGTCATAGTGTACCTTAAGAGAAGTGTTTTGGTTATATATTTATAAAAGAAACTGTAACTTAGTAAGGATACTTTATTAAGAGTTCATGAATACAAAGTATATATTTTAGCTGTTTGTCATCTCAGCAAACAATAGTGCAAAACCTTTTTCCGTAAGTATAGAAATAAATTAATTTTACCAATGAAACTCGCATTTGGACTTGTCTTACGTTATCGTCCCTAGACAGCTATGCCGGAAAAAGTTCATGTCTTTCTAAATTATTACACTTGAAATTATTTCATTTAAAAAGAAAACCGCAGACATTACGCGAATTACACTGTAGACGTTAAAAAATAGGCCATTCTGAAAAGAGGTCAGATCTAAGGACGTGTAAATTCACTTGCGTCACGTGACTTTTGAAGATATCACACACTGACCTCTGCGGGTTATATAAATATCTCCGGAGAGTGAAAATTGGCAGGAAGTTGACAGAAAATTGTGAGAGGAATACATTTCTGTTTCCATAACAATGAAACTTCTAGTAGCATTGGTTGTCATGGGCGTTGTCGCCAACGGTAAGGGCCTTATTTTTTAAATAATCAAAAATTACACTTATTAATATTTTCCTTGCTGGGTGGTGTAAAAACACAAAATTGATCCTTTCACGCAGTGACTGTCGTTTAGAAAACATCACACAAATATACGAAATACTGCACTGAATAAAAGAAATTCAAATTAATTGTCAAAAAATAAATATATAAATAAATACTCCAGTGAAACCGATGTTTGACAAACGCCATAATATATGAAAGCGACCAGGAGGAATTTGTATGTACTAAAGTCACTTATAATTAAGCACATAATTCTATTATTGATAGATGCAAAATATTTTATAGAAATGTAAATCCTCTATACACTTCGCTACATAAGGATCTCCAATCGTTACTATTCGGCCATTTCCGTCGGTTCTCGGATAAACTCGTCAATAGGTATGTGAGGGTCCTATTATATACTGTACATATAATATACATGTATAAACAAATACAATTCAATATATATTATTGATAATCATTTCATAGGTTAAAAGTACATTCTACAGGAGTTTTGGATTTTTAACATATAGCTTTTTTTTCTAGATACAGTTTTTTAATCATCAACATGAATGTGATTTATAAACCCATCATACCCAATAAAGAAAAAAAACTAAAAATATAATAAAAATGAAGTATATAATAGACCAACGAGAAAATCAGGACAACTTCTTGCTTCTTAATATTTCTTTATCACTGTTTATATAGTTTTGATGTATGCGAATTGAGATTTGTATTACATTTGTTTTAATACAGCATATAATATATGCATACGTATACATATATAGACACGCATTTATATGCATATATAGACACGCATTTATATGCATATATAGATATGTCTATGATTAAGTCTCTGACCCTCTAAACCCCTTTCACAAATTTTTTGTTTGATATGGTGAAAAGGGTTTGGAGGGTCAGAGACTTAATCATAGACACATCTATATATGTATATAAATGTGTGTATATAAATGTGTGTCTATATATGCATATAAATGTGTGTCTATATATGCATATATACGTATGCATATATTATATGCTGTATTAAAACAAATGTAATGCAAATCTCAATTCGCATACACCGGACAGATTATTCCATTGTTGTACAAATATATCATTTTTGTCTAAAATATTCATTGTTTCCATCATAGTTTTATACCTTTTTTTTTTTTTTTTTTTTTTCGAACTTTTTTTTTTATCGTTTTTTTTTCACTTAATTATTTTTTTAAAAAATTGATAACATGTTTTATGTATCATATAGAGGATGATTCATATTTTTTTCTAAAACAATGAAAAATCTTATAGCATTAGTGTTTCAGTGTTACTGCAAAAAAAAAAAAAAAAAGATTTGAAGTAAAAATATAAGATGAACTTTACACAGATTTTAACAACATTCTACGATAAAACGGTCATGTAGAGACTACCTCAATACCAGGTCCACCTCTTTATTTGGACCACCTAAATGTTTCGGTCTCACTACCTCAATATTAGGACCACCTCATTATTGGGACCACCTAAATGTTTCGGTCTCACTACCTCAATACTAGGACCACCTCATTATTGGGACCACCTAAATGTTTCGGTCTCACTACCTCAATATTAGAACCACCTCATTATTGGGACCACCTAAATGTTTCGGGCTCACTACTTCAATACTAGGACTACCTCATTATTGGGACCACCTAAATGTTTCGGTCTCACTACCTCAATACTAGGACTAGCTCATTATTGGGACCACCTAAATGTTTCGGTCTCACTACCTCAATACTAGGACTACCACATTATTGGGACCACCTAAATGTTTCGGTCTCACTACCTCAATACTAGGACTACCTCATTATTGGGACCACCTAAATGTTTCGGGCTCACTACCTCAATACTAGGACTTCCTCATTATTGGGACCACCTAAATGTTTCAGTCTCACTACCTCAATACTAGGACTACCTCATTATTGGGACCACCTAAATGTTTCGGGCTCACTACCTCAATACTAGGACTACCTCATTATTGGGACCACCTAAATGTTTCGGGCTCAGTACCTCAATACTAGGACTACCTCATTATTGGGACCACCTAAATGTTTCGGTCTCACTACCTCAATACTAGGACTACCACATTATTGGGACCACCTAAATGTTTCGGTCTCACTACCTCAATACTAGGACTACCTCATTATTGGCACCACTTAAATGTTTCGGTCTCACTACCTCAATACTAGGACCACCTTATTATTGGGACCACCTTAATGTTTCGGCCCCTTCCTCAGCCAGTCTGACAGGTCCATAAGCTTGCAATTTCCCCAAAATTATTTTATTCGTTATATTATACCGACTCATCATTTTATTTAGTTGTTTGAAATTGACTGGCACGTCGCTGAATCTCCACGTCGCTAGAAGCTCGCTTAATAACATTTAGTAAATTAAAAATTCATATCAGATCCTATATAAATGGACCGGTTGACGTCACATTCAAGAAAGAATTCTTTATGAATATGAGATATAATATTACTGTCTTTTCACGTAGTTTACAGAAATTCACGTCGACCTTACACCGCTAGACACGTGACAACACGAGATTTAAGCAAATCCTCGAATTTTAGTGACGCTAATTTTTAGAAGACGGGACAATGTTTCAATGTTATAGTGCTGATAAGTCACTTTTTTGCAGCCATTTTGAGAGGTTTAGGATCAAGCAGGCCAAAAGTTGACAATACTTGCTGTTTTTTTTTTAAATCCCCACTGTGTTTTTATTTTTCAGTCTATTTTACTGAAATTTATATCAAACTGAACATAAAAACATGTATATTAAGAAATATTTTATCCTGAAACTATGAATTTTAAGAGATTTTAATGGTGTATTGGAGCGGAAATAATGAAATTATAAGAAAATGAAATTTCTGCTATGTAATTCATATAAAAATCTCTTGAATTTGCCTTTCAATATAGCCGCCAACAGAAGGGATATTTACTGATGCGGGAACTATGCAGTATTATTATGTAAAATAACAATGCACAGTTTAAATATGCCAGTAATTTAAAAGAAAAAAAGTACATGCAGCATGAAAAAATAACATATACGTTTATAATATCTCAAGATCATTATCTAATTCCACTTCTTGTGGTGTAAAAAAATGCATTTTTTATCTGAACATGTCTTCACTACTCGTAAAAATACAGTATAACAAAAGAATAAAGTTGGTTATTTTTGTTTTCATTTTCTCTGTAGTGTACGGAGAGGTCTGCACTACAAACACGGACTGCACGAGCACACAATGTAGTACCGGAAGTGTTGTCATCTGTCAGCATCCAGATGGCGCTGGTATCGTCACAGACGGCGGACTTTGCACGTGCCAGGACACTGTCATAGGAGGTAAGATTTTGTTGATGCTGTTGTTGTTGATAATGATGATGATGATAATTTTGCCGATGCTGATGATGACAACGACAACGATGATAATTCTGGCCAGCTTCATGATTTTGATGATAAATTGCTATGTCAATAATACCCTCACGATACAAATCTATTCCAGAATGCACAATTGCCCAGGATTGCTATGGTTCCAACTCCAGTCTAAATTGCTCTGACTCACACCGTCATTGCTATGACAACAGATGCATCTGTGACAGATTCCCAATCGGAAAGAAGTAATTGTTATCTTCAAGTGGTTCTTGAAAGAAGGAATTGTTGAAATTCTCTCATTCCATGTGTTTTTTCTCCTTTCTTTTTCTTTTCACATATCATAAAAAAAAAAACGAATAAATCTCTTAGTTGTTTTTTTTTCGATATAACCTGCGCAATAGCTTAGTCCGCTTTGCCCATCGGGAGGTCTGGATTCGAATCCCAGCCGTGGCACTTTTCTTTCTTCTGACCGCGTCAAACCAAAGACGTATAAAATTACTACCAGATGCACCCTTGCCTGGCACTCGGCAAAATGGTGTTGCTATGGGAACTCGGAGTACTCGGAAATGGTTCTATCCAGGAACTTGTATCCCGTGTATCGATGCTATACACCAGGCATGTAATGGAACAGAGGGCTCTTTTCGCAAAACGAGCTAGGGTATCGCACCCGCACCCCCTTGTATCCAACTGTATCTTCCGATGCTGTCTCGTCAGCATAAAACATCTTCGTTATTATCTGTTATAACATATTTTATTCTTAGATTAAGATCCAATTTTAAGTAGAGGATATTGTTCGTTTTTGTAGATGATGCAATTTTATTTCATCTCGTGAACTTCGAATATTGTGTTCTACGCCACTCGTAAGAATACAACTTTTTTAGTTCACTCGATGAAATAAAATATTATCGATTTATACAAATATACAATTTGGCTTCGCCTCTCTATCATTGCTTCACAATCACCCTCACTTCATCTTCCATTCTTTTTTTTTCTGCATTCTTTGATAACGATAACTGTGTGTTCTACTGTTTTTTCCTTCTTTTCATTCATTCACATTTTTATATATCTACCCTAAAAAATAGTTAATCTGTAAAATGTCCAGCGTATTCTACTATATGGAAAATCTATATATAATTCGCCAGGACTTCAAGAATTTATTTTGATGAGGAGAAAATCTCAATTAACTTTTAGCTTTCGGTTTAACCCTATTCTGTATATGTTTTTGAATTGTTCTGTTGTTGTATTTGACTAATAAATATGTTTAAACTAAAAACTAAATATTATAACACACACACACACATACACACACACACACACTATCTTTTTATTTCATGATATGACTTTTTTAATTTTCACTCCGAAATAATCAAATATGATTTTTTTCTTTGTATATAACAATTATTCTCTCAAAAGCATAAAATAAAATGAATTAATTTGATTTTTTTAACACTACAAAAAGTTGCAAACGAGTAAAGATCAACTGACTTACCTCTCTTTCTTGTGCTTTCATATTGATAGCCAATACGTCAATGAATTAATCATTTCGTAGACGCCCGCGCTTATTATTTCTTATTCGTCAATGAATTAATCATTTCGCAGACGACCGCGCTTATTATTTCTTATTTGTCAATGAATTAATCATTTCGCAGACGCCCGCGCTTATTATTTCTTATTCGTCAATGAATTAATCATTTCGCAGACGACCGCGCTTATTATTTCTTATTCGTCAATGAATTAAACGTGTTATGATTTCAGACAGAGTAGTCCATTATTCTCCCAAAAGCAGAGTAAATAATATTCTTCAGACAGAGAAGCAAACTACGTGTTACAGATTTGTTAAGAGATGCAGACTGTACATGCTCGTTGACGACAACTTGACTATAATTAATAAATAAGAAATTATCTTTCACTTTGGGACGTTTTTGCGGGTTAACTGATTTAAATTTTAGTAATTTCCCTTTTTAATGTCTCATCTATTTTAAGTTGAATGTTGGAGAAACCTAAATTTTAAAATGTAAGTCTTAAAAACAATATAAAGATATTGCAAAATTGGCTAAATTTTCAATAAAAAAGCAGTTTTAGTTTTAAAAAAAAATAGTGTGGTATGTAATTTTTATGTGTTTCGAAATCCTTTATATCAGTTGACTGAATCTGAAAAAAAAAAAAATAAGAAAAATATATATATATAAAATCATAGCTTTGGGGTAGTTTTTGTATACATTTCGGTCCTGGCCTAATGGAAATGGAAATTGCACGGTTTCTTTTTTATTTTCCATGCGTGTTTGACAGTATTTTCACCTGTAACTTATAGAATACATTTTAAGTTACTAATTGTGATAAAATATTTTAAAAAAATAAACCTTAATATGTTTTGAAAGTATCTCTTTATTTTTATAATTTAAATATTATTTGTGACCCCCTATTTTTAATTCATTTATATTTCAGTTATAGTCTAGTATTTTAGCAAAATATGTCCTCTAGAAAAAAGAAACACAGCTGAAATGTTTTTCATTTGTTTACAACAATAACTATGATTTGCACATACCATTTTTTTTTTGGTTAAATATAAAGGGCCTTCAGCTATAAGCTTATTTCTGATTTGATAGTCCGATGTTTCTCAAACGGATACCAACATTGGAGGTTCGAATTAGGACGGAAGGAATGAATGATGATAAACACAGATTGCATGGAATGGACATTTTTAGCTCACCTGAGCAGAATATTAAGCATATACAATCTAAAACCCTTTATTATCATATTTAACAAACACCACGTGAATAAATAAAAGTTTTTTTTACAAAATAGCTATAATTATCATGAATGCAATATTTTACTTACATGTTCTGCATTTCATTAATACATTAAATAGAAAACAGTAAAATATTTAAATCAAATTGAGTGCATTTCGCCTGACTATTATACACTTTCGCTGTCAGTAATGTCGTTATATTAAACCAAACACATACGCTGTAAGTAAGAAATAGAAATTAAATATCCGGTTAGCTAGTTAGCTAAAGTAAAACTCTTATATGCATTGTTCTGATGAGAACGGGAAAAAAATGTTAAAACATTTAAAAAGATAAATATGAGAAAATCGTATCTTTAATAAAATCGTTTAAATTATGATCGATACATTTTAAAATATTAATTCTTTTATCCGCTTTTTTGCTTAAAAAATTGAAATGAAGAAATTGTTTTCTTTACCTACATATAATTATATCAAATTTGTTCTAAAATATATTGCTTTAATCTGTACACACTCGTTGACAACAAAATAACTACAATGCATAAATAAGAAAAAATATTGTACTTAAGACCATTCAATTGTTAAAAAAACCCAAAACAAAAAAAAAAACAACCTAATTTGCATATTCCGCATATCTTCTCAGTAAGCAAAACTGTTATTTGGTGACTTTTTTCTTTTTCTTTTGAAATTCAAAATATTTCCGATTACAGACTGTCTCCTGGAATACTCCCCAATGCAAAATGTAAACAATGAGAGTATTTTGACATCCATCCGAAATACTAAATATGTGTAATTTGAGTAACATTTTCAATGTGTTTAACTGTTATTTTACAGCAGGTATTTAAATATTATGTACCATTTGTGTTAGTCTACATGTTAACGCCATTTTATATTTTCTTTTTCATGAAAAATAGTCAATGACTTTCGGTGAATACCGATGAAATAAACCACAGTTAGATGAAAATAAACATGGGGGGGGGGGAGCCCAATACCTCGATTTCCTTGATAATTAGAACACAATGTATTTATACTTGGAAGTGAAACTGCGGACTTTTCTGTTAAATAAAAAGTCGGGAGAGTGATTGTAGCCAAATATTTCACAGTCAGCCCAGTATATCTTCCTCAGTTCCTCCATGTCCTCCATTGGTACGGTTCTGTATACCTCAGCAAGAGCTTCTATACGCTGCAGTCTCAACTCGGTCTTGTTTGCGCTCATATCCATAGCTTCCTGCACAGTTGACGTGAAACTATCTAACATTGCTGCCTGAATACCCTCATCCGACAAAGGCATAGGTATTTGTTTCGACACAAGTCCTCGTATTTGATAAGTACGCCAAACGCGTCTAAGATATGCCTTTTTTGACATATTAAGACCTCCGAATCTTTCCATTGCATCAAACGCCGACCAGACACGATCAAAAGCAACGTATTCTTTACATCCGCGAGGATATCTTTATGTTGTGTTTCTATGATATCACGTTTCTGCAGTTCTTCGATCAAAATGCTAAAATCATCATTAATCGTTTCGAGTCTGACAACAACATCATAATGAAACGAACAGGGGTGACACTGTTGGTACATGGGTGTCAGGTGAGGATCACGTAGAAGACCCTTTTTTTGTCCAGGCTATTATGAATCTAATCAGTTCTGCAAACGTGACGTCATGGCCATATTGCAAGCTCTGTTTTGAAGGATTGCTTCTGACTTCCTTGACAATTGGAACACCAATGTTATTCCATGTCTTGCAAGGACGGTACAGTTTATGCTCGTAAAAAGCCAGCAACCGACCATACGGTTCCCTTGCGTTCATAAAAGAGAATGTTTTCGGGTCACGTGTACCATTCCACTGAAACCCCGTAATCGATGTTCGAGTAAAACAATCTATTTTATCCGGACAGTTCAGCAATTGTGGAAGCAGAGACTGGGTAAACTGAGTCGCAACTTTGGGGATATTACAAAAGAACAGTTTATGATTTTCATCACAAAATCCGTGTATTTGGCTGGTTTGTTTCAACCACGAGTTCGACTCACAAGCTTTATCCATCCGATCCATTTCTCTTCTCATTCCTTCTCGGGCCAGCATCAGGTTCAGGTCCCATCCCTTTTAAAATATACTCTTGAAAATATTTTCTAGTGGTAAAAACATGCAGTTGTGGATAAAATCGAATAAAATAATTTATGAAGCACGCTTCGGCTGGCTTTCATTTGTAAATAAAAGTAGCCATGTGGATACAAAGCATCATTAATGTTTTCTATAAACAAGAAGTTGTCAATTCAACAAAAAAATGGTGTGTAACTTTCCCTAAGTATAGGAATATCTACCAATAAAAATCGTTAAAATACTCATTCGGCACTGTCTTACGTCATCATCTATAAAAAGGTCAAACGTGAGGTAAGACAGCTACCATGAAAAAAAAACTACCTGCATTTACAGTGTTAAGTTGTGCTGAAACAGCTTTTCTTTAAAATATCGCGATGTAACTGCTTTATCTTATATTCTAATTAAAGGAGGTGATAGCCAAAAGTAAACATATTAAACAGTACTATATCATCCATTTTATTTACAAATTCTCACATACCGTTTCATCATTTCCACGAACAGGTCTGTTGAATTCCTCATTCACACTGGTCTGAAGGACTGATTGTAGATCAGAATCTAAATAAATAGAACACAGTTGAAGTCAAATGTTTGGCCGAACAGTGTTCATGATCAAGACTTATAAAAACTTAAAAACTTGAACTTCGTTTTCATATTGCTTATGTGTTAAACTTATCGAAAGTGTCTTTTGAAATTCAAATTTGACTTAAACTTTGTCCCAAGTATGAAACAAATTACATATATTCAATCTGTGTTTATCTGGAGTAAAAGAGGGATATAATCAATCTGTGTTTATCTGCAGTGTAAGGGGGATATATTCAATCTGTGTTTATCTGCAGTGTAAGGGGGATATATTCAATCTGTGTTTATCTGCAGTGTAAGGGGGATATATTAAATCTGTGTTTATCTGCAGTGTAAGGTGGATATATTCAATCTGTGTTTATCTGCAGTGTAAGGTGGATATATTCAATCTGTGTTTATCTGCAGTGTAAGGGTGATATATTCAATCTGTGTTTATCTGCAGTGTAAGGTGGATATATTCAATTTGTGTTTATCTACAGTGTAATGGGGATATATTCAATATGCGTTTCTATGCAGTATAAGAGGGATATAATCAATCTGTTTTTATCTACAGTGTAAGGGGGATATATTCAATTTGTGTTTATCTGCAGTATAAGAGGGATATATTCAATCTGTGTTTATCTGCAGTCTAAATGGGATATATTCAATCAGTGTTTATCTGCATTGTAAAGTGGATATATTCAATCTGTGTTTATCTGCAGTTAAGGGGATATATTCAATCTGTGTTTATCTGCAGTGTAAGGGGGATATATTCAATCTGTGTTTATCTACAGTGTAAGAGGGATATATTCAATCTGTGTTTATCTACAGTGTAAGAGGGATATAATCAATCTGTGTTTATCTGCAGTATAAGGGGGATATATTCAATCAGTGTTTATCTACAGTGTAAGGGGATATATTCAATCTGTGTTTATCTACAGTGTAAGAGGGATATATTCAATCTGTGTTTATCTACAGTGTAAGAGGGATATATTCAATCTGTGTTTATCTGCAGTATAAGGGGATATATTCAATTTGTGTTTATCTGCAGTGTAAGGAGGATATATTCCATCTTTGTTTATCTGCTGTATAAGAGGGATATAATCAATCTGTGTTTATCTACAGTATAAGAGGGATATAATCAATCGGTGTTTAACTGCAGTATAAGAGGGATATAATCAGTCTGTGTTTATCTGCAGTGTAAGGGGATATATTCAATCTGTGTTTATCTGCAGTGTAAGGGGGATATATTCAATCTGTGTTTATCTGCAGTATAAGAGGAATATAATCAATCTGTGTTTATCTGCAGTGTAAGGGGGATATATTCAATCTGTGTTTATCTGCAGTATAAGAGGGATATAATCAATCTGTGTTTATCTGCAGTGTAAGGGGAATATATTCAATCTGTGTTTATCTGCAGTATAAGGGGATATATTCAATCTGTGTTTATCTGCAGTATAAGAGGGATATATTCAATCTTTGTTTATCTACAGTATCAGAGGGACATAATCAATCTGTGTTCATCTGCAGTATAATGGGGATATATTCAATCTGTGTTTATCTCCAGTGTAAGGTGGATATATTCAATCTGTGTTTATCTGCAGTGTAAGGGGGATATATTCAATCTGTGTTTATCTACAGTGTAAGGGGATAATTCAATCTGTGTTTATCTGCAGTTAAGGGGGATATATTATCTTTAATCTGTGTTTATCTGCAGTTAAGAGGAATATATCAATCTGTGTTTATCTGCAATGTAAGGGGATATATTCAATCGTGTTTATCTGCAGTATAAGAGGGATATAATCAATCTGTTTTATCTGCAGTGTAAGGGGATATAATTCAATCTGTGTTTATCTGCAGTGTAAGGGATATAAACTGTATCTTTATATTTTCTGCAGTGATAAGCGGATATATTCAATCTGTGTTTATCTGCAGTATAAGAGGGATATATTCAATCTTGTTTATCTGCAGTAATGAGGGAATAATCAATCTGTGTTATCTGCAGTTAAGGGGATATATTCAATCTGTGTTTATCTACTAGTGATAAGGTGGCTGATATATATCAATCTGTGTTTATCTGCAGTGTAAGGGGGATATATTCAATCTGTGTTTATCTCAGTATAAGAGGGATATATCAATCTGTGTTTATCTACAGTGTAAGGGGATATATTCAATCTGTGTTATCTGCAGTATAAGGGGATATAATCAATCTGTGTTTATCTAGCAGTTAAGGGGATATATTCAATCTGTGTTTATCTACAGTGTAAGGTGGATATATTCAATCTGTGTTTATCTACAGTGTAAGGTGAACATATTCAATCTGTTTTTATCTGCAGTATGAGAGGGATATATTCAATCTGTGTTTATCTACAGTGTAAGGTGGATATATTCAATCTGTGTTTATCTACAGTGTAAGGTGAATATATTCAATCTGTGTTTATCTGCAGTATAAGAGGGATATATTCAATCTCTGTTTATCTACAGTTTTAGAGGGATATATTCAATCTGTGTTTATCTGCAGTATAAGAGGTATATAATCAATCTGTGTTTAAATGCAGTATAAGATTGATATAATCAATCTGTGTTTATCTGCATTATAAGAGGGATATATTCAATCTGTGTTTATCTGCAGTATAAGGGGGATATATTCAATTTGTGTTTATCTGTAGAGTTAAGAGGGAAATATTCAATCTGTGTTTATCTAGAGTATAAGAGGGATATATTAAATCTGTGTTTATCTGTAGCATAAGAGGAATATATTCAATCTGTGTTTACCTGCAGTATAAGGGGGATATATTCAATCTGTGTTTATCTGCAGTATAAGAGGGATATATTCAATCTGTGCTTATCTGCAGTCTAAATGGGATATATTCAATCAGTGTTTATCTGCAGTGTAAGGTGGATATATTCAATCTGTGTTTATCTGCAGTGTAAGGAGGATATATTCCATCTTTGTTTATCTGCTGTATAAGAGGGATATAATCAATCTGTGTTTATCTGCAGTGTAAGAGGGATATAATCATCTGTGTTTATCTGCAGTATAAGAGGGATATAATCAATCTGTGTTTATCTACAGTGTAAGAGGGATATATTCAATCTGTGTTTATCTGCAGTATAAGAGGGATATATTCAATCTGTGTTTATCTGCAGTATAAGAGGGATATATTCAATCTGTGTTTATCTGCAGTATAAGAGGGATATATTCAATCTGTGTTTATCTGCAGTGTAAGAGGATATAATCAATCTGTGTTTATCTGCAGTATAAGAGGGATATAATCAATCTGTGTTTATCTGCAGTATAAGGGGGATATAATCAATCTTTGTTTATCTGCAGTATAAGAGGAATATAATCAATCTGTGTTTATCTACAGTATAAGAGGGATATATTCAATTTGTGTTTATCTGCAGTATAAGATGGATATAATCAATCAGTGTTTATCTACAGTGTAAGGTGGATATATTCAATCTGTGTTTATCTGCAGTGTAAGAGGGATATATTCAATCTGTGTTTATCTGCAGTGTAAGGGGGATATATTCAATCTGTGTTTACATGCAGTGTAAGGGGATATATTCAATCTGTGTTTATCTGCAGTTTAAGGGGAATATATTCAATCTGTGTTTATCAGCAATGTAAGATGGATATATTCAATCTGTGTTTATCTGCAGTGTAAGGGGGATATATTCAATCTGTGTTTATCTGCAGTATAAGGGGGATATATTCAATCTGTGTTTATCTGCAGTATAAGGGGGATATATTCAATCAGTGTTTATCTGCAGTATAAGGGGGATATATTCAATCTGTGTTTATCTGCAGTATAAGGGGGATATATTCAATCAGTGTTTATCTGCAGTATAAGGGGGATATATTCAATCTGTGTTTATCTGCAGTTTAAGGGGAATATATTCAATCTGTGTTTATCAGCAATGTAAGATGGATATATTCAATCTGTGTTTATCTGCAGTATAAGGGGGATATATTCAATTAGTGTTTATCTGCAGTATAAGGGGGATATATTCAATCAGTGTTTATCTGCAGTATAATGGGGATATATTCAATCAGTGTTTATCTGCAGTATAAGGGGGATATATTCAATCTGTGTTTATCTGCAGTAAAAGGGGGATATATTCAATCTGTGTTTATCTGCACTATAAGAGGGATATATTCAATCTTTGTTTATCTGCCGTGTAAAGGGGGTATATTTAATCTGTGATTATCTGCAGTGTAAGGTGGATATAATCAATCTTTGTTTACCTGCAGTGTAAGGGGGATATATTCAATCTGTGTTTATCTGCAGTGTAAGGGGGATATATTCAATCTGTGTTTATCTGCAGTATAAGAGGGATATAATCAATCTGTGTTTATCTGCAGTGTAATGGGGATATATTTAACGGTTTTTTCCCCTATAAGGGGATTAATAATCTTGTTTTCTGCGTTAAGGGGGGTATATTCAATCTGTGTTTATCTGCCGTGTAAATGGGATATATTCAATCTTGTTTATCTGAGTGTAAGGGGATTAATCAATCTTGTTTATCTCGTTAAAAGGGATTAAACATCTGTGTTTTCTGCAGTTAGGGGAAATATTCAAATTTGTTTATTCAGTGTAAGGGGATTTAAATTTAATTTTGTTTTAAATTTGGGGAAAAAAAAAAAAAAAAAAAAAAAAAAAAAAAAAAAAAAAAAAAAAAAAAAAAAAAAAAAAAAAAAAAAAAAAAAAAAAAAAAAAAAAAAAAAAAAAAAAAAAAAAAAAAAAAAAAAAAAAAAAAAAAAAAAAAAAAAAAAAAAAAAAAAAAAAAAAAAAAAAAAAAAAAAAAAAAAAAAAAAAAAAAAAAAAAAAAAAAAAAAAAAAAAAAAAAAAAAAAAAAAAAAAAAAAAAAAAAAAAAAAAAAAAAAAAAAAAAAAAAAAAAAAAAAAAAAAAAAAAAAAAAAAAAAAAAAAAAAAAAAAAAAAAAAAAAAAAAAAAAAAAAAAAAAAAAAAAAAAAAAAAAAAAAAAAAAAAAAAAAAAAAAAAAAAAAAAAAAAAAAAAAAAAAAAAAAAAAAAAAAAAAAAAAAAAAAAAAAAAAAAAAAAAAAAAAAAAAAAAAAAAAAAAAAAAAAAAAAAAAAAAAAAAAAAAAAAAAAAAAAAAAAAAAAAAAAAAAAAAAAAAAAAAAAAAAAAAAAAAAAAAAAAAAAAAAAAAAAAAAAAAAAAAAAAAAAAAAAAAAAAAAAAAAAAAAAAAAAAAAAAAAAAAAAAAAAAAAAAAAAAAAAAAAAAAAAAAAAAAAAAAAAAAAAAAAAAAAAAAAAAAAAAAAAAAAAAAAAAAAAAAAAAAAAAAAAAAAAAAAAAAAAAAAAAAAAAAAAAAAAAAAAAAAAAAAAAAAAAAAAAAAAAAAAAAAAAAAAAAAAAAAAAAAAAAAAAAAAAAAAAAAAAAAAAAAAAAAAAAAAAAAAAAAAAAAAAAAAAAAAAAAAAAAAAAAAAAAAAAAAAAAAAAAAAAAAAAAAAAAAAAAAAAAAAAAAAAAAAAAAAAAAAAAAAAAAAAAAAAAAAAAAAAAAAAAAAAAAAAAAAAAAAAAAAAAAAAAAAAAAAAAAAAAAAAAAAAAAAAAAAAAAAAAAAAAAAAAAAAAAAAAAAAAAAAAAAAAAAAAAAAAAAAAAAAAAAAAAAAAAAAAAAAAAAAAAAAAAAAAAAAAAAAAAAAAAAAAAAAAAAAAAAAAAAAAAAAAAAAAAAAAAAAAAAAAAAAAAAAAAAAAAAAAAAAAAAAAAAAAAAAAAAAAAAAAAAAAAAAAAAAAAAAAAAAAAAAAAAAAAAAAAAAAAAAAAAAAAAAAAAAAAAAAAAAAAAAAAAAAAAAAAAAAAAAAAAAAAAAAAAAAAAAAAAAAAAAAAAAAAAAAAAAAAAAAAAAAAAAAAAAAAAAAAAAAAAAAAAAAAAAAAAAAAAAAAAAAAAAAAAAAAAAAAAAAAAAAAAAAAAAAAAAAAAAAAAAAAAAAAAAAAAAAAAAAAAAAAAAAAAAAAAAAAAAAAAAAAAAAAAAAAAAAAAAAAAAAAAAAAAAAAAAAAAAACCCCCCCCCCCCCCCCCCCCCCCCCCCCCCCCCCCCCCCCCCCCCCCCCCCCCCCCCCCCCCCCCCCCCCCCCCCCCCCCCCCCCCCCCCCCCCCCCCCCCCCCCCCCCCCCCCCCCCCCCCCCCCCCCCCCCCCCCCCCCCCCCCCCCCCCCCCCCCCCCCCCCCCCCCCCCCCCCCCCCCCCCCCCCCCCCCCCCCCCCCCCCCCCCCCCCCCCCCCCCCCCCCCCCCCCCCCCCCCCCCCCCCCCCCCCCCCCCCCCCCCCCCCCCCCCCCCCCCCCCCCCCCCCCCCCCCCCCCCCCCCCCCCCCCCCCCCCCCCCCCCCCCCCCCCCCCCCCCCCCCCCCCCCCCCCCCCCCCCCCCCCCCCCCCCCCCCCCCCCCCCCCCCCCCCCCCCCCCCCCCCCCCCCCCCCCCCCCCCCCCCCCCCCCCCCCCCCCCCCCCCCCCCCCCCCCCCCCCCCCCCCCCCCCCCCCCCCCCCCCCCCCCCCCCCCCCCCCCCCCCCCCCCCCCCCCCCCCCCCCCCCCCCCCCCCCCCCCCCCCCCCCCCCCCCCCCCCCCCCCCCCCCCCCCCCCCCCCCCCCCCCCCCCCCCCCCCCCCCCTGTTTTTAAATGTAAAAGGGGATAAATCAATCGTGTTTCTGCAGTTAAGGGGGGTATATTCCCTCTGTGTTTATCTCGTTAAGGGGGGAAAATTTAAACTTTGTTTATTACATGT
>CM037792.1:34343807-34393807 GCA_021229015.1 Solen grandis
TGCAGGTACATCATTTCTGGGGGTGGCAGTATGGACGGAAAGGCCTGCATTTGGAACGCCTCGCCAAACACTACAGACTCTGGAAGTTTTCTGGAACTAAGCAATTCCATGGCACCTTAACTTGTTTGGACATCTGGGCCCATGGTGACTGAACTGTCCAGCTCTTACCTGTAATACCTGGAAGCTCATGCTAGTGTGCTTGTTGTACTTGAGTTAAAGTCCCTGTAATGGTTCTGCTACGTTTTGCACCACTTAACCTCTACCAAGATAACCAAGGTGCCCTAATGAAACATTACGAAATCTTGGTGAAAGGCCATGAGGTCCGAAATGTAGCGGAACCATTACGAGGGACTTTACCTTAATTTATCTGTATTAAGGCTGAAATGGTACAGTATGGTACGGCTGTATTGAGGAACTTTGTGTCCTGTTACGGTACTTGTACATTATCTCATAATTATGGTATTGTATTATACCGAGTACCAATCAGCAGAATACAAATCAGCAAAGGTTGAAGAGTGGTCAATTCTGAAAGAAATAAGCTGATTGGTCTTAGCCAGTGTATTGCAGTGTTAGATGTCTTGGCCATCATTATACCCCTGCAAATGAAGTTTGAGAGGGTGTATATAGGAGTCAGTCTGTCAGTCCTACGGTCTGTTGGTTTGTTGGTCTGTCCGTCCATCTCAAAAACTTGTGACGCGAACTACTTCTACATTTATTAACCGATTCGGTTCAAATTTTGTGTGGGCATTGATAATCAGGTGGAGAGGTGCGTGACATAAATTTTGCTTGAGTTATCTCAAGGATTACAGAGTTATTGCCCCTGAATCGACTCTAAATATCTTGTGACGCGAACTACTTCTACATTTCTTAAACGATTCAGTTAAAATTTAAGTGTGTAGAGTTTGCCAAATAAGATGAACCTAGTTCTGTACTGTACTGTTCCATGAGGGGGCTGTACCATTTCAGTTTTAGTCTGTATTAGAAAATGTTTGAGGTGACGAGAAAGTACGGATCTATTATGCCTTAACATTTTCATCAAACTCCACACAGTGATCTCCCTTGCAAGCAAAAAAATCACTGCCGTCACAAATGTCACGTGATGACGGTAAACTAACAAAATGGCATCTCCGTCTGCTGTCACAACAACAAAAATATTTTTTAAATATTTTTTTTTTTTTACCATGAGGCAATATTTGATGTTTATTAAAGAAAACATACATAGGGAAATGACACTCGTAGTAAAATATTTTGTTTTGGAAAAAAGAAAAATTAGCTAAATTCTGTTAATTTTTACTTGTGGTGTCAGTGGTTAGCTACAACTGTAAAGGGAGGTAACTACTGCGTGGAGTTTGCATTTTCATAGTACAGTTCAGATAATATCATTTGATCATGCCCCTGCCTCACAGATGTGGGATCTATAAAGGAATTACTTTCTTCACCTTCCACCATATGATGTCCCGTCCTACACTTACATCACTGTAAAATTATTAATTTTTGTTGACATTAAATTTCGTTGACATTAAATTTCATTGATTATGTACTTAAAGGAATTTTGTGGGTATCTTTATTTGTGGATTCATGTTCTAGAATAAATGAGGTCTATATAAAGAACGTTTTCGTGGGGATTATATTTGTGGGTAAACTCCTCCAAGATATCAATGAAAATTAGTGTCCCACAAAAATTAATGATTACACAGTCTTTGAAGACAAGGTGGTATGTTGAGATATTAATCACTCCTAGTGATAACTTTTGTTAATTATATTTTTTTATTTTTTTATCAGCCAGAATATATATTTAGATATAATTTAACAGTGAAAATGTGATACAGTGAATATTTTATCAAATAGATTAACATATTTTTTTATTGTTAAAATAATGATATACTATATTTTTATATGATGTTATATCTTTGCATTCTTTTATTACTCAGATGTTTGTTATGTAAAATAGAGGATAATTGTTGGTTTCAGTGGAATATCATTTTTAATTCATTGAGTTAGGAGAAAAAACAAAATTTTCAGGTGTGGCAGAGCCACAAGTGAAAATACTGTCCTCCTCATGAGGTTAATTAAAAAATGATATTCCACTGAAACTAAGTATTTGTCTTTTTATTTACTGTTTTACTGCGATGCTTCACACATTGTTACTGACATGATCATTATTTTTTCTCTGTTTGGAGCCCAAATTTCAGAAGTTTCACAAATCGTTATTTGGTCTAAAAAATAGTCCAATAAATGAACTCAAAGAAAATGTAATAATCATTTATTTAATGCTTTTTGGTGGATTATAGAGAATTATCAGTGGATTATATTCTGATA
This sequence comes from Solen grandis, assembly GCA_021229015.1. Taxonomy (NCBI): domain Eukaryota; kingdom Metazoa; phylum Mollusca; class Bivalvia; order Adapedonta; family Solenidae; genus Solen; species Solen grandis. Next base: position 34,346,127 of record CM037792.1, read on the forward strand.
ATTTCACTGTTTTGAAATTATCAGGAACTTGAACCCGACCCTACATTATAAATTGATCGGAGCGTCATTTGTGCTGGATTTTACGCAAGAAATGATGTCATGAAAAACGTCATGCACGCGACTTAATCCCGCCAATTTTGACTTCTTTTGTGAATAAAAACAGCTAATTTTTGGCCTCCAAAGCATTAAATAAAGAGAAAAATTGTTTGTGTTGGTGAAAGATTGATGTATAATTTCATTCGTGAACAAAAAAAATGCATTTTCACTCGTGGCTTTGCCACTGGTGAAAATATCTCTTTTTCTGTTCACACAGTGAAATTATTAATCGATCTTACACTAAAACAAACAATTATCCTCGACATGAATTTCTTTCAGGTATGCCTTAAAGAATTTTAATTTCTATGTAGAAAGCAATAGTAAAATGTCATGAATAAATATGATAGTGTCTTTTAGTAATGCTGTTACAAAATAGTGAAAATCTTAAAAATGGTAATATTCAGTTTGAAACAGTGAAATAACAATTGGTAATTCACTGATATTTCCCTATAATCCATCAAAAAGCATTAAATAAATACTTCCAAAATATATTTATATCATGTGAGTAATCTTGTTAAGTCCGGGATTCCACTGGAAGTAAGTGCCATCATGTATGTATCATTTTATATGAAGTTCATATACCTGGGTAATTTTGTATTATGCTTTTTTATGTGTCGTATGATAATGGTGTTTGTGTGATAATTGTTTTTAAGTTATAATAACGTGAAAGTAGTGTTTGTATGATAATGGTGTTTGTGTGATAATTGTGGTATTTGTATTATAGTGGTATTTGTGTGATAATGGTATTTGTGTGATAATGGTCTTATAAAGGCATTTGTTTGTGATAATGGTCTGATAATGGTTACAATTTGTGTGATAATGGATATACTTTTTTCATGCATGTTTTGTTTCATAACCTTTTACCTCATGAATATTATTTAATAAATTTACGACTTTATGAGTATCAATTTACTGCTAATTAGATTAAATCCAAACTTAGAACATGGCTACCTTATGAGGTGTAGAAGTGCAGTGCACAAGATCGACAACTCTACATCCTATAATTCTTTAACTACACCCCTTCGTTCATTTTGGAAAAAGAGTTTTGTGCATAGCATAAATTTAATACCATTTGGTGAATGCATTTCAAACTTACATCATGGGTAACTGATGAGGTATAGAAATGCAATACATGAGTCCTAAATCTTGCTTGTTGTGCCCCCAGCATAGCATGGCAAATAAATAGGAATCACTTTATATGTGGTTGTTGGCATCAACTGATAGGACTAATCTGTATGTAAATTGAGTTACTTAATTGCAGAGGTTAATGAAAGTGTTTGATAATATAATTTTGAGTGTAATGATTAGCTTATTAAATACTTTCGATGTTTGTTTTTTTGTCATTTTTATAAGTGGAACTTCTTGGCACACACCTGTGTATTCTGAAGATTGAATGATAGGTAATAATATATGTATGTGCTTCAAGAAAATTGCCAGTTTTGTCATGTTTCAGGGTATTCTATCTTGAACATTTTTAACCCTTTCCCTCATAGTGGAAACCATGAAAAGACCTATACGAACAACATAAAACCAGATCAGCCTGCGAGTAACTCGCAGGCTGATCAGGTTTTATGCTGTTCGCTGCTCCTCAGTGGTCTGGAAATGAGGATTTTGTAATTAAATTTGGTAAGGTTTAACTGTGGTTTTCTGCAGATCAGGCTTTATGTGGTACCTATTGAGTGCGTCAAAATGAGTCTATATGAGGGAAAGGGTAAAGATATAAAATATTTAGAAGAATATGCTACTGTACTTTCAACCTTTGAAGAACCTAACCATGTATCAAAGAACAGTAGATATTATTATTCTCTATATAATGCAGTCAAATTAAGTGCGCCATGGTCCAATGACAATATACATGACTGCGGATCCAAAGGTTGTGGGTTTGAGCCCTGTTTGGGTAAGGATTTTACATGGTCTGCCAAAGCACAAAGTACTGGTCCATTCCAGGAACTGTCCAAAGGAATATGTATAAGTTATAGAAATTTGTTTCCCAATCAAAGTAAAATAAGAGAAGAATAACTATCCATAATTATATCTTTACAGTGGACCATGCTGTAACTATAAGATAACAATACAAAAGATTTGGGAGCCCATGAGTTGAACCTTATGTTTTTGTAATTTGTGTCATAATAGTGTTTTGTCATGTATCTAGACTGTATCAGTGAATATGCATTAAACTTACATTGTACAATGTATATGCAAGATGTTATTAGAGCAATATAACAAGAAATATACCCACGTCTTGTGTTCTATTTATCTCCCCTTGTATGTCTAATCCTTTATGTCATATAGATCTGGACACTTAGTCAGACACAGGCTGCCTGATCAGGGTCTCTAATGTGTTTATAATCAATATTCATAAACAAGAGGGCCAAGATGGCCCTTGGTCGCTCACCTGAGAAAGATCATTGCTTAAGAAATAAAGATACTTGAGTGTAAAAGTGAAATCTGGCTTTTTTTTATGGTGAAATGGGCATAACTCCTAAATTTACAAGTCAATATCAGTTATAATTGAATCCGATTTTGAGATTATGGGCATAAACATTGTCTTAAAGTTTAAAAATGATTGTTAAAAAAAATGAAGTTGGTAGAGAATAAACAAAGTGAAATCTTGCATTTTTTGTATTAAAAGGGGCATAACTCCTGACCTAAGCCACAATTGAACTAACGAGACATTTTGGTCATTAACAATGTCATAAAATTTGAATATGATTGCTAAAAAAAGAAGATGCTAGAGTGTAAACAACGTGAAATATGGCTTTTTTTATATTAAAAGGGGCATAGCTCCTGACCTAATTGATGGATCTCAGCCATAATCGAACTCAATCGAGACCTTATGGTCATAAGCATTGTCATAAAGTTTGAAGATGAATGCTCAAAAGATGAAGATGCTAGAGTGTAAACAAAGTGATTTCTGGCATTTTTTTAATATTAAAAGGGGCATAACTTCTGAACTAATTGACGGATCTCAGCATTAATCGAACTCAATCGAGACCTTATGGTCATAAACATTGTAATAAAGTTTGAAGATGATTGCTCAAAAGATGAAGATGCTAGAGTGTAAACAACGTGAAATCTGGCATTTTTTTATATTAAAAGGGGCTTAACTCCTGACCTAATCAACTGATCTCAGTCATAATCAAACTCAATTGAGACCTTATGGTCATAAGCATTGCCATAAAGTTTGAAGATGATTGCTCAAAAGATGAAGATGCTAAGTGTAAACAAGTGAAATTGGCATTTTTTTATATTAAAAGGGGCTAACTCCTGACCTAATAAATCTCAGCATAATCAATCAATGAGACCTTATGGTCATAAGCATTGCCATAAAGTTTGAAGAGGATTGCTCAAAAGATGAAGATGCTAGAGTGTAAACAACTTGAAATATGGCATTTTTTGAATATTAAAAGGGGCATAACTCCTAACCTAAAGGTACGATATCAGCCATAATCGAACTTGGCCATGATTTTATGGTTATAAACATTGATATAAAGTTTGAAGAGGATTGCTCATAAAATGAAGATGCTAGAGTGCAAACAATTGAAATCTGGCTTTTTTGAATTTTAAAAGGGGCATAACTCCTGACCTAATGTTCCGATATCAGCCATAATCGAACTTGGCCGAGATTTTATGGTTATAAACATTGTTTTAAAGTTTGAAGATAATTGCTCATAAAATGAAGATGCTAGAGTGCAAACGAACAAATTGTGGACGACGGACGGACGGACGACGGACATTCATCGATCCTAAAAGCTCATCCTGAGCACACGTGCTCAGGTGAGCTAAAAAAATAATGTGTACATGAATATTCATGAGCAGCGTCGGATACCCACCACTGCATGCCTATTACATCTGTCAGCCGTGGTATACTTGGCTAGCACTTAATCGTTATGGGATATTCATAAGAGGTTCACCAACCAGTATGGAGTAACGGAATGAGCGCTCATTGGTTTCCGACAATGAGTCATGAGGTAAAGGGTGAAAGGTGAGCCTGTAGAAGGGAGTTTCTGAGACTCTACTGGTCCCTTCAAGAGGTCTCTTGGTAGAACCAGTGCTTGAGAAAGTCTAAAAGAAGGAACAAGTATTTATGTTCAAACTGCATCGACAGGCTGCTCTTTACAGATTTTTTCTTTATCAATTTACAGCAGAGTTATATAAACATCCAAACTCTTGCAGAATTTTGTAATTATCAACACTGAAGATGTTTTATTATAAACAAGCAAAAAAGGAATTTTTTTAGTACTTTAATATCACAGTTTTACATATTTTTGTGGGAAAAAAAGTAGTACTTCAAAGGTCCTCTTCAGGTTAAATACAAAATCATGTAAACCATCTTAACAATAAATGTATAATTTTTTACCAAAACATAAAACGCAGATAAATCAGCAAAAAATTATACTAAATTTATAATACTTATTATTTTTGCCACTTCTCAATAGATACTTTGTGTAAACTATGACTTTGTAAAAAGTGAATAAATGTAAAAGTTATATAATAAAATGTCCCAATTTATTTCAAGTATATTTTTAAGATCTCTCCGGCTGGCACTGTTTCTCAACATGATCCATCAGTATAACACTCAATTATCACATAAAATTTATCCATAGAATTACTAATTAAACCAATGGAAATGATTCTGATCACAATATTGTCTTTATACTAAGGGGATGTAACTCATGAGCTCTCCACAAATTTCCTGAAGTCCTCTAGGCTGATTTTCCCCTCGGGGTCCTCTGTGCACTGTGCAACCAACTGAAACATTAGAAATGGAGACATTCTACAATAAAAGAAATAAATACCATATCAATGCTAAGAATATGTAAAAGATCACACCTTTTTTTTCCTAATGATGGCAAAAGGGCGTATACCAGTAAACATTTGTATCATTTCTAAAGTAATAGAAAAGAAAAACCCTGAGGTACATAAAAATCAAGGAGAAAATGCACCAATTTTAAGAGGGGAAGATTCCCATAAATGGCCCATTATAAAGAAAGGGTCGGAAAAACCCTGAAGAATTTTTTTTTCAGTTTTGTATTGATTTGGAGATAAAGATGAGATCCAAGAGGTGAGCCTCTATGATTTGTGGTTCATCTGGACAAGAACTTGGCAAATTATTAATAACTAACTGAAAATGTTCTAGCCTAGTTCTCAGATTAAATGTATTTTGTGCTGAATAATAGTGGGCAAGACTTCTAACGACACTTACAGCATTGATGACATCATCATCGGCAGGCAGCTGGAGACGTCTGCACAGGTCACGCATATTGAGAGCGTCAATGTATCCAGTCCTGTCGTTGTCATAGCGCAGGAACATCTCATCCACACGGGTCTTGTCAGTGATGGCAATCTTCTTCAGCTGGGCTCGAACCTGACCCACTAACGTTGACAGGTCACCATCACTGTAGGGCAGTTAGAAACAGTAAATCAATTATTTTTTTAATCGACGGTCTGGTTGCATTATAAGTGAGTCTCTGTAGAAATCTTGTATATGCATTTCAAACCAGTATGAAACCACTATCAAAAAAACACATGCAAGTTATTTTCAAAAAGTCACAGTTCATGGATATGGTGCATAATGTATGCCTTCATTTTGTGCAGGAAAAACAACAGAGAAAAGGCAGAATGTATTTTGATGCTTTAACCCTTTTCCTTATGTTGACTCATTTTGAATCATTGACAAACAGAGCAGACTCGGACAGCTGTGTCTGATCAGGGTCTCCTCCGTTTGCCCGTACAATATTCATTATTGGAGCTAAGATTCTATGCAGTCAGCGCTTGTTTCATATAACATTTTATTAACTGATATTCATGAAGTCATACATTTTTACATGAATATTCATGAGGTAAAGGACTACTTAAAAAACAAAACAAATGGTAGTGGTGATTGTACTTGTATTAGAATAAGATGGAAATCATAAAAGGTAAGACCTATAAGGATACAGAAGCATATGCAATATATACATACGTTCTTCTGACTTTCATCGGTGCTCCCTTTACAGTCTCTTTCATCATGGTACCTTCTGCAAGCTTCGCTCTCAGAGATGCAATTGTGCTGCCTGAAACCAAACGTCATCATCCATTATTTGCATGAATTTAAGGGAGACGTGCGTCTCCATCACATTGTCTTTCCACCCACTGTCTGTCTATTATGATGACCTCAAGGTCAATGGGACATTTAACCCTTTCCCTCATATAAACTCATTTTGATGCACTCAATAGGTACCACATAAAGCCTGATCTGCAGAAAACCACAGTTAAACCTTACCAAATTTAATTACAAAATCCTCATTTCCAGACTACTGAGGAGCAGCGAACAGCATAAAACCTGATCAGCCTGCGAGTTACTCGCAGGCTGATCTGGTTTTATGCTGTTCGCATAGGTCTTTTCATGGTGTCCTCTATGAGGGAAAGGGTTAAAGATCAAAGTTGACAGTGGTCAATTTCTAAGTATACAGACCTACAACTACTTTATCATTCAAATACTGGGTGGACTTATTTGAATTTTTTGTGGTTCTGATGAATTTTCTTCTTATAAATTTACAAGACTTAGTAGATTTCACCTGGGTTATTGATTTTTTTTTTCTATTACAAGGTTTAAATTTATACCAAAGAGTGCAGATTTATATCGACTTTCAATGCCATTTTAGAAAATATCCACAACAATGATGCATCTCGTGTATCTTTCATTTTATAAAGGTTAAACACAGGTACCAGAGTTTAAAAGTGAAGTGAACAGGACTGGATATGACCCCTACTTAACAAAGTAATGCAAAGCGCAAAAGTATCAATATATATATAAAAAAATCACTTTGTAAAGATTAAATATATTTCCAGAGTTAAGAAAACAAGGGAGCAGGACTTCATATGGCAAAGCAAGGGGTAAAATTTTCAGTAAAAAGAATGTACCAGGGAACTGTCCAGGCTGGGATTCCATGAACTTCAGCACGTACTCATCGGCATTGGTGATGACGAACCTATGACGGAACACCTCGATCACAGCTCCGATGTAGAAATCCTGTGGACCGTAGAAAACGGGCTGGTCAGGTGGGCAGTTGGGCTTGGCTACTCGTGTTCTCTCGAGGAACTTTCCGCCAATGATTCCAGAATTTCTCACTGGTGGCTCATAGATCGTCATCATGTCATCAGCGAGACGATACGAGATGATGAAACGTCGTCCATTGTCCTCGGGCCGGACAGAATCCTGAAATTCATAGGTGTTATATCAGATCAATGAAGAGCAATTGTAACACTCAGCATTTGGGGTCCATGCATAGAATATATTTATGCTACACTGTGTGCATGTATGCTGTAATAAAGTACAAATAATGTATACGAACAGTGTTCCAACTAATGTTTGAAAGTGGGAGTAAAATACATTAATTCAAATTTATAAAAATAATCATGCATTCCCTCATAACACAAATATCTTAATTCTATAAAAGACACTGAACGATTTTCACATCCCATCATTTCAGTGATATTGAGACAGTCCACTTATCACTGACATACTGCTGCCTCTTTATCTGTCTGTTAGTGCCGGGGATCAAACATGAGACCCCCCAGTTACGGTGAACATTGTCACAAAGTTTGAACAATATTATGCCTATACACAATCATAAGCTCCCCTAAAAAGCAACTAAACATAAAAATCTCACCATGACTGCCTCGAATCTCAGAACTTTGTGGTCATTCTCCAACATTTTGATAAAGTCCTTCTTGGGCGGTTGTGGTATGAGGGACAGACATGACTGCAAAGAGTCCTCCATGGATCCAAACTGGTTAAATGGTGGAATTTCCTGCAATACACACATAATGTCTCAGCAACTGTAGAAAAAACAATACAACTCATTTCTACACTGGCTGTATTGATAGTTTTTTTTCCAAGATCTTTCTTGCAAACTAGATACTTTGACCATTGCACTTGGACATATTGTGTGCTGAAGAAAATGCTGTATATAATTTTTTTTTTTAAATATATTTTCATATAAATACTTGTTATTATGTAATATGTCTGAGTGTAACTAGAGCTATCACTGACGGTGATTAATACCCCTGCCTCATCACCTCAACAAAATAGAAAAATGTCCAGTGCATGTTTAGTAATTGAGGTTTGCTGAAAAACAGATCCTCCGTGTGTTGATAATGCTTCTAAAGATATTGAACATAAAAGAGACACTGTGCAACCAGTCCCGGGCTACCCTTATATGCTGAGCACTAACTAAGAAAGGCATCCTAGAGTACCATTCTTAATAATTTTGGTTTGTTGTGGCCAGGGATCAAACTCAAGTCCTTCCAACTATGGGGTGGGCACTCTAACCACTTGGCACAGACAATGGTTTCAGAGATTCATTCTGTCTAAAGGCAAGTTACAACTCTCTGGACAGACATTCCTATCCAACATGTAAACCCCCGAGATATGTATCATTAGTTCTTTTAAAACTACAAGGAAGCCAATAATCCTCAAACTGCCATTCTTCTGAATTTGTATATACACTTACCATTTTAGGTAGGTCTTTCACCTTCTGTTGAACGTCAACTGATGGGAACTCAGAGATTCCGAATGTGTGGTAATAGAAACTCTTGGTGAAGTTGTCACAATCATAAATAAGGAACCGTCTCCCATAGAGTGTCACAGTCTCACCGATTTTGAAATCTTTTGGTGTAAAATAGTTCTTGATTTCATGGGAGGAGAGCTCCATAACCACAGCTGGGAATGACGAATCAACGTTATATCTATCAATTGGAACCTTATGACGGCCAATCAAGACAGGGAAGGGATCTCGCCCGTCATTTGCATTGTGCACTTCTCGAACCTCCAAAGTGTCATCCACAAGGAAATACTAAAAAAAGAAGCAATACAAGTTCATAATCTATGTTTGTTTGGACAAATTTAACTCTTTACCTCATAAATATTCATGAACAAATGTATAATTTGATGAATATCAATTTACTGAACTTAATAACACAGACTGTGCAGAAACTGAGCTACAATATTTATGAGCAAACAACAGAGGAGACTCTGATCAGAGAGCTCCTGTAGAAATATAGAATATCCTATAGGAGCTGTCTGATTTTAATCTGCTCTGTTTGACATTGCGTCAAAATGAACAATGCAAGGAACAATGTAAATAAAGTTGTTTTTTTCTAAGGATTGTTTTTGTTAAAATTGTATTCCAGGAAGCTGCTATAGAGCCAATTTTTTCCAAAGTTTAACATATTAATTTCTAAATATCTAACATGTGAATTAGCATTTATAAAACAGACAACATTACACAACAAAATAGCGCTTTTTTTCTCTTTATGGTTAGTAAGTTGAAATAAATTTTTATTATGATACAATGAGTTCAACTGTTTTCAGAAACAACACAATACACAATGTTTATATTAAAAACTTTTATATTAGTCGGTCAGTAATTTGTGCTAGGCCAGTACAATAGCTTGCTTCCCTCAAGTCAAAGACATCTATACATACATGGATGATGAAGGGCCTCATCTCTCCAAACATATTGTCACGGTCATCCCACACGCAGTAGAAACGCAGCACTTTTCGGTCCAGTTCCAGAAACTGTTTCTGTTTGTCGAACGAGGATGGAGTTGTAAATGTTCTGAGGGCCGCGGCATTCTTGCGCCTCTCAATGTACGGGTCGGTTGGCAACGACTCACTTGGGTTCACGTCAATACCCTCGCTCTCAAGGAAATTCTGGAAATTATTTCAACAATAAAATTAAAATCAGGAACACAAACAAAATGAAAATCCTAATCTTAGAATTACAGATTTAAACAGACTGGATTATTGGTTGTTACCTTTCCTATCAATGTCATTATGATTGCAATCCAAGTTGGATCTGGGTGTCACTAATTCAGTAATGACTACATTCATTACAATTTGCACCATCAAGAATAGACTGTGTAAGTTGTGAGAACACGTCGTGCAGTTGATGTGAAGGAAGTTTTAACTTAAAGCAGTAATAAACAATGTATGAACATTTATTTTCACCACTGTTATGCACGAAAATCCTGAATTTACATGTTGAGATTTAAATAAAAGCAATAACGAAAACATCCAGTATGAAACTCATTATTTCTATTTATTAAATCTGAAATAAATTCAAACCATCAGAAATGAATATCATTCTCAATTTATGTTGTAAATAGTAATAGATAAAGCCAAAATATTAATGTATTGTTGATATTCTTTATGTATATTATTTTCTAGGCATTTAAAGGTTAGAAGATCTATGTAAAAAGACGATTAAACTAAACATACCGTGGTGAATTTGTCACAGCTAACAAGGTGGAAAACCTTGCCGTAGAATGTGACATTGACGCCATTGTTCAAGTCTTTCCAATGCCAATGATCACCCTGGTCATTTTTAGGCAGTCTCTGTCGTTTGATCAGCTTTCCTATAAAATATAGACAGAATACTTTCCTTAAGACCTATATTGAGTGCATCACTAAACATGTTGTTTTTATAGTATCATCAATGATGATGATCAAAGATTTATTTAAACTGCTTAATAAATTTAAATTAGGAGATACTGAAACAGGTGATATTCTAGCTTTCTTTAATCAAGCCCTGAAAGTAGTTTTTAGTAAATTTCATGATTATGTTATAGTTTCCTGGATTTTATTCACTCAAAGCCTTCAAATTCATTTTTTTTTCAGCCTTAAAAAAAATACTGAAATTACAATGTCAAATGATAAAGAGTCTCACCCTGAGGCATTCCACTGTTTTCCACATGAGGTTCTATGACAGCAATACTGTCATCTTCCAAATAGTAGAACAGGTCAACTGGACGGACTCGGAAATATTCATTTGATGATTCATGAACTGTTTGCTTGAAGTAACCATTGAATCGTAGCACCTGACAATGAGGATGATATGTAATGTTAACATATACCTACATCAGTAATATACATGTACTACTGTGAAATCATTTTATTTCGAGGGGATGAAATTTCGTGGATTCAGTGAAAAAAACATGTTCGTGGGGACAAGAATTTGTGGATTTGTGCGTTAGAAAAAAAAAAATTTATTTATTTCAACGTTATCTGGGCGTTGATTTGAAGACCTTTACAAAATTTAAATTGAAAAGAATGCAGCCTAATATTGATCATAATATGTTAATGACATGACATTTAGTATATGTTAAGATCTGTTTTCAGAACTTACTTTTAGGGAGCGTTAATCAGACCAAAGTAAGTGTAAATAAATCTAAGCTTGTGGCCATTTAATTTTCGTAATATTTTGGCCATGTATTGCTAAGGATAAAAACCGAGGTCACCACAGTTGTGGCACAGCATGATATCCCGGACCCACTCGTCATCAACTGGGGCTAGACAGGATGTCCTGTAGTGCCTGGGGGCAAGTGGACAATGGGAGAACAGCAGGTGTCAAATCAGTCGCCTTGATGACAACGACAAATCACTGTGCTATATTGGTCATAATACAGGGTGGATCTCTCCTACCCATGCAGCTTATCTACGCAGGAACTTGAAGACACTCGTGTACTCAAAAAAATTATGACACAATTTGTAATGAAGCAAAACTTCACAAATGAAAGGATAAAACGAGTAATATATATACATATAAATATATCATGTATATATTATAAAACTATGTACCATAAAACACGACTAGTACAGCAACCGCAGTATAAACAAAAGTGGGTGGAGTACTGTAAATTATGGTGGAAACCAACTCAAACTTAGTTGCACTTGTACATTAAACACAAAAAGTAACACAACTAACATTATGAAGTTTTCTTTGGCGATTTGTTTATTTGCTTTTTAATACATTATATTCCAGAACATAAACTTTATATATATTATTGAACTCAATTTACTCGAGTCTGTTGGGGTATGGGAGAAGGTCGTCATTATCGGCGAGCTGTTTGACATGATAAATGAAAACTTTTCGTGGGGACATAAATTCGTGGATAGCGGCGTCCACGAAATCAACGAAAATTAATCCCCCACGAAATATTATGATTTTACAGTATTAAGAAAATATTGAAAACAGGTGATCAATGATATCATTTTAATAGAGTAATTTCAGGAAAATTTTACAAGATGGAAAGCCCATTGAAAATTCTAAAATTAGCTGCTTTTGGAGAGATGCAGGGGATGTTCGCCTGCTTAGTATACAGAGTATTTAACTGGCATTTAAAAGCATTTTGAGGATAAATTAAGATATACTGATACTCAGGAACTCCTAAATATATTGTAAATAGATGATTAATCAAAATCACAGAATTAATTCATTATCAGATGTTTAATATTTGAATGAACAAAAGATTTTACCTTCTTGTCCCATGCAACATGGCCTGGAACAAAATCCTCTGGAGGGGCTTCTTTTGCTTGTCCGTATGTGAGTGTGGGGTTGAAGTTGGCTAGTTCATCAAGTTCCTGCTCTGACAGCTGATTGTTGAGGATGGGCTCTCCACCAATTCCGACTGTCGGATGAGTTGGCAGTGCATATCCATTTCTGTAGTTAAGTGAGTGACTTCTGTGATATTTTGATCGCTGTAAAAGAATAAAATTATTTATAATTCATTCTAATACATATTTTTTGTTTAATTTTAATTGATATACTGATCTATCATCTGGATGATAACAGTGTTGTTTTTTTTCCATCTGAAAAATCCCCCTTCCCCCACAAGCAAAATGTTGTTTTGCAAAAATCTCAAAGTAAAGTAATTCCCTGAGAGAAAAATACTTGACCTTTGTCCTGTATTGAATCCTGGAACCCTTGGGCAGCAGATCCACACTACCACTCTGGTTTAAGGTAAACCAACAGCAAAACTATTAAAAGTACCTTAATAAACCATTTATTACAAGTGTAAGGGTCGGACCAATTTAGTTTTGTAACAGCCTAAAAGTAACCCTTCGGTAAGAGATTTGTGTAAACGGTCTGAGAGCTCAAGTCAGTAGTGTACTCGCCCTGTAAGTGAGGGTCCTGGGATCCAGCCTTTGTCTGGCTGCACACATTTTTTTCATCTGGTTACAATTGCACCATGTGTGAGACCATTACAGTATAGTTCTCCCTTAATGCTGCCTTTTGTCAGGAACATAATAATTAGTTATCTGTACTGTAAATTTGGGGATGAATTCCAAATTGGCAGGGGGAATATGTAATTGCCTATAAATAACCATTGTCAGTGAGAGATTTATGTAAGTTGTCTTGCAGCTCGGTCGAAAGAGCACTGGCCCTGTGAGCAAGGGGTCTCAGGTTCGAGCCACGGTCTGACTGCATATTTTTCTCACTTGATTACAGGTCATAACTTTAGACCAGTGAGATACAGCTCTATGGACATATCAGCTGAGTGTAACAACAATAGATAAGTTACATGACTATAAAACATAAAAACAAGTAAGTTTGTGTTATATTAATGTTTGATCAGTTTTCCCATTGAGTGACACTGATGTGTTTATTACTTAAAATCTATTTTCCACTGACACTGGCCAAGACTAGAAACAATGGAAAAGATATTAAATTAAAACAATTTACAGATCAATTTTTCCTTAGACTGAAAATTACATCTGATCGTTTGCCTGCCATAACAACAAAAACAAACAGTGTTTTCTCGTGTTAATTGCATTTTGTCTCAATTTTGCATTAGCAATGAATAACTTATACAGCAATTCAATATTATTAGTGATACTTAGTAAGACATACATTAATTATATACGAATGTCTTAAAGAAATCAATGAACTGCAGTTGATATGGACATGTCAGTTAGAGCGTAAAGAGTTTCATATGTTTTAAACTCCTCTATCATATGAAGCTTTAATATTCATTATTAACTATTTGACATATTTCTCTCACCGTTGGATCTTGAAATGTATTCCCTGGTAGGAACGGTAAGCCTTCCATATTTATTGCCGTTTAAACAATTTGTTTCACTGTTTACATCGGCTGTTTTGCAGGCTTTCTAACACGGAGGTGACTGTTGCTAAGCGGTTACTATGCAAACAACAATCTCGCGAAATTTGGCGAGATCGCTTAACCGGAAGTAGAGGTATCTTCGACTTCCTGTTTTGAACCGACCTGTCAATTAGAATAGTACATTAATTGAATTTTTAATATATATTTTCGCAATTGTTAAGTATGACATGTTTCATTTAGAGACACCATGGCGACTCCTATTGAGGTAAAAGTAAATTACACGGGTTAAAATTGATGTTGCAATCGTAGTTTGCACAATTTTCCATGAAAAATAATGTATGAGTCATCGGCTCTATAAGTACATGTATATATATGTATACACCACTGTCAGTGTCTATATTATTTAATTGACTGAGAAATATAAATGCTCGCTCATTTGGCTATATAAAATGTCATTCGTTTTCTTTTCACTTATATGATATCGGTAACTAAATTGATATGTTTAGAACTTAAAATCATAATATCAAAACAAATGAATCATTTACTATAATGATCATGACTTTCTGTAAAAAAAAACATAGAACTAGAATTACCAGTCTATAGATAATGAATGTTCAATTCCAAATTTTCTGCAAACAGCACACATAAATTTTTATACCATTAACTTTTTTTAAGTTTTATTGTTTTATATTGTTGAAGAATGAAGTACCCCAAGATACAAATATGCCAGATTTACAGGCAATTAAAACAATAAATGACAAGGTCAGTTAATTCTATTTATAATGTAATTGGTTCAGGCAAGCCGGTAAATATGTACTGGTAAGGTTATCTTTTTTAAGTATGTGACACGTCAGGTAAGTAGGAAAGCTAATCATTGGGTAATCCACATTTGTATACCCGTAATTTGTGGTATTGTTCTACTTTTGGTTTGCCAATATCCCCTATGGGACAACCAGTACCAAAAATAACATGTCACGTTGAACAGCTCATTGATCTACATGTTACTTCGGCACAGTCAGTCCTGACTATTCTGCGACGGGATGGGATTAATCATTTGGATCAGTTTATCAGTGTTAAGTAAGAACAATCTTCAAAGGATTCCACCACAAAAAATATAAGTTTTAAAAGAATTTTTTTCAAGCAACTGGTGAAAAATAGATCATAATAACTTTATAACTGTTGTTGAATTAATGTGACAAGTGCTGCACATTATAATTGTATGATAATATATAACTTTTTTAGTTCTATATATTTTGGCCAATTTGTAGGTTAACATGGAAAGAAAAACAAACAATTTCAATTTGATTTATTTGTATTATTTATGTAAATTATTAAAAAAAACAATTTGATTCAAAGTATTTACCATATAAACTATTTATAAATTCAATTTACCAACTTGGTCATTTACTGAATTGTTTAGTGCCCATAAGGTATTCCTCTTGGTATGCAATATGTGCTGTGCCAAATTTCCATCCATGAATTTTTCCACTTTAAAATGACAAGGATAATTTGAATATATCAAAACAGCAGCTTCAAATTTGGCTGCAATTATTTTATTCTCCAAGCAGTAACTTTATGCAAAAAAGATGAACAAGCTATCTTGCTTCTTGATTAAGAAAACAAAAAGACAATGATTTTATACAACCAAATGCTCGCTAAAGAGAATCATATATGTTAAAACCTGCCCTAACTATTAGTCTGCATTAGTATTATTTTTAAGCCCATAGGGGCTCTGCACATAAAAAATCTTCTTAACATATAAACATAGGTTGTCATTTTCCACATCAGTAAACATTTTTTCAAATTAAGTTCTGCTTGATTTTTATATATGAATAGTAATTGTACTTTTTGTCCCATTACCCGGTATGTAGTATTAAGTTACACCTCATTTTACAAAATGTTCAATAGTCATGTTATAGTCATAACACTATAGCAGTATAGCAAGAAAGTTTATTATCTTCAGATAACTTTGTTTTTATATTCTGAGCCCTTGTGAACCAGACAGGCATGTGCATTCATTTGCTTAAACATATAACTTGATAAGTTTAATCAAAAGTTGATGTTCCTTTCTAGTGTTTACAGTGTTTATTCCCATTTTTTGACAATTTGACAAATTTGAGTCAGTCAGGAAAGGATTTGAGGCAAGCAGATCAGCTACCAGCCGCCTCTCAAGGAAAACCCTGCATGGTTTTCTTTGTTGTATTGTATGTGGGCAGTTGACCGAGCCATGAATGAGAAAATGGAGCTGAAATTTTCACAGTTAAAAACTGGAAAGATGCAATTGCATCAATTGACCCCACCTGTACTATTAAAAATATAAAGTTAAACAGCCTTATTATTGTTGATAGGCTAAAGTGGGGTTTGTAACCCTAATTGATGGAAAGTCAACCAAGCCCAGTGAGACTATCCAGCTACAGTTGACCGCGGAGGTCCTCATACTGTTACGAGAGGAGTACGTCCACCGAGATGCTGAACCGGAGGAAAACGGCAATGAATCTGTCCTGGATCAGGTTATTTATAGATCTGTTATTTAACTAGGTCAAAAACATATTTACCTGGCTCGAGTTATGCCCAACAGTACTAATAGCACTATAATGAATGCTTCAATTTTTTAATTGAATAGAAACAATCACTCCACCTTTCCTGTTTTATGATATATTTATGGTCATGTACATGAAAAATTTGACAAAATTTTTACCATATTAACTAACATTATTTGTTTAGAAATGAAATATTTTAGAATTTTTTAAAGAGAAACAAGGAAGAAGAAATTTGTCCCTAAATATTCAAGTATTACTAAGAATGGCTGGAAATCGAGCTAGATCATTTTGACCTCTATTGATATAATTTCTTGATTAGTGTATTGCCAGTGTGTAAACCTACAGTCAAACCTGTCTTAAGTGGTCAGTCAAAGGAACAAGAGAAAGTGGCTGCTTAACAGAGGTGTCCGCTAAATGAAGTTTAAATATATAAAAAATGCTACAGTTTGGTAATATTTAAATTGACCACTCAATGCAGGTTGACCACTTAGTACAGGTTCAACTGTATTTTTCTACTTTCTATGGTAACAGACACTCAGTTACTCTCATTATTTAGCTTATCTGATCAGAATGTTGGCAGGGTGAGCTTTTAAGAAATAGATGATTTAATCCATCATCCATGTTTACTAAGCTAACGCCTGGACGAGCAACCACTGTACTGTCTTACCTGTTTTTTTTTCGGGTCTTTTGGTTTCTCCCACAATAATAACCATAAAGGCCGCCACCAGAGCCATCAAGAGTGATTAATATAAGTTGTGAGAACTTGTTTTATGAAAAATGTAAAAGAAATGAAATTTAAATCTTTTAAACTACTGTCAAGCTGTTACATTTATATTTTTAATGATATTGCAGTAATACTTTAACTGATTCAAGACTCATTGACATGTTTACAGTATTTATGTAAAGACTATATCTAGTTGGGGGACTATTCATCCTCTTCATTCGTTCTTGTTTAGTTTTAGAGATACTTCAATACTTCAACCTTGAATATAACATACAAAAATCACATTACAGGAGTTTAAACTGAAACAGAGCAGTGTTGCAGGAATTTTTATAATCCAGGGTTCCATAAGAGATTTGAAACTGGGGGTACAATTGCTGTTTTTCATTAACTTTGTACCCCTACATATCGAGTGTCCCTACATTTTTTGAAGATGGTGGGGCATGGCAGCTCAATTTTGGGTGGTAAAACCCCCCAAAGGAGATAAATGAGAATGCACTAACCTGCAGTAATAGGTCTAGTTTCTTACAGATTCGAACCGTTGAGTTGAGACGAGAAAAAGAGGGAGGACTTGGTCTGAGTGTGAAAGGTGGCTCAGAGCACAAACTCCCAGCCCTTATTTCCCGTATCATACCTGACCAGGCCGCAGCCCGGACAGAACAGCTGTTTGTCGGGGATGCCATCGTCAAGGTAACTGGAGATAGTGAAATTTATATGTTGGGTTTATCAACATAGGGTTTTCTTTTGTTTGTGTTAAGGACTGAATCATTGCACTTTCCTCAATATTGTGGAAAGTCATGGTTTGGGACAGTTTAGAATGTGCGAGTTTTGGAATATTAAATGCTTTACTTCAACAAAATTTATTGAATAAAGAACTGTTCATGGTAGTGCAATATATTTGTTTGTGCACTGACTGGTGTCACTACATACATTATTTTGAAAAATGCATTTTAATACGATAAAGATTTGCAGATACCTTTCAGTTTTTCTCTTTATGCCCCCACCAAAATAGGGGGACATATAGATTTGCCTTTGTCCGTCCATCCTGAAACTTTGTGACATGCATAACTGGTTAACTCCGAAAGTGTTTGTACTACAGACTTGAAAATTTGTGGATATATCATTCAGGACATGAACTTGTGCACCTGGATATATTTATAGAACCTTCGTTGAAGTTGACAGAGTTATGGGCCTTTGTTTTTGAAAAATATGGAATTTTATGCTTGTGATGCTTTTAACTCAGAAAGTATTTATACTACAGACTTGAAACTTTATGGATATATTATTCAGGAATTCAGGACACAAACTTGTGCACCTGGGTATTTTTATCGAACCTTCGTTGAAGTTGACAGAGTTATGGGCCTTTGTTTTTGAAAAATATGACATATTATGCTTGTGACGTACATAACTCTAAAAGTGTTTGTGCTACAGGCTGTAAACTTCATGAATATAATAATCAGGACATGAAATTGCCCATCTGGGTGATGAATGTCCTTTGTTTTGGAAAATGCGACGGTTGGGGTATCTGTCCTCTGGACACATTTCTAGTAATCCCAGAATGTGTTTTTTTATAACATATTGCTCTGATTGACATTATAGAGTTCTTATTGTATAGACATGTCTGTCTCTGGTATGATATAATTAACAAAACAGCTCCTGTCCAAGGCAGTAACATTGTTGATGACTTCAATGACCTAGGATCAACCAGGGTTACAAATTGCCACTTGTAAGAAGGGTCTTGAATGAGATTTATAACCCCTGTAATGTATGTGTTATCCTGGATTACCATATGCTTAATTATAATTACAATGCACAAGTAATAAGGACACCATTTCTCTAATTATTTACTATTGCACTGTCCAATATAGCATGGTATCTACATTTAAGCCCCTAAATGGAAGCACTGATAATAATTCCACCTATGCATTGATTCATTTTTCTTAGGTATCTAGGTTTGCTAGATAGTACTGTGGTAAATAATCTGGCTTTTCACCAATGCAACATGTTTTTTTATTATGTTTAACATCTCACCAACAGTATTCCAGTCATTTGGAGAAATATCTGATTGAGACAGATATAGTGCTGCCTCACTACAGTTTTATATACTGTAGACCACGCCCAGTCACATTATCCTGACACAAGGCCAACCAATCCTGGAACTACCCTTATATACTGAGCGCCTAGCAAAGGAGTGATATCAGTTCAATTAATTTATGACTTTGGTATGTTGCATCAGGGGATTGAACTCACAAGCTGCCGCTCAAAAGGCTGACTCTCTAACCACTTTATCATGGGATGGTTAATGCAACCCTTGTTTGATCCTATGTAAATAAGAAAATTTGACATATGTAAATTAATATTCAGTTTCCCACTGAGACATGTAGGTTTCATATTGGTACTTCTTTTTTCTCTAACATTATGGACCATCAGTACAAACAAGAAGATTTTGTAAGTGATATTACATTCTGAACAATCATTGGAACATAAAAGTTTTCTTTTTTTAAATGGATCATTTACAATCTAGGTCAATGACGAGAATATCGAGTCATTCACCCACGACCAAGTGATTGAGACACTTCGGTCAGCTGGAGACATTGTTTGCCTTACTGTCAAATATTTCAAACCAGCCGCTGTTTTTCTCAACAAGTCTACCAGTGTTTGTAAGTACTCCTGTTTATTTCTAATTCATATAGAAGAGACATAACAAAAGTAGAGCCATTTTGGCTATTTTTTGACAAAAGTGACAAATTAAAAACCTTAGTCAGATCGTTATACTAATCTTCATTTATTAATCACTAGATTTGCAGCTAGCAAGTTGAAGTTTTTACATATTTAGCATGAACATATTTAAGCCAGTCAAAATGACATTTACATTTTTGATACTCTCTTAGTGGAGGTAAGAACATCAGTGATGGTGGAGGATACATTACATTATATAAAGAATATTGCGATACAAGCATTCAAATTGGGTAACTCCAGGCAGGACAGGGGTATCCTGCATCCAGTCAACTTTAAGTCTAAAACATGAAAAGGTAGTTTGTAGAGTAGCAAAATCAGTAGCTGTGATTTTTTAGGTGATGTTTCTGGTCAGCCTGCACAATTTTCTCACCCTTTGACACCCACTTTCTCTTATTTTTACTTTCATGTTTTTTTTTTTTTCTTTTCAGCATCACAGAATGACAATGAAAGGGTAAGGTCTTGATCAGATACATACTTGCTTAAGACAGTCTGTGTACTTTCCCTCATATAGACTCATTTTGACGCCCTCAATAGGTACCACATAAAGCCTGATCTGTCTTAACCCTTTCCCTCATATAGACTCATTTTAATAGGTACCAATAAACCTGATCTGCAGAAAACCACAGTTAAACCTAAAAATTAAAACCTCATTTCCAGACCACTGAGGAGCAGCGAATAACATAAAACCTGATCAGCCTGCGAGTAACTCGCAGGCTGATCAGGTTTTATGTTGTTCGCATAGGTCTTTTCATGGTTTCCTCTATGAGGGAAAGGGTTAAACTTGTTCTAATATATGGCTGATTATGAAACTTTTTAGACTGCAACAAAAAATGTTTACCACTGATGTTATCATAAGCTCAGTCATTTTCATAGAATCAGTGCCAGACATATTTATTTTACAATGCATACATGATTATAACATTAATCAAGTGAATGAAATATTTTAGAACTTTATTGTTATAGTGCAAGTATTGTATTAATTTTGACAAGACAATAAAATATATATATTCTCTTCTGTTCTGGAGCAGTGCCTGATTTGATTGGTTGTTGTAATACAGACAGTGTCTTCCCCTGGTGTGCACCTGATTTGATTGGTTGTTGTAATTACAGACAGTGTCTCCCCCTGGTGTGATGCTACCAAGACTGGAGAAACAATGGGTGGTGTACTCCTCTATACCTCTACTGTATGCTTACCTGACCCGGTACATGGGTGGCACTGATCAGTTACGGTAAGTCCTCTCATTGCCAAGCCATGCTGCTTGACATTAAATGAAGGTCATACTTAGAGGTCAAAGGTCATGGATTTTCTGGTCTGGGCTGTAACTTAAATATGGATTGTGGGGAATTGGGTGTCTTGCTCCAAGGTCAAGGTCACACTTACAGTTGAAAGGTCATGGAGCTGGTCTGGGCTGTAACTAAGACATAAATTTCAAATACATGCTTATTGGCAATAATGTTTGCCTAAAGGAGACAAAGACTTGGTTCCCTAGCTCCATGGTTAATGTGGCTTATAGAGGTGAGCTTGACATGTTGCCCTTTGGCATCTAGGTTTTAAAACTCTGGTCTATATTTAAGTCCTGGCATCTAGCTGTATGTTTGGAATGCTCTTGAGAGGTCTTATATTATAAAAAAACATATAAACAAATATCGTTATATATTTTCAGAACTAATGCCTTTGAATTAGTTGGAATAGACGGCAACACATCAGGAATACTGCAATTTGATGACAGTCATTCACTGGCAGAGTGGATCGCTGCAATAACTAATAATATACTCCAACTTCTCAACCAAATGGTAAGTCAGCTTGTTGTATACCACAGTGCCAGTTATATCTGTGTCCATTTCTTTCCAAATGATAATTTGCATGTCTATAAATATCAATACAGAAATATCAGTGTTGATTTGGCTCTTATATCCTCGTGTCACCCAGGAAAGGGGGCAATTTGCTTTGCATATGGCAGTCTGTCTGTCTGTCTGTCTGTCAGTTCTGAAAACTGTTTTTCCTAATTGACCTTGAATCCTATTGATTTTGAGTAAGTACCACAAAAGTGAAAGTTACACAGTATCAAAATCTGAAAAAAATAGTATATGTTAAACAAGTCTGGTCTGACTGATAATTTAAGATCTAAATGTCTAGTAGGAGACCCTAAAGAGTTTTTAGTTGTACCTCAATAGACAATGAAGCAAGGCCATATGTTAAAACTCCTTTAAACATTATGTTAAGCCTTGTCCCTTGTCTGAGTGATAACATCAGTTCTAAACGACACTTTGGTCTCAGTCTCAGTCTCGATTCATCTAGCAGAGGACACCTTTGAATGGCACCTTTGGCTGGTTCTCAATTAGGTTGGACCAGTACTTTGTGCCTGTGGAAGGTCATGAAAGGCCATAAAGTCATAATCTGAATTCTTACAATACATTGCGTTTAATCAGTATTGTGACTTTGTCTGAACAACAATTTTCAGTTTGATTGAAGATTGTTGAAGATTTAGTTGATATTTTAGCTCACCTTTGAGTTTGATACAGAAAATTTGTGCATCATTCAGGAAAAGTAAATTCTTACTTGGCCTTAAACAGAAGTAATACAGAGTGTTCTCAAACACTGTCTCAAGCATAAAAGTTGACTTAGCTTGAAAGATGTCATGGACACCATGATCAAACTAAGTTGAGCATGATTACCATACTTAGGTTCTAGTATGTGCAGGATTTTCAGTATCTCAGAGGACTTGAACCTGCAGCAGTGAGGGACTGAGTAATTGTAAGTCAGCCACCACAGAGGGCCTGAATATACTTTCATGGGTAAAAGTTTCAGGAATTTTCAGGATTTTCAGATTGCCAACTGACAAAAAAAAAAATTTTAGGTTTTTTATATTTCCAACTTTTACCCATGTACTTTGCTATATTTTTTCCTTTTTTTTTCAGCTGAAAATGATGAACAGATTACTACTGCCAGAAGATCAGGTATGGTGTTCAGGAGTTATGGCCCTTGAAATATCAGATGAAAAAATATTTTGTTTTGTTTTGACATTTTCTATTGAATTTGATCACACTTAAAGACCATGTTAATGGCTATATAATTTCTCAACCAAGTGCAGTCATTAATTTAGGTCAGGCTCAGGATTTTGAATGATCCAGAATGTATGCTTTCATATTGTTTTCTTTCTAGTGTCCACATGAATAAATTATAAACCATTAGTCTCTTGATATGTTTTACTGTCTGATATTGGATCATGTCTTCTTTAAACTCTGGATCAAGTAATCATATCATGGCTTTAATATTAGATATACGGGTACACCCATTTTACAGACTATTTAGGAATCGTGCTTGTCATGTTATGTTCCGTCATATCAAACCCCATCCTTCACTTACATTATATGAAAACAAGGTGAGATGCAGCCAGGGATATTAATCTCCTTTAGTGATAGGTCACGTTTGATATCACGATGTTTGCAACCTTAACCCTTTCCCTCATATAGACTCATTTTGACACCCTCAATAGGTATCACATAAAGCCTGATCTGTCCTAACCCTTTCCCTCATATATACTCATTTTGACGCCCTCATACCCTTTCCCTCATATATACTCATTTTGACGCCCTCAATAGGTACCACATAAAGCCTGATCTGTCTTAACCCTTTCTTTCATATATACTCATTTTGACGCCCTCAATAGGTATCACATAAAGCCTGATCTGCAGAAAACCACAGTTAAACCTTACCAAATTTAATTACAAAATTCTCATTTCCAGACCACTGAGGAGCAGCGAACAGCATAAAACCTGATCAGCCTGCGAGTTACTCACAGGCTGATCTGGTTTTATGTTGTTCGCATAGGTCTTTTCATGGTGTCCTCTATGAGGGAAAGGGTTAATCAGGACTTGTTTATTGACTCTGGTATATATTTCCGGCAGATAATGTACATGGGTTGGACACAGGAGCGCGCGTCCCCTGGTCGTCACTCGCAGGCCTGGAAACCCAAGTTCCTGGCCTTGAAGGGATCTGACATATTTCTGTTTGAAATACCACCTGTAAGTAATCAACAAACAGCCCTGGTTACTAAACTTTATAACTGTTCATTTCGTTGGTAAATCCATGTGAATAGAATGTTCATTAACACTGCCATGAAACATTTTTTTACAACTGACGGTTTTAACGATTTCAGTCTCCATTATAAGGGATTCTGATTAGATCAAGAATCATCGGCTATTTCCCTCATCACACCTGTCGTTGAAACTGACAGTTGTAAGTTATTTTCATGGTAGTGTGAAATAATTTTTCTATTCAGGTTTCTAAACTTTGTTGTGATTAGATTTTATCATAGTCACAAGAAAATATTCTTATATATTGTCTAAATCTGTTTTGTGTAAAAATGACAGTGATTTTTTTCATTATACATGTGTATTTTTAGACTTCCCATGGTGCAAAGTACTGGTCCAATCCAGAAACCATAGACAGGATCTGAATAAGTTTTAGAAACTTGTTTCTCAATTGTTGAAGAAGACCTGTGTATTACTGCTTTAAAGAATAATGAAGATTTTGCCAGTGATTACGTTGACTGGTAGGAAGAAAGTTTTCATTTTATTTCAGATGCAAACAAGAGACTGGATGAGATGTGATACTGTCTTCCGTGTACATGAATGCATGTTTAAAATTTTACAGGTAGGTGTTTATAGTGTGGCATGGACTTGTCCTTGAAAATTAATTTATTGAAAGGCAAAATTCGAAAAAAGGCAGACATTACATGGGTGTGTCCTCTAGGAAGAGATGATATGTAATAATAAAGGACTATGATGGTCAGTTTGTCTCTAGTTTCCTTCCACCATAATGTTCACAAATTCATGATTTAACATGGTTGGCAAGGTCTTGAAAAAACCTAAAATACTATTTTGCCTTATAATCCCTTGAAGAAAACTTAAATTTAAATGAAGGGCCTTGAAAAACACTTGAATTTGATATAACAATATTGATCATAAAAAAGAGTTTATCAAGTTGTTAAAAAAAGGGGGTTCATCCCTTTCATCCCTAAAATTCAAAGCATAAGTTGTGGTTTTTGCAAGTCCTTGATTTTGTATTTTAAGGCCTTAAGAAAAAACTTGCAAGATTTTGCTTCAGAAAATTTGTATGAACCATGTTTAAATAATTTATGATAATGGTTCTCATATTTGATGTGAAATTATTTAAGTTACGTCAGATGTGTTATAATGCCTTGGTAAACAGAGAAGACCCATATCAGACAGCCTTCCTGCTGTGAGATCAGCGTCTCCTCTGTTCTTTCATACAACATTATATCTCAGATTCTTCACAGTCTGTATGGCAAAGAAAAATCCACTGTTTCCACTACCATTTAAAGTTATCCACTGTTTCCACTACCATTTAAAGTTATCCACTGTTTCCACTACCATTTAAAGTTATCCACTGTTTCCACTACCATTTAAAGTTATCCACTGTTTCTACTACCATTTAAAGCTATCCACTGTTTCCACTACCATTTAAAGTTATCCACTGTTTCCACTACCATTTAAAGCTATCCACTGTTTCCACTACCATTTAAAGTTATCCACTGTTTCCACTACCATTTAAAGATATCCACTGTTTCCACTACCATTTAAAGCTATCCACTGTTTCCACTACCATTTAAAGCTATCCACTGTTTCCACTACCATTTAAAGCTATCCACTGTTTCCACTACCATTTAAAGCTATCCACTGTTTCCACTACCATTTAAAGTTATCCACTGTTTCCACTACCATTTAAAGATATCCACTGTTTCCACTACCATTTAAAGTTATCCACTGTTTCCACTACCATTTAAAGATATCCACTGTTTCCACTACCATTTAAAGATATCCACTGTTTCCACTACCATTTAAAGATATCCACTGTTTCCACTACCATTTAAAGATATCCACTGTTTCCACTACCATTTAAAGCTATCCACTGTTTCCACTACCATTTAAAGTATCCACTGTTTCCACTACCATTTAAAGCTATCCACTGTTTCCACTACCATTTAAAGCTATCCACTGTTTCCACTACCATTTAAAGTTAAGTAAATTGATACTCATTAAGTCATTATTTTCAACATGAATATTCATGAGATAAATGGTTTAAACTAATGAGTTTTACTTTGACTGACAGGACTCTGAATTGTTAGACGACAAGCAACACTGCTGCTCCATCCAGACAGGAAGTAAGGAGACTATCTACCTGAGTCTGGAGAGTCGGTCAGACCTGCTGCAGCTGGAGAAGGCTTGGTATCGAACCAACCACGTATCTGTGATAAAACTGAAAGTAAGTCAGCCATATAATTAACATGATGGCAAAAAGGAAATATTCCCGCTCCCCCGCTCTGAATGTTTGTCATAGGGTGTTGAACAAAGGTAGCTATTGAAAGGAAGGTTCACATGCAATTGTTTGTCAGAGGTTTGTACAGCTTTTTGCTGGTTTAACCGATATGCATATTCATTTCGGGGCGCTTTGGCATCATGTTAATTCTACAGTTACCTGTGTCAGGAGCCACCTGTACTTAGCATCCATCCCGATTTAAACAGTTTCTGTATCATTCTGGAAATAACACTTTGTTATAAAGGTAACCTTCATTTAGCAAGCACCTACTTTAAGTGACAACTTTTTTTTGTTCACTTGACTGGCAAATTTTTTTTACGGTGTGGGAATGTTTTAAGAGAAAGATTTTAAAAAGCGAGATTTCCAGAGCAAACAGTATTACCAGTACATTGAAATTATGAAGTAAGATGTTTGAAGATTTGATCTGCCACATATATTTTATCACTCCATTGTTTCAGAGTAAAACATTTGGCTGTACATACCGCGGGAGGCTGTCCGGTTTGACTCTAGACATTGATGTGGGATTTTCATTGTACGACAGTGAAACAAAGGTACTTGCAAATCTCCCAGGAATGTTTACCACACATTGTCAGTGTTGTTGTTTATACCTCCAGGTCCTTACAAATATAAAGTGGGGGCATTAGGCAGATTGTTTCTTGGGCACTTTTTTGTGTCATTTACTGTTAGCAGAGGTGACACAAAGGGATAACTTTTTCGTCTTGTGTCTGTCTGTCACACTTTTTCCATAGCTTCAGCAGGTGACACATGTGTTCCAGAGAACACTCTTCTTTGCCCTCTGTCTGTCTGCTCTGTCTGTCTGTCAGTCTCTCTGGCCGTCCATCCGGATGTCTGGAAATCTGGATCCTGTGATAAGAATGGATGGCAGTTTGGAGATTCTGCATGTCACTTTGTTTTTTCTCAGACCAAAATTCTGTTGCTATGGTAACGGAAAAATTATGCACCTCACCGGTAGGGTACTGATGTGTAGCATGCATCACCAGTTACTTGTTTAAATGAGGGATTGCAAATATTTGTTATTGTGCAAGATTTTTAACTCACCTCAGTTCTTCGTGTCTCTCTATTGTAGAAGGTTTATATTACTATTTTTTTCTGTGTAACTTTAAAAACTAACCATGTTATCATGAGGGCTTAAAGTAGATCATCAAGTAATAAAATAAATATTTATTTTATTGATCTTTTCACCAGAGGATTGGCAATACCCGGTATAATTCACCAATTTAAATTGACCAGTCATTTACTTGGGGGAAAAAGTTGAAGTGTATGTTTATTTTCCAACAATGTTTGAAATTTTATACCAGCATGTAGATTAGTAGTTTAGGAAGTGCTTGTTGATTTACGTAGGTTTACATCTCATTTCATAGTGAAATGGTCTATTGATAAAATAAATTATAAATATAGATATAATTTTTTTATGACCTCTCTCTATCTCAAATGTTACTGTTAGATCATTTCTTGACATAAAATTTTGTTGATTATGTACTTCAGGTAATTTTATGGGTGGATTCATGTTCTGAAAACAAGAGATCTATCAAATGAACGTATTTTCATGGGGTTTAATATTTGTGGATATAACTCACCACAAAATCAGCGAAAATTAGTGTCCCACAAAAATTTATGAGTTCACAGCATATGTGTTACTAGGTCAAATCTTTACATTTTGTGGGTTCGAACCCCGGCAGGGTCATTCGGATTTTCATGTGAGGAAGCCTTCCAGCTGGCTTGCGATAGGTCGTTGGTTCTACCCGGATGCCTACGTGCATTCAAGGTCTTCCTCAACCTGTAATTAGCTGGACGTCGCTATATGACTGAAATACTGTTGAAGTGATGGTAAACTCAAATAGTCAATAGTCTAGTCTTTAGATTTTGAGAACTTAAAGGAAGATTTGTTCATAATGAATGAAAGTGATGGTCATGAGCTTTTGTGATCGCCTTTTGTCCGTCGTCCGTGCGTGCTTGCTTCCTTGCGTCTGTCGTCAACAATTTCTGTAAACAACATCTCCTTCTAAACTACTCACTGGATTTTAATAAAACTTCACAGGAATGTTCATTATGGGGCCCTTTACCAAAGTTGTTAAAATTATTTTGATTGGTCAAAAATCTAGGTCACAGGAGCCAAAAATAGATCTAAAAATGAACATTTTAAAAATCTTCTTCTCCGAAACCATAAGGCCTAGCCTTTTGATTTTTGGTATGTAGCATGAACTTTTGACTCTCTACCAAGATTGTTCAAATTATGACCCTGGGAACAAAATTGACCCCGCCCCAGGGGTCAATTGATTTAACATAGGCTAATATAGGAAAAACTTGAAAAATCTTCTTCTCAGAAACCACAAGACCTGGGGGGTTTAGATATTTGGTGTGCAGCATTTAGCATGAAAATTCTTCTTTTTAGAAAACTAGAAAACACATGGCCTGGGGTTTAGATATTTGGTGAAAATTGACCCCACCCCAGGGATCACTTGATTTTACATAGACTTATTTTGATAAGGGGTCACTTGATTTAACATAGGCTAATATAGGAAAAACTTGAAAAATCTTCTTCTCAGAAACCACAAGGCCTAGGGGGTTAAGATATTTGGTGTGCAGCATTGTCTAGTAGATCACTACAACGTTTTTACAAATCATGACCATTGGGTCAAATTTGGCCCCACCAAAGGGGTCCCTGTTTTTACATAGGCTAATATAGGGAAAAACTTGAAAAATCTTCTCAGAAACCACAAGGCCTGGTGTGTAGCATTGTCTAGTGGATCTCTTCTAAGTTTGTTCAAATCATGTACCAGGGGTCAAAATTGGCCCCACCCCAGGGGTCACTTGATTTAACATAGACTATTATAGGAGAAACCTGAAAAAATCTTCTTCTCAGAAATCACAAAGCCTGGAGTTTAGATATTTGGTATATAACATGGGCTAATAGACCTCTACCAAGTTTGTTCAAATCATGAATTGTCTAGTGGATCTATACTTAGTTTGTTCAAATCATGGCCCTGGGGTCAGCTGATTTTACATAGGCTAATATAGAAATAACTTGAAAATTCTTCTTTTTAGAAAACTAGAAAACACATGGCCTGGGGTTTAGATATTTGGTGAAAATTGACCCCACCCCAGGGATCACTTGATTTTACATAGACTTATTTTGATAAAAAAAAACTAGAAAAATATTCTCAAAAACCACAAGGTCTGGAGTTTAGATATTTGGTATGTACATGTAACATGGGCTAATAGACCTCTACCAAGTTTGTTCAAATCATGACCCTGGGGTCAAAATTGGCTCTGCCCCAGGGGTCACTTGATTTTACATAGCCTAATGATACCAGGTGAGTGATCCAGGGCCATCATGGCCCTCTTGTTTCTATAAAAAAATGTAAAGTTAAATTTATTTTTTTTCTGTGGCATGAATAAACCAACCAAGTAAAATCGACTGACCAGAATATTGTGCTTTAATAATGAAACATTCAGTTTTGTTCTTGCTTTATTACAGACATACATGTGGTCATACAAATTTTCACGGTTAAAAGGTTCCTCAGATGACGGTAGACAAAAGCTAAAACTCCACTTTCATGCAGAAAATCCAGGCCAAGTAGAAACACGAGTAAGTTACAGTAAAACATGTGATCAACTTTAAAGTAAATTTTTTATGTTCATGCACATGTATATGCTTTTATTCCTCTCCAACAAATTCAAGAGTTGGTAATAGTGAGCGAGTTCAGTTGACTTACTAGCGTAAACTAAAGTTACAAGTTCGGTTGATTTACTATAGTTAACTAGAGTTTCAAGTGATACAATAAAATGCAGAGTACCCAAACATCTCTTTAGAGCTACTCGAGTTTGATCCACCAGAGTTCAACCAAGCATGGTAGGTGGGTAGACAGTCTGAACACCTCAACGCTTTCTCTTAGGTCTAAACCAAACAATGTTCAAAATGGGTGCAATGTTTAGTTTCTTTTTAAATTTACAGCAAATTGGATTTATATCCTTTCTTTCAAAAATTTTAGCAATAAAAATAATTACTATCCATCTGTACCATAAAGAGTCAACATTTCTTGGATGTTAGCATGGCAACATACAGCAGTATACAGCATCCCTGATATCAGAAGAATGGTCATGGCATGGTAACATGACCAGTCTGCTGACCAGGACCTGGTCTTGACCTGTGCCTGTGTGTCAGTCTTTAAGACACACTTCAGAATATGGTCGTCCATTTCCTGAAAATTGTAGTGATAAAGAATTGTGTGAATTTTTTATTTGAAGTAAAACTCAATTTAAGATGTATTACAAAAAGTTGGTTAAGATTTGGAAACACTTTGATTAGTAGTTAACCCTTTACCTTATGAATATTCATATACAAATTTATGACTTGATGAATATTATATTTCTGAGTGTTCAGTGGTATATGAAACAATGGATTTTTCTTTGACATGTAGATTGTGTAGAATCTGAGCTACAGTAGGGTATGAGCAAACAGTGTAGACCCTGATCTTGGTCTTCTGGTTGCCAATGAGTCAAAATGAGCCTAGCCTATGTAAGGTAAAGGACTAAAACAAATGTGGTTTTAATCTTGTTTTTTTTTCTCTTTTTTTCAGGAGATTGAGTGCAGCAGCTTACAGTCCTTGCTGTATTGTATACATGCATTCTTGTCGGCCAAACTGGCATCCGTTGATCCGTCCTTCCTTAAAAATTACTGATGGAAGCTTTCATTATTGTTTAATTGTTTACCAAGTTTGTCATTTACTGTGTATAGCTGTTACATAAGCCTTTCAAAGTCTTGTTAATCTGTTTAGAAAAGGCTTTTAGATTGCCTTTGTAAAGCTGTTAAATGCAGCTGCAGTTACATTGTTAAGCTGTTGAAAAGTGCTTTCGAATACTGAAAGGGAGGGGGTGTGGGCTGTTAAATACAGCTGCATTTGCCATGTTAAGCTGTTGAAATAGTGCTTTCAGATACTGTTGGGGAAAGGGGATGCTGTCAAATAGAGCTACATGTACTTTTTTAGCTGTTAAATAGTGCTTTCAGATACTTTAGGAGAAAGAGGATGCTGTCAGATACAGCTGCAGTTACCTTTTTAGCTGTTAAATAGTGCTTTTGGATATAGAAAGGGGTGCTGTTAAATTCAGCTGCAGTTATCATGTTAAGCTGTTGAATAGAGCTTTCAGATATGAAGGGGTGGGGATGCAGTTAAATACACTTCAATTTAATGTTTAGGCTGTTGAATAGTGCTTTCAGATTCTGAAAGGAGGGGTAGCTGTTAATTCAGCTGCAGTATCATTTTTAGCTATTGAGAAGTTCTTTCAGATACTGATATGGGGGAGGGATGCTGTAAGGTACAGCTTCAAATATCATTTAAAAGCTACGGTAATAATTGCAGCTGTAAAATGCAGTTACAGTTGACTTTTTATGTCCTGTAAAGTTGAATAATAGAATTTTAAGACTATCTTTATTTGTTATATATACAACTGTCAAGTGCTGTTTATGAATATTAAATATAGTCTATGATAAGTTTGAATGTATAGTTAATTACAGCTTCCTGAAGCCTTAAATTGAATGATACAATTTTCAAATCCTTCATCAGTCTATTTACAAAATCTTTATAATAAATTATATTATTATTTGTTGTTAAAACTTGTATAACAATGTGTTAATTGGTATAGCTATACAGTTTTGGTTAATTTTTGGATTGATAACATAAAGTTACAGTAAACTGTTGTCGTGGTTATTGTTTAAATAAAACCATTGAATAAGATCATGTCATATTAGAAGTTAGAAAGACATCATGCAGATCGTCTTCCAAGTCTGTACTTACGTAATAGAATCGGAAGATTTGTTTGACTTTGTTCATGAAATTACACAAATCAATCATTTTTGTGAAATAAAAGTCAGGAGATTTATGCTTTTTTACATTCTGTAAAATGTATGTATACAAAGAAATTGTTTGTACAAAGTTGAATGACACATTCTCATGTTGAGGGAATGTAAAATTGTCCTGTCACATGGTTAATGGCTGGGTCACAATATATAGGTGGTCACAGTATATAAGTGGTCACAATATATAGGTGGTCACAGTATATAAGTGGTCACAATATATAGGTGGTCACAGTACACAGATGGGCATCAAGTGTGATGGAGCTCAAGTGTGAAAGCTGTAATCATACTTCAGCTTTAAAACTATACATCTACACATTATACGGAAATTTCTAATGTTACCATTTGATAATACAATGTGTTAACTTTACTTGTGTCTAACAATAGATAATTAATTTTATGCCATCTCTTTCATTCATGTATTTGACTTCATACAAGATGAGAAATTGTTTACTTTTTTTGAATTCTTATATTTTTACAAAACATATTTTGACCTAAATGGTTCAGATCTTGTTAGATGGGATTTATTTCCTCTTTTAAGCTATATACTAGCAGATCCTGTAGTTTTTGCATCTTAAAAAAATTGTTTAACTATTACACCAGAATAATAGAAACAAATTTTGTATGTCAGCTTAACCATAAATTTATAGGTTTTAAAGAGTTGTATTATTAAGACTTGATAAATCTGTGATAAAGAACTACACTGTTAGCTGCATGCAGCGGCCAGATATCATCCAGATGTGCCATATTCTCCCTAACAACTAAACTCCTCCTCCAATGAGGCCGCACCTTCCTCCTCTCACAACGACCCAATGATACGAAGGTTTACAAATGTTTAGGGTACTATGAATGTAAAAATACACAACATTATAGATGGATAGAAAAGTTTCTCAGCTAGGTTACTAGGTGAAGGGAGGGGCTATTTAATCTTCACCTCATGATATTCACGTGTAAATCCATGACATCATGAATATTAATTTACTTAACTGTAAAAGGGTATATGAAAACAATGGATCCTTCATTGCCATACAGGTTGTGTAGAATCTCAGCTACAATATTGTGTGAGCAAACAGGAAAGCTGCAATTTTGTGTGATTTACAATATTGTGTGAGCAAACAGGAAAGCTGCAATATTGTGTGAGCTAACAGGAAAGCTGCAATATTGTGTAGCTACAATATTGTGTGAGCAAACAGGAAAGCTGCAATATTGTGTGAGCAAACAGGAAAGCAATATTGTGTGAGCAAACAGGAAAGCTGCAATATTGTGTGAGCTACAATATTGTGTGAGCAAACAGGAAAGATGCAATATTGTGTGAGCAAGACTCTGATCTGATCTCTTATACCGGGATGAGATGTCAAAACATGTCTATATGAGGAAAATGTGAAAAGATGATCTTTTAATAACTAGCTGCAGCTTTTTGAAGGACAATGTGAAGCCCTTGGGTGTAAAATAGGGAAAACATGGTATCTGCATTGTATACCCATATTTAATACAACTCTGAAATTGTCCTGTGATATCAACCAATCTGTAATATTGTGATTATATATAACTGAGGCAATACTTGGTACATGTAGTATTTTAAGTATCAAGCAGTCGACTTTGCCATATAAGGAATATATTTATTACAAGGGGTTAAGGTGGGGTTAAAATTTCCCTGAAATTAAAATAGATAGGCCATTAATTGATTTGTTGCAATGATTGAAACCATTTTGAGAGCTTACCAAAAAACTCTCAGAAGAGCATATAAAATAAAAGAACATGAAATTGTTAGGTGTCAGCCCTAGATTTGTTCATTTGTTGCAAAGGCCAAAACAATATATAGAAATATTGTATAGGATATAGATGTAGCAAGTGTCAAGGTTGTTTATTCATATGTTAAGGTAATCCATCCATCATTAAATTACAATATAATCATGGTCCTTCAAATGCTTAAAAAGACTTCAGTGCAGATGCATGCTTCTATTGACTTGGAGTTATAGGCTCTGTTAGCTCTAAAGTTTATAAAGGCTTGCATTTACAATAAAATTCCCACGATCACTTGATGGACCATGATCACAATTTAATGATGGCTGGAATACATCAATATCATGCTGTCTTTTGTCAAATGATTTACATACCTGTATATTAATCTTTATTGATGTACATAATTTTATACCAGTATTCAAATTCTGATGTTTTCATTTTTATTGTTTTTCACATGATCTTGATATTTTTGACATTATTAGACTAGAATATTGAAGAATGCATGGTAAGATACTGTTGACCTCTGCACTGTTTACAGGAAGTATTTTGATTAAATCATTAGACAAGCTGATACACAGGAGAACTTACTGGTTGGTGAAACTTTTTGTTAGTTACAATTAATTGGTGTCAGTTATTTTAAATGTGAACAGGTTAATTCTTACTTATCAGAAAATTTGAATATTACCTCATGAATATTCATGCACAACTTAATGACTTGATGAATATTTATTTACTGAACTATAAAAGAAATAAGACACATTGGATTTTTCTTTGCTGTGTAGAATCTGAGCTACAATATTGTATGAGCAAACAGATAAGACCCCGAAAGACAGAATGCTCTCCTCTGTTTGCTCATACAATATTGTAGCTCAGATACTACGGAGTTACCATGGTAATGACTCCATTGTTTTATATACCATTTAAAGTTCAGTTAGTTAGTATTCATTCTTCATAATTTTGTTCATGAATATTCATGAGGTAAGAGGTTAAATATGGACTTCAAAGTCTGGAACTGATTGGATGAGAGAAAAATTATGAAAGCTGTTATCTTTGTAATTGATTTGTTTTGCTTCAACTGAGTTTTTTCACTGGATCAGCAGTAGTAGGCGTCCATCCCTTTCAGTTGACATGGTTTTGTGGCCATTACAGAAAGCCCGCTGGAGGATGGAGGGTTACCCATGTGGCCATGGCGTCTTATTATACCCCCAGATATGAAGTCATGTCCATTGGCCGGTCTGTAGATATGATTTGTGTGCCCTATTTCTCAGCTACCTTTGGTTGGAGTTTGATGAAACTTGACAAGACTGATAAGTACCAAGCATAGTTGTGCATATTGTTGGTATGTCATTATTGGCATGATTTTGAGTTATGGCCCTTTGTTATATATCTCAAACTGCCTAACATGGTAACAGTAACTGTGACAAAGTGATATCTGGGGGTATTCATCCTTTCAATGGTAGTTCTTGTTTTAAACCTGATATTATATCAGTGGGCCTCAGAGATGGAAGTCATTTGTAGAAATGACCCTTTATGCTTATGTCTGTGTTTTGGAGGTGACACTCTCAAAGGACCAGCTGCTAGCACAGATGCAAATTTGACATTGGTCTGCAGAGATGGCCCTTTGGTTTTCGACCCAGTTTCTTTCTCTTCATATAAATATGCAGTGCCAACTCTGGGGCATCATTTCTTATAATTTTATGTTTCTTGGATTGGACCAGTACTTTGCATCTGGGATATTCGTTAAAGATTTTTGCCACTTATGGTGTTCAAACCTATAACCTTTTGATCCACAGTCATGTAAGCTACTACTGGACCACAGTGCTCTCACTTTTTACATGTGATCCCTAAACCTGTTGTCGGCATATTCATCAAACAATGTCTCTTTTAAAAAATCTTTTTGTCCAAAAATATGAGATTCAAGGAATGTCCCATGGGTGAATCTCTACCAAGTTTGTTAAAATCTTTGGATTCACAAGAAAATCTGGAAGTTTTCCCTGCACGAAATGTTTGCACAGGTGCAACATTGAAAATTAATAAAATCTTTTTTTTTTGTCCAAAAATGGATATGGATCAGTTATTTCTTGATTAATCCTCAATCAAGATTGTTCAGATAATTAGGATTCTCATAAAGAAATATATTTTCAAGGGGCAGATCCAGTTTTTGTGTTACCTGCTGTAAGCAGAGGTGACACATAGGGATCACTTTTTCACAGTTCAGTCCATCCCTCTGTCTGTCACACTTTTTCCATCATGCTTCAGCAGGTGACACATGTGTTTCAAAGAACACTCATGTAATTATTCATGTAGTAAAGCAGTTTTGCCACAGATGTTCCTAAGGTGGGTCTGGGATATTTCAAATGATTCAGCTGTGTTAAAAACATGGACAATTTACGTTTATTGTGCAAAGGGTGAGGTGTGGAGATCACACTGTCCCATTATCAATTGTCAATAATTTGTTAAAAGGGCATCTCCTCTGATTCCAGGAGACATTGATCTGCTTCTTATTATTCACCAGTAGACATTGATGAAACTTGTAATGAATGATCCTTGGATGGGTTTTCACAAACATTGCTATGATAAACATGATCAGATTTATATTTCTTTTATTTAGGGTGTTCGTATATATATTAATGATATAGGGACACCTGTTATTTTTATGAATGGCAAAGAGAGCCAGGAGTGCATATGTTCAGTTGGTTGTTATATATCTCCACATGTTGTGATTTACACGCATTATGTTTCAACAAGTCCATGTGATTAACATGCATTTACATCATACCAAAAATGGTCCAAATGCTGTAGCTGATTTATTTCTTTGCAAAAACATACTATTGTAAATACATGCATATTTATACCCGCAGTTGCTTTGTATTTATTAATGAAATTCAAAATTAGGCAATTGCCAACATTTAGACTTTGTAGTGACTGTCATCACTGAAGATATATACATTTTCTTATTTACAATTTACCTCATTTAATTAATTAAATTTCCCCCTTTTTTTTTTTTAATCTTCCTTTGTTTTATGTGAAAAATTCAAGTTGTTTTTCCCCATTAATGCTTTCCATTTATATATGCCTGTCAAAAGACTGGACAAAATGTGTATTCACTAGTGGCTTAGGGATGGGTTACATACATTTTATTTTAATTTCCAGTTGTTATAGAGCAAGAATGGATGAAAATTACAAAATATAGTTTTCACTTTCTAACATTTTGATCTGTCATTGCAGATGAGAAATGTGAAAGCATATGTATTGATAATTGTTTTGATTATTTTTGACTTTGTAATCAATGCATGACTTTGATTTGTCTCAACTTGTCCTTTACTGTTGTGTATTGATCCTGGGCTATATTGATACACTGAGTGTTGTCAAGTACAAATACATATTGTGATTGGAATACAAAATAAATTTTCTCATAAAAATGAGGTCAAAACAAAGGTCAACCACAGAGTAAAACAAAGGTCAACCACAGAGTTTTCATTTTTCACTATACATAATTAATATTGATACAAAAAAAAACAACCTTGTTTAAAACCTACCATGTAAAGGTTTTGTTAAAGTTTTATATATTTTATTTAAAATCAGCAATTCAAGGTTGCAAGTATGACAGTTTATGATTGTTTGACTTATCTCCCTTAGTTATGACTCTACTTATCTCCCTTAGTTATAACGTAAATTAGGGCAAGGCATTCTAAATCTAAGGCTGTCAAAATACAATAAAAAATAAAATGAATAACTTAAAGACACAAAACATTTCATTCTTAAATGAATTCCAATGCCAAAAATAACGATGACATTCAACTGATAATAATTCTAGATTTCAAATAATTGCTTTCACTCTATCAAGCATACATAGGCAGTGGAAAATTATGGATCAAATTTAGCTATGTCATTTTGCAATATTTCTCTCTTTCTTATGAAAATGTAATGACAAAGATCTTGTCAGTGGTATGTAGGATTTCTAGACTGATATAATAAACAATTAAATTCATGCTTTTTTAATATTTCGGCATAAAATTGCCTTTCTTAAAGGAAAAAAGTTCATTTATTTTTTTCATTTAAAATTCATGTTTTTTTTTTCTTGAGAAAGGCAATTTTTTGCAGAAATATTGAAAAAAGGGGGAATTTAATGGTTTATTATCTTGTCTATTGGGTTTGTACTATGTCTTATTCCGATGTTGTTTCATCAAGCTGTCATGTTAACTTGTCTCCAAGGTAACCAATTTTTCATCTTGTTATTATATAGACATGGTGTCAAATTCTGTAGACAGGTTCACATGACTTTTAGACAAGATGACCTGTCTTTTTGACATAACAATGTATCTGTTGACATAGGAGGACTTTGGTATTCCATAAGACTTCTGCATCCATAGAAGAGTAACTCATTTCAGCATCATCTGTACAATTTATATAATGTACTTATGTAGTCATAGCAACCAGGATGGAAAGGTTTATGTACGTTTTATATGACATTTTGCAATGTTAAAAAATTCTATAATATACACTATACAGAATTTAGCAAATTAAGTGTGTATGATTTACATATATTTTGTGGCTTTATTTTTATTTATAATGAAGAAAATTATTAACATACCAACAGTATTAATTTATTATTTTTTATTTATAAATATTTAGTTTTGAACTTGCAAATACAACTTTTTATACTTCACATTGCAATATTTGGTTGCAATAGTAGAGTGTAGTGTTAGAGCCATAATTGACTGATGCTGAAGTCATTTAAGACATCTATGATTGGGTGCGTTAACCCTTTCCCTCATAGAGAACACCATGAAAAGACCTATGCGAACAGCATAAAACCAGATCAGCCTGCGAGTAACTCGCAGGCTGATCAGGTTTTATGCTGTTCGCTGCTCCTCAGTGGTCTGAAAATGAGGATTTTGTAATTAAATTTGGTAAGGTTTAACTGTGGTTTTCTGCAGATCAGGCTTTATGTGGTACCTATTGAGTGCGTCAAAATGAGTCTATATGAGGGAAAGGGTTAAATTTATTACAATATCGAAGAGTTGGGTTTGAAACTCCATGTGTTTGGACTCCTTTTATCTGATTCTTGGTATTTAAGTAACATGTATGCTTTAAATTTTGATATTTTTTTTAATTTATGTTTCTTTCTTTTTCTAACTTGTGTCTTTTTACTTTGACTATGAAACAAGTTCACACCTGATATTGTATAATGGACCGTCCTATGTTTACATGATTTTATAAAGAAATGGAATAATCACTTTCTCAAAAATCTACACAGGAACATAATGTCATCAAAGGTTGACTTGGTTACACCAAAGTTAAAAAGTTTTTTTCTGAAACTCTGTTTAAAGTTGACCAAGTCATGAATGGAAATTAGCCTCTAAACAATAAAAATTATGTAAAAGGGACAGGACTTTGATTTTCTCTCCAAAGATTTGAAAGATCGTTTAATGATGTAAAATCATACACCGTCAGGTCAAGGTCACATCATCCATGGGAAACACGTCTCTCTCTTCATCGTGATATAATTATAAATTTTAGTGTCATACAGAATTTTCAACCAAATGTTTTGAATGTCATTGAAGAATTATATTAGTTTTAGTGGGTTTTTTTTGGTGTAGCAGGGTTTTCCCTTGATGTATTCAAACGAAGGACAAATGACCCCTTGATATATAGACAAAGAGAAATATTTGGGGGTCATTTACACAATTTGAGGGTCAAAATAGCAATTTTGTATGCCAGGAAAAACAATACCAGTACTGTGTGTTCAAAGACTCTACATCTATATACAAGTTATACATGTACAGTATACAAAGTGTATTATTTCTTTTATATAATTATATATACATTGCATGTATATATTATATTAATTGTATTATTATGATAATCAGCATACTTGTGTTACAGTAATAACCTTGTAATCTAAGCTTTATTTAGTTTAATTTATTTATTTCTTGTATATTTCTTGTATATAGACAAATCTTTTTGTGTATAACACATGAGAATATCATCATCAATTGTAAAACTTTTTTCCAGTGTAAGCTGTATATGATGGATTTTGACATATTTCTTGAACCAATCTAATCTTGGTTATCAACCGAATAGTTCGAAAAAGCACTCATTTCATTATGGTTTGCATATATTATTTTTGGATATTCCATCTTAAAATGGGGGTTTCAGGGTGCAAATCTTTCTGCGTGATTGTCTATTGGCAAAAAACAATTAAATCTACCTATTTTAACATAATAAAAACATCAAGTTGAAAAATTCAAACATAAAAACCACCAAGTTGAAAAAGTAAACACTTGTGAGTCTTTAAAAAACAGTTAACCTTGATATAGTGAACTCATCTCTTAAAACCTGCAGTGTACAATTTAACAAACATAAGCCTAAAAGAGCAAAAACCCCTGTAGCACAGTTGGTTAGATCCCTGTCTGCTAAACTATGGGCCCCAAGATTGAATCCCAATGAGAGAACTTTTTTTTTTTAAGTTTGGCTGACTGTATATTACATTTTTCCCCTTTCTTTCTTTTTTTACTGGCTAGTATATTGCATTTTCTAAATTTAGCGACAAATGTGTTTTCTAGCATTATTTTAATCCCAGACCATTTAAAACTTGCCAGCATTATTATATTAAATATATTGTAACACTTTTACTTTCTTTAACTTTCATATCTTTGTTGCTTTTTAGCTCACCTGAGCATAGCTCAGGGTGAGCTTTTGGGATACTTGATTGTCCGTCGTCCGTCGTCAGTCGTCCGTCAACAATTTTGATGTTTACACACTAGAGGCCACAATTTTGATCCAATCTTCCTCAAACTCGGTCAGAATGTTTGTCTTGATGATATCTTGAACCCTTTCGATAATGGGTCAGGTTGGATCAAAAAGTAGGTCAGTAGGTCAAATCTTAGAAAAATCTTGTTTACACACTAGAGGCTACAATTTTAATCCAATCTTCCTCAAACTTGGTCAGAATGTTTGTCTTGATGATATCTCGAACCAGTTCGAAAATGGGCCGGGCCGGACCGAAAAGTAGGTCAACAGGTCAAATCTTAGAAAAATCTTGTTTACACACTAAAGGCCACAGTTTTGATGCAATCTTCCTCAAACTTGGTCAGATTGTTTGTCATGATGATATCTCGAACCAGTTTGAAAATGGGTGGGGCTGGACAGAAATGTAGGTCAGTAGGTCAAATCTTAGAAAAATCTTGTTTATACTCTGAGGGCAACATTTTTGGTCCAATCCTCCTCAAACTTTGGCAGAATGTTTGTCATGATGATATCTTTTTTGGATGGGGTCAGAAAATTCCTGAACATTGTTTCACCTCACCATCTTAATTCTAAAGCAATCTGTTTTGTACAGGCAATGAATGATACTTTTCTCTGGTGAGCGATCTAGGGCCATCTTGGCCCTCTTGTTTCTTATGCCAAATATCTTTTTTTAAGATATTTCTTATTATATATTTCTAAACCTTTCTTTCTTTTACATCAGTTTAGAAACAATTTGTATCATGTGGTGAAAAGTTTGTGAACATATTATCAGTGATGATTAATGACCAGTAATGTCAGTTCTGAATTACATGTATTTGGAAATGTGTGAACCTTTGGATGCATGGATGTTCTTTTTTAGTATTTTTTAGATCTGAAAAATTCACCACAATGAGAGCTCTATATTTTGACATATAGATCTACGATAGATTGAAATTTCGCTATCTAACAAAGGATTAGTTATATTGCCACTACAGGATACAATAATAGGCTACATTTTTGTGTCACCTGCTGTAAGCACAGGTGACACATAGGGATCACTTTTCCGTCGTCTGTCTGTCCGTCACACTTTTTCCGTCATGCTTCAGCCAAAGAACACTCTTGTCTTTAACATTTTCAGTCTCATTAAAATCAGATTCACTATGCTTACTGGATCTGACCACATCGTATAGAGGGT
Source organism: Solen grandis (assembly GCA_021229015.1). NCBI lineage: Eukaryota > Metazoa > Mollusca > Bivalvia > Adapedonta > Solenidae > Solen > Solen grandis. The sequence continues at coordinate 34,388,001 of CM037792.1, forward strand.
CGTCTCAGACTGACCTTTGTGTATGAGCCAATCAAATCCGTGGCTACAGAATCATTCGGTATATCAGGGGGAAGTAACCGCATTAGTCTCACAATAATGTAGAAAGATGTCTAAGCAGCCAAGTAATTCAATCGGTAGAGCGGTAGCTCATTCAGTAGAGCATTTGCCCAGTAAGCAAGAGGCCTCGGGTTTGAGTCCCGATCAAGCTGCACATTTTTCTCACCCTGTGACAAATGTTTTACCGAAGTTAGTTGGAAACACGCTATTTAATTGGTTTAAAGCGAGCACTTGTTTATGCATATAAATTACTTAAAAGGTCAATCTGACGTGACACCTATTGAGATGTTGTCAGATCATAGTCACGGAAAGTAGAGGAGTGCAAATAGGATATGATTTTAATGAGATTGTTACATTTTGTACTTAAAACTAAGTATTGGTAGTGGCTCTCGAGTCTGTTCTTTTCACAGATAACATGTATCAACTGTTTTCTTACCTACTGTTGTAATATAGGATATCAGATGCTTACACGCTTAGTTAGCTAGAGGAAAGAGTCCTTACATTAGAAGACGACAACCCATTAGGATGATGATCCTGGCTTGTAGCAATCTACTGTAATGGTTGTGACAAAAACTTCTAACCAAAACTCACAAAACCTTTTGTGTACATAATTTTGGTTATTATAAATATTTTGCCATTTTATTACATTCAGCACTTGTTAATTCATGTTAAATCACACTGCGCTTTCATAATAAACTTTTGATATAAAATTCAAAGCTGTACTTGTTGTTCTTTATAAAGACCATCATTCAGTGTTGTGTTTAAACATACAGACAATTGTGTGTAAATAATTTATCCTTCCTACAATTGTTAATAAGCCCTACATGGACCTATTTAAGTTTGTGATAAAAATTATTTTTAACTTATTTTAAAATACTGGCATCTTTAACCCCTCTCCTCATAATTACAGACTTTTTTCAACAGCAGCCCCTAATCAGACAGCACCTCTGTTTGCTCTTACAATATTGGAGCTCAAATTTTAACCCTTTCCCTCATAGAGGAAACCATAAAAAGACCTATACAAACAGCATAAAACCAGATCAGCCTGCAAGTATTTTGCTGATCAGGTTTTATGCTGTTCGCTGCTCCTCAGTGGTCTGGAAATGAGGATTTTGTAATTAAATTTGGTAAGGTTAAACTGTGGTTTTCTGCAGATCAGGCTTTAAAATTTAAAATAATTATGTGATACCTACTGAGGGTGTCAAAATAAGTATATATGAGGGAAAGGGTTAAACATGCAGTCCAGTTGCAGAAATAGGACTTCGGGTTAATATAAGGGGAGTGTAAACTTGAAAATTACAATTTTACATAGGGAGGGGGGATCAGCCAACTTCACGCTGCTTCCACATACACACGCACCTCCTTAATCTCATCCAGTCTTTGTTTAATATACCATTTAAAGTCCAGTAAATTGATAGTCATGAAATCTTAAATATGTACACGAGTATTCATGAGGTGAATTGATTGAAGTCACAGAATATACTTGGTTGTCTCATATGCCTTGACTTGACTATTTGAGTTTACCGTCACTTCGACAGTATTTCAGTCATATAGCGACGTCCAGCTAATTACAGGTGGAGGAAGACCCCGAATGCACAGAGGCATCCGGGTAGAAGGCTTCCTCACATGAAAACCCAAATGACCCTGCCTAGTGATAAGAGCACCTGTCCTGTAAGTGGGAGACCTTTCCCAGGCTATGACATACCAAGGTACTAGCTGGTATATCTCCCTAGCTCATGGCAATATAAGTAAGGATAGTTCCAGGCAGGTTGACCCGGTGTCAAGGTGTGACCAGGTGTCCTTCTTGCTTGCATCTTGATACCATTATTATTATTACTATATGAGGGCTCAGCGCAAAACAGTCACGACTTGTTCTTTAACACATACAAGTTACGACTGTTTTGCGCTGAGCCCTCGCATGATGATAGTGGCATAGTCCACATTTGTGTACCCGTAATTTGTGATATCGTTCTACTTTCGATTTGGCGATATCCCCTACGGGGACGCAGAGGCGTGACACCCAATACAAAAAATAGCATGTCGCGCTGAGCGGCTCATTGATGGCAGAGGCGTGACACCCAATACAAAAAATAGCATGTCACGCTGAGTGGCTCATTGATGGGACTAATAGTGGCATAGCACTATATCTGGCATCAGGAGATAATCTATAGGATAATTCTGATATAAAGGTCCTGCTGGAATGCATACAGTTAAGAAAGATGTATATTTCGCTGGTTGGATGTTATGATGTCACTTGGATGGTCCCATCAATGAGCCGCTCAGCGTGACCTGCTTTTTTTTGGTACTGGTTGGGATATGGCAAAACCGAAAGTAGAATGATATCACTAATTACAGGTGCACAAATGTGGACAACCACTGGGCAGATATTAATAAAATTAACACAACATTAACTCAATCGAAGCAGACAATTGGTTGCCATGACAACCAAAATAATTTTAATAAAAAAAAAACAACTATAAAAACGTAACTTCAGAACTTAAAATTCATTTGATACAATTAAATTGTCACATTATGGCCCTTTACCATAATTGCTTTTTTTACTGATCAGGGGGAAGTAACTGCTGCAAGGATAATTTACGGAGAGTTCCGGAGATGGGCGAAGTATAACGATTTCTTGTACAGGTAAACTGGGTCACGCAAGGTAAAATGAGTAATTGTAAGACTGGTTGACAGACTGATACAATAATCGTATCTTTCTATGACTAGAATACGCAAACCCGTCCACTTTTAACTTCAGGAAGTGCACACCTGTGTGAAAACAATTTCGATATCTGATATTATTTTCCTTCGAAAAATGTAACCGTTTTCCTACTAACTTAATGTTTTAGGCGACCAAAAATCCATTTTATGAGACACAGTGCATTTTAGCCTCATCTGATCATATAAATTGACTGATCAGAGGCAGTTGAGGTCCACAGGTGCGATTTCATGCAGGTGATGTTTTGAAAATATTCGAATATAAAGATGGATGGATATAAATTTCTACAGCTGATCAAGGCGATTCTTGTCGCTGTCAGCTTTTTTATTGCTATGGCGGCAGCTTTTATGCCTTTCTGGTTCATCTTAAGCGTACAGGTGAGTCGTCCTCCTTAATTAAATCGTCCTTCTTAATCTTCATTACATGTATCTTAGTTTATGTGTTTCGTATATCTTTCACGTAGTTTATGAAACTGGATTAGATTCTTAAACCTTATACTAATCTCACTTGATAGTTTCTTGGATGGACCAGTACTTTGCGTCTGTGAAGTTCACCTCAACGTGGTTCGAATCCACAACCTTCAGGTCCGCAGCCATATTTAAAAAAACTTCATCAGTCTTATAAATTATGACTCTGATAAAAATATAGTACTAGAATTCTTTTTGAAGAGACGGCATCGAAAAAGATAGTGGTTACAAGCTACTGGGAGTCTGGATGCAATACTCTAGCTCATTTTGTGAATAGAGCCCTTGGTGATACAGATTTAAACATATACAGATGAAAATGGAAACATTAACATTCACGGTATTATGTGTATCGCAGTATAATGTATATACACCATATGTCAGATGATGTAGAACTACATGACTGCAGATCTCAAGGTTATGAGCAGGCACCCTGTTGAGGCAAGATCAGTTTTTCATGACCTCCAAGGCTCAAAGCACTGGTCCAACCCAGGAAACAGTTGGTGTAGAGTGGGTCCTGCATATAAATAAGATTAGAAAGAAGAATTCATTAACTGATTACTATGGTCATATTTAGACCTTGTGGACAAGAATAATTAAGCCACAAGTAGAAGCATCATGCAGAAGAAACAGTGGTTTGATGCAAGGGAGTCAGGGTGCGATAACCTACCTCATATTGCAAATAGACCTCTTGGTTGTTTTTTTTACATGTTCGGTGTATATAGCACTGACACATGAGGTACAAGTTCCTGGGTTGAACCAGTACTGAGTACTCCCGAGTTCCCATAGCAACTCCATTTTGCTGAGTGGCTGACAAGGCTGCATCTGGTACCAATTTTATATATCTCTGGTTTGACACAGTCAGCGGGAAAAAAGTGCCCTGATTGGGATTTGAATCCTTAATAAGACCTCTCAGATTGCAAAATGGATACTTTACCACTAAACTGGTGAAGCCGCATCTGTCACATGAAGGGGAAAGTCCTCAATTTATTAGGAATTAGAAAATTACGCAAAAATAAGTCATATATACAGAAAAATCACTACTCTTCCCAGCCATATATTCTATGCTGTGCATGTATCATGATAATTTTATTGTAATCAACAGTTGTCAATAACTCATTTTATTGTAATATAAGGCCTCGGCACAGAATACAATTTTCAGAGTATATGATACATTTAAAGGTGACTTGACTTAACTATTTGAGTTTACCATCGTTTCGACAATATTTCAGTCATATAGTGATGTCCAGCTAATTACAGGTGGAGGAAGACCCCGAATGCACGGAGGCATCCGGGTAGAACCACCGATCTACCGCAAACCAGCTGGAAAGCTTCTTCACATGAAAATCCGAATGACCCTACCAGGATTCAAACCCACACGGTGACATATTTAGCTGTGTCTTCAAGTTATACCATGAAATCAGTTATAAGGCACTTGTGTACCATACATAGGTAACTTTCTTTAAGTATTTTCATTGATGCATACTACTCCTTGTATTATGTCATATTCCTGAAAGAAAAATAATGAATGTGTCATAGAAACTTCCAGATATGAGAGTTTATATAATTTTGCAGATATCGTGGGATGCGGGCCGCACTATCCAGGACAAGAACCTTGACCTCGGGATATTCTTCATGGAGCAAGGGAAGATACCCATGATCGACATCATGCTGGTCGAGAAAGCCAGCAACGCCAACACCCTTCCACGTAATACTCGACTTCCTTAACCTTCTACATACTGGCAAACATAACAAACCCATATCAGACAGCTGATCTGGGTATCCTCTGTTTTCTTATATATACAGTATTGTAGCTCAGATTCTACATGGTCTGAAGAGCAAAGATAAATCCACTGTTTCATATACCATTTAAATTTCAGTTATTAATATTCATGAAGTTATAAATTTATACATGAATATTCATGAAGGGTTAATATCATCAACAAATGAAAATTTACATAAATAGGAATTTCAAATTGTATGCTACCTTCTATTTCCTAGGTTTGAAAAGTACTTTGCACCTATAATAACAAAGAAAGATTTAAGGGAGCTTATTAAATTAAATGAATTTAATTTCCTTTTTTTTTAAGTTTATTATGTACATGTAGTTATTAACTTTTAGTGATAGTTCTAGTTATTACCTCTAAAGGCAAGGTAACCAGGTGTGAATAAAAAGGTCACAAGGTGTGATAATTTAAAAGTTTTTCCGACAAGCCATGTTTTCTTAATTAACATATAAACCTGTCCCTTTTTTAACCTGGAAGATGATTCTGTTTTTTCCAGCCCTGTACCGTGTGGGTCAGATCTTCTACAGTGTTGGCCTGTGTGGCATGTTTGTCTGCATGGTGGCCGCCGTTGTGTACTATCTCCGGAAATATAAGTCCATGGCTGGGGAAATGTGTTTGGCCGCAGGGATGCTTCCAAGCTGTAAGTATGAATGGACCATTCAAATGTCTTAAGATATATTTTGAACTGGTCAGAATGGAGAAGAAAGCTCATAATGCGGAACATTTTTCAAAGTCATTAAAACCGTACAGTTGTGTATCACAGTCATGCTTGGTTCTTTG
>CM037792.1:34393907-34443907 GCA_021229015.1 Solen grandis
AGGTTATTCGGATTAAAAATCCAATGGAAATTTCAGTTTGTGAGCGTGCATGTCTGCGTTTTCATTACCGGTGCATATTGTGGAAATCGTTATGCCGTGAAAACCACCTATTAGGTGTACGTATATACTATTTGCAAGTTATGAAAAGTAATGAAAATATATCATGATCTACTTAGATGCTTCTGATGAACATAATCATTCTACCATGTCAAACAATGATAAATATCTTTACCGTCGATCTGCTGCTTCAGGTAGCGAATGTACTAAAGATCTGACACCTTCTTTTATCTGCTGACACGTGTATATTATGAAACCTGTCAGACATCGATTAGCAATAATCAACATTTCCGGTGGGACACACGTTGCCCAACCAAATCTCGAAAAAAAGTGTGAAAAACTTGCCTGAGCCACCACTCCAGGTGCCTCCACAAAATAAACTTGGTAACTGATACGATTGATAATTAGTTCACGTAAGTTTATGAAATTTGACTTCGAAATAAAAAATTGAAAAATGTACATGAATTGCAACCTCGGGACCGGGAATTTTACTTCGAAAAAGTTAATAAATCCGAAATAGCGAAATTCGGATTAAACATTTTATTTTTAGTTAAAATAAGAAGGGAAGAAATCGGGACCGAAAATAAACTTCGAAATGGCGAGGAATTCGGTTTAATGATGTTCGGTTTGGTGAGGTTCTACTGTATATGAAAAGTGCGGCAAACCCCCACATTTGCTTAATATGGCGCTGCCTTTTTATCGCGCAAGACCTAAGACTTAACGACCAAGTCATAAGACCTAGTTCATAACGTATAATACCTGACTCAGAACACAAAATGCCTAAGACAAAATGGCCCTAATAGGCTTCCGTAGAAATTCGGCCCCATGTCTTAAATATTTTTTTTTTACCAAATGTAGTCGAAATTCCACATCAGCAAAACAATGTAGGAGAAACCGGACGCAAAAAATGCATTTAAATCAAAACTTGCAGCAGGGATATTCATGAAATGATTTAAACATTCATCAGAATAAAGAAGAGAGATAGTGTGCTGTTAAACAGTAAAAGTGAAAAATGTAATACTTTGTATTTGTATTTTAATTTTGCTTTAACATCTCATAAATGGAAATTGTGACAGTTCCCCAATTTGACGATTTACGACACTTTTTCCTGTCTCAAAAGGCCCCAAAATCCTTCCTAAAACTCTTAGGAAAAAGCTATGAACTTCCATGTTTTCATTATGTCTAAAATGAAAGTGAATCTTTTATTTCCTAACTTTGAATCGCAAATGACTACCTGCCTAGTGGTTATCGACAGTTACAAGTATGATAGTTGAATAATTCAAACATCGCATGGCCTTCCATTGTCTTAACTCACCCCTGATGTTGTTAGCTATTCTTCTTAAAATTTATCCCCTGGAATTAACGGTTTCATTTAAATGTAAGACTCGCTCGTGTGAAAGACCAGAAAAAAAAATAAACGTTGTCACTATAACTAACACGAAATTTGCGTGTTATACTATCATCACATGTAATTCATTATGTTTGCGTTTCAAGCAATTCATCAAGGCCAGGGTGGCACCACTTTGATGTTTGAGGCATATTGTTTTATATCGCCTCTACAGACATTATTCTTCTTCGTCTATATAAAAAGTAAAATTGTAGAATCTGCGTCTTAGGCTAACACCTAGCAAATACGTCTTTACAATATACACAAAGACTTATTAAACAAAGATTGGGGCAACTAGTCTAACTCTCACAAAAGCACGTACCATTTTGTCCATTTCTTGCAATGTCACTATTTCATATATAAATCTCCTTTTGTATTGAGGATTTGTGAAGTATCCGAATGATGAAACTTTGTAAAATGTGTTGTTTTTCTCCTACACTGATTGAATTTAAATAAAAAATTAAAACGAATCTTACTAATATAATTCCTTGCAGGAGAGAATTGATTGCTTTATAATATAGTTACATTTTACTCTGATTTTTTCCATACATTTTTGAAACTTTTAAATCTTAAATGATCTGTGAGTGCCCAAATAATATTTTCTACTGGCTTTAACAGGAGTTTCCTATCTCTGCTTAATATGTCTTTGATCTACAGTACTGTTAAGCACGTTTTGGGTTATGAATTGTGAACCATAAGACTTTCATGCGGAAATAAATACAGACATACAAATGTCAAAATCAAATTGATTTAATGGTTTTCAACAAAATGTTAGTAGTGCTACACATGCATCGGTAAGACTTAATCATTACTGTCTGCACATTTACATTTATTGTTTATGTTGTTTAACATGGATATAAGATAGCATTCATTGGAACAGTTGCGCATAGAGGTATCTTTATGTATGTATATGTATATGTGATTATTCTACAAGGTTTCAGCTTAAGGAAACTGTACGCAGATATTATAAGTTGTTGCCATGGTTTCACTCTAAGGCTGAATCCAAATTTATGAATGAGTGTGCAGATAAAGAAAGTTTACTGGCAGAAGTTTTACGAACATGCTGAATAAGTAACTAATCGGATTTTTTTCACGAGAGATGAAATCCCCAAATATCTACAGCTATCCTAAAGTTAATTTTCCACAGGATTCTGCCTACACGAGCAAACATTTCAAAATACCGATCTTCAGCAACACGGTATCTGGACTGGGACTGGCCATTAAATCTGTCACGATATAAAAAAGGGAGCCAACCAAATTCGAGATAGACAGAAACAGCGCCAATGTAGCGGATGCTTATTAAGATTGAGAGAGATATCACAAGGGTATCAGACAACGATGCCAGACAAATGCAAACCATCTCGGCGCATTCCTATCCTGACTTTTAACAGCATTTGTGAATAATTGCTTTTACGCCACTATTACATGTATCAGCTGTAGATGTGATGCTCTGTTTATGGTTTGTTGTGGTTGTAAATTTAATTCTATCAGAAAGCGAACATAAAACAGTCAATGATTGATACATGTACGTGTAATTAGACTAATGATCCATTGTCATAAAACTTTACTTCATTAAAATAAGAATCGAAATAGCCTCGTCCCGCTTGAATTATCCATAGCGTTGTTAAAGAGTTCACACAGTTTCTGCTACAGACAACGTCAAGCGAACTCTGGGTGGAGGAAAGTGTGCAAAATGGACCTATTGCAAGCCAAGTGTAATGATATCTTAGAATTGATACAGTTATCGCTCAATATGTCGAAATAGCAATATATGCAGCTACATACAGAGTGGCATATTTCACGATTTCGACCTCTTCAAGACGTTTCTTTAACTACATGTGTAAGGACACGGAAGGAAAATTAAAACAAGCGCAGATAATTTTCTAAATCTTTGCTTTAAAGAGAAAAAAAAAAACAACCCTCACTTTCAGAGACATCAAGCTCAAGTAATAGACTTGGAACCCCCATTTTTCCATAGAATTGTTTCTAAGTGTGATTTCTATATATAATCATGCAAAGTGTAAGCAATTCATTGTGCTAGTTTCAATTTTCCTTCTTTGTCTTTGCCTTTATAACACATCATTTCTGTAGGAAACGCCTTTAAGTGAATAGCTTGGGTAATTTGTCTCGACAAAAACTCATCATTATTGACATTTGTTAATGGCTAAGCACAATGGCACTATTAGTTGCATGACGTTCCTGTATAACTTCCATACATCCTTAAACTGTCTGGGACACCTACGTGACATATTGTTTTGTAGCATTACGTGACAAATACAATATTAAGTATGATATTTTTTTACAACAATTGACATCCAATTAGATGACTAACCTATAGAACGACTCGCCAAATGCAGTAAAATAGTCAGTTTTGCCGGCTGTGTCCATTATCGTTGAGCGCATACAATTCCTTTCTTCAATATAGAGAGTATAGACTTTTTTATCCAAGATACATGCGACAGATATGGCGGACCGATGTTAGTAGCATACGGTACATTTTATGACTTGACTTGACTATTTTGAGTTTATCGTCGCTTCGACAGTATTTCAGTCATATAGCGACGTTCAGCTTATTACAGGTGGAGGAAGAGCCCGAATGCACGGAGGCATCTGGGTAGAGCCACCGACCTACCGCAAGCCAGCTGGAAGGCTTCCTCACATGAAAATCCGAATGACCCTTCCGGGATTCGAACTCACGCGGTGAGGGGCTGAGTGAGTGTAAAATTCAGCGACTTTACCCTCTCGGCCACGGAGGCCCCCACGGTACATTTTATAATGAGTTGAAGTCTGTTATACACCAAAGGTACCCGGTGTATAACTGATAAAAGAAACACATAAACCAAAAATGAATACTTGTTATTTCATTTTTTCATCTTATGCAGCATTTTTTTCTGCTTTTTTTTTCTTCAAAATTTCATCCGACTCGACCTTGGCCGATGATCAGCTACTTGTAAACTGCGGATTCTCCATAGTTTCTATCGAGCGTCTCGGTGACATGGCTGATGTAGTTTTGTTATAGCTTTAGTCATAAAACTTCTCAAAAAATGGATTTCAAGTCAGCACAAGTGTTCATTTAAGGTATATTTGTTTCTTTCATCAGTATCTGTTCATATAACTCAACACTGATATTGTGGCTTATTTTTCACTATCATAATAGTTTTACACGGGGGAAATTGGCGAAATTCTGTCGGTCAGATCTCTTCCGAACAAACGTGTTTTTGAATTCATGAACAATTTTAGGGCGATTCCTAAAGCAAGGGAGTGTTTTTGTCCGTGTATGTCTTTATTCACCCCTTCCACACAACATAAGAACATATGAAAATCTATCAATAATCGGAGGTGTTACGGCAATTGAAACGACATAATGTACGATTTCAATGGAAAAAAGTTACCTACCTTCTTATTATATATAAGATTGTTATTATTTTTTTTAATTCGGCAGGTTTTCGGTCAGAATAACTTACTGGACACCTTTGTTATTCACAAGTGGCAACGGTTCTAACTGCGCTGGTACTGGTTAAGGACTTGGTGTCCGTAAATGAAATATAGGATTTTTAGAAATTATGTTTTCTCATTGAGCAAACGATATTTATTTCATTTTCCGGAGTTCAGCGTGAAAACACACATTGCTTTCTATTTGGTAAAGGTCACATGACAGTGTAGCATACCCTGTAGACGCCGCGTGGAACACGTATAATGTATATCTGTTGACTTCTCCTTAAACTCGTAAGCAACGGGTTTTATAACTTGGTTAATGGACCTTGCAAGGCAACCTAGCTGATTCGTTAAAGCTCAGGAAAAAAAATATTGGAAGATGTTTTGAGATTATAAAATATTCAGATTTTAGATACAAACCGTCAACTTGAAAAATTAATGAAACAGCAGTTTGAAAATAAGTATTACAGCATAATGTAGAAAGTGAAAATACACACAAACACTATACATATGGCCGTAGCGGACATGTCTAATTTACGGACCCAGGCCAAATATGTACGGAATTGCGTTAGGGCCATCTTCATATTCGCCTGTGAGTGAAAAAAATCTGAAACGCGAAAACACGAAATCACAAAAGTACGATGACGAAAACACGAAATCACGATGACGAAAACGCGAATAATTTCGTGTTTTCATCATCGTAACTTCGCGTTTTCGTCATCGTGTTTTCGCGTTTTCGTCATCGTAATTTCGCGTTTTCGTTTTTTTGGCGTTTTCGTAATCGTGTTTTCGCGTTTTCGTACTTTCGCTTTCCGGTTTGCATGGGCAGTGCCAAAACTAAGTAAGTATCAGATAGGCTATGCTTCTAACGAAATATCCGTCTTGTTCATTTAGTTTTAAATATTCTTACACCTACAGACATACTGCATAAGTAGATTTGTTTTACGGCAAATTATGAAATCAGCATAGCGAGACAATTAAAGTGTATGAAATTATATATTCCGTCATATTAATATCTTCATTACTACATATCATTGATGAATGTTATTTATATATTGAAGTAAGATAAAATAAATACTAATCTATACTCTCTCTCTCTCTCTCTCCCCCACCCCCTCTCTCTCTGCATGGACTACCATGAGAGAATGCTCTTCTATACATTCAGTTATTATTTTCAACTAAAATATACATGTATATGATAAGAGCGGGTTAGGGTATTACTGAACTTAGGCTGAAATTTATAGTATTCGGTAGTACAAGCAGCATTCATGATCTTCATAACAGATACGACAAATATAAGTATATTTTCAACATTTACATGCAAGATACACCCATCTAGACTTATCTTATTCTGAGATATGACATTCTATGTGTTGGAGCCGACTGCTTGTATTACCAAACAGATGCTTGTAATACAAGCTACACGTTTCTTATTTGTTGTTATTGTTCTTTTACTAGAGAATAATTTTATCATTTCATTGTTGGTGTTGAGCAGTATTTATTTCATTGTTAACAATTAAAGTTATCCGGTATTTTTCTGCGTACACATAGCATAAAACAAATCCCTGTCTAGATGTCATATTATAAAAGATGCATGTTGTGCAGCGGAAATTTCTGCCTGAAACATCAATTACCAAACCCCTTTACTTTCATAGTGTTTGTAGCTTATGATGTGAATAGACACTTAGGATAGTTATTTAATAATTATATTCAATTATTAATGTTCGTCAGGTCACAGTTCTGTAAGTAAGTGAGAAGGTTCTGTGAAGGGTGGCCTTTGTTAACTCATTTTTATGCTCGTCTAATCGGACCGCATGGTCAAGTATTTTTTAATAAAGCTTATTCCATTTGAACCCATCTGTCAGCTCATTTCTACTAGGGTTATAGATAGACACTGTTTATAAAGAAAGAAAAAGATTGAGTCACAGGGTGAGAAAATGTGCCCCCACCCTGTTTGGAATTTGTTCTTGAATTTCCAAACGGGTGCAGGGAACAGGGTGAACAACATGATCTCAGAGCATATACAGCTACGGTCCTACTTTTGGCGCCAAATGTCACAGGTTGAAAAAATATACAGCCTGACCGGGACTTGAACCGATATCTTTCGCTTACAGGGCAAATGCTCTACAGACTTAGCTTCCCGGCCGCGTACATTTGATTCTCCCCTATTGTGAGTTATTGGTATCGTGACAATATTTTTTTTATTTGTTAATTTATTTAGTTGTATTTTTTTCTTTTATTCAGTATCTTAATCATTCATTTACAATAATTCACCGATATAACTTTTATAATTATATGGATTCTCTTTAGGCATATATAGTGATAAATGATATCTGTGTTGAGTTAAGCATCCTGTATTGAATGTACACATGTACACAATGTACACATGATGAACTTCAGCTGCTTCAAATTCGAACATGCATTTAACTTGCTTAACAATTACCAATGAGATATATGGAGTTGTTTCGCCTTATGAAGTACATGCATTTACATAAAAAAGAAGATTCATCTGAAACACGAGTCCATACATACAATTTTACGACGATATATGTTTAAAATTAGAAAAAGTGTAAGAGAGTACTTAATTGGTGAGCGCTGAGGTAGTTTCGTTTTTAAAAGTGTCCATTACTAAATATCAGTACGCTTTTCGCTGAAACCTATTTAAAATAAATAAAATAATCACACCGGTAAAGATATCTCTTTGTTCGGTAAAGCCCCGAAAAATGACTTTCTTAGTTCTGGCACTGCGAATGCATACCGGAAGACGAAAGTACGAAAACGCGAAAGTACGATAAAACACGAAAACGCGAAATTGCGATGACGAAAACGCGAACACACGATGGCGAAAACGCGAAAGTACGAAGACGAAAATGCGAGGACGCGATGACGAAAACGCGAGGACACGAAAACGCGAAAACACGATGACGAAAACACGAAGTTACGATGATGAAAACGCGAAATTATTTCGCGTTTTCGTCTTCATGATTTCGCGTTTTCGTCACCGTACTTTCGCGTTTTCATCATCGTGGTTTCGCGTTTTCGTCATCGTACTTTCGTGATTTCGTGTTTTCGCGTTTCAGATTTTTTTTCACTTACAGGCGAATATGAAGGTGGCCCTAACGGAATTCCGTAAATATGCGGTCTCAGTATGTTGGTAAATTTAACTGAACATTACATAGCTTATTTTGTAAAGGCTTGTAAACATATATTTAATTTTACACATATCATCAACTCAAAAAGAATGCTATACTCCTACGTCAAGCTACGTTATCAAGGGAAGTAATAACAAATGGGAAGATTGTTAATTAATACCGGGACCTGTACCTAAATCCCTTACCAAATAAAAAACTTTTCTGTGCTGATTGTTTCTTCATCTTTGTGCTTGTTGGTGCTGCTGCTGTTGCTGATAATGATTTACATTGACATTAAAACCGCCTTAGTAGCTTACTGTCTGGAAATTCCATGCATCTTGCAGACCCTAACTATTCCAATAATTATATAAGAAAGGAATTACCTGTTGTAAAATGTAGCTTAACTGATCTATAGATTACCCGAGAATCATTAATTTTCGTGGGGTCTAATTTTCATTGATTTCGTGGATAACTTTATATATTTATCCCCACGAAAACTGTTTATTTCATAGGCCTCATGTTTTCTAGTACATGGTTCCACGGATATATATATACCAACGAAATTGATTAAATCACAAATTTCACGAAATTTTATGACAACGAAAATAAATGACTTTACAGTGGTTAATCAATGGCATCTCAAATCATCATCACATAATGTGTCTACCATGATTAAAGTATGTTCTGCACTTTTTTTTTCTATATTTCTGAATAATTTGATGATACAAGTTTTGTTTTTGTTTTTGGACCTTTTCTGTATGGCTTTGCTTTAGTTAAGTCGTGCTTCAAAAACATGCGCGGCGTCTTTGGTGCTTTGCATCAAAATTAGTCTTGGATGCGTCTTGCACGATTAGAAACCAACCAGTTAAAAAATTGTTTAAGGAGTCTGCTGCCATTATTGTATCTCAAAGGTATGATAAATGATGAAAGTTGACCATTTGAAATCTGGGTTATCCACAGGACCTGTTAAATACTGGACACATCATTATTAGAAGCGCAGTTCCGTTGGATATGGCGCAGCGTTAAAAAATTCCCTGCGTGCTAGCTTAATCAATTAAGATGGCATAGTATCAGAAATTTGAGCTCAGATTCGTTTTATGTTGCATCCGAGAAGAATCTGTCGAATTCCAATTTGAAACGATACATTTGTTACATTTGCTAAAGATACTCTAAGGACACATTTTCCGGACTAGAAATTAATGACAAAAACTGATACAATGATTGCATCTGGCAGTAAATCTAAATGTAACTGTGGAACAAATGGACATTTATTGCACCAGTGGAATACAATATGATAGCGTTAAACACGTTTTAACTACAATGCAATTAACTTAACACGCGCATTAAACACCATGAGGGAATAATATGAGAACATTTATAAAACATTCATTTCTTTTAATTTTCTCTTCAAATTAGATTATTACAGTGTGTCCCATAAACAAAATATGCATAACACTACCTAAACGTCCAAACCTCCAGGTGGTCGTTGAACATTCAAAATAATTCCATGTACGAGGGATGTTCATTAGTATCCAAAAAAGGTCCATAACTTATTTATTAATAATTATTAAAATATTTTTTTTCCAAACTTCAATATATTTTGTTCTTGGATCAAAGGAAACAAAACGATACAAAGTGCACTGATGCAAAATCCAGTCACTATGGAATATTTTTTTTATACATTTCGAATACCCCTGGTACATGTATTTGCATGTCATCACTTTGGAAACAGGTTTCTAAGTAATGTCAAGCGATTATTATATGCATACACTTATCCCAATAGATCGAATCCATATCAGTGGCATTTTCACAATTAAAGATACATGTACAATGTAATAATTGGACATTACAAGTGTCAATAATACTGACATTGTCGGTGTATGGAATTGTCCTGTACAAGGTAGTGCAATAAGTGTTTAAGACATTACTTTTAGCGTGTTACATGTATGAATTGTGGCATATACTTGTGACCTCTAAATTGCAAAACATTTATAGGATATGAAATGTCATTTCAAATAAATCATTATAAAACGAACTCAGGGAAATCAGTTTTATTCAGCGGTTGTTTAATTTGCTTTAGGCGAACATATAAACAATTTTCTTAGTTTTTCTTAAAGTCCATCTGGCATGGCAACGAATGTTAGACAAACATAAAAAATCTAATATATTTGATACCTATTAGACCTTGCTATATTTGGCGCATAACCTTGCCATATTTGTCCACAAAATTGATAAATGTCATAAAATAATTATTTTATCACAATAAGCAGCAAATCAGTTGTAAAGTTATATAAAAAAATACTGTTATTTGAAATTAACATTTCTGTTCATTTGGTTTGTTTTTGTTTAACGTCCCAACAACAGCATTTCTGTGGTTATGAGATGCATTTACAGCCGCCACACTGCGAGATCTCAGCATAAAGAAGGGATATGATACTGCACCTAGTCATATTATCCTGACACCGGGTCAACCAGTTCTGAAATATGTTGAAGTCAAGCAAGGATGCTACATCATTACCACTTTGCGACCTTTACATTTTTACCGTGGATCGTACCCACGACCTCCCAATTTCGGGACGGACGCTATGACCTGTCGGACCCGGGAACGGTCACATTTAAATAGAGTTTATGATATATATCATATGCACCAGTGTTTGACGTTATAATATTTTTCGTGATGTACACATACCAAGGGGCCGCCGTGGCCGAGCGGTTACAGTCGTGGACTACAAATCTCTCAGCCCCTCGCCGCTGTGGGTTCGAATCCGGTAGGGACTTCGGATTTTTCATGTGAGGAAGCCTTCCAGCTGGCTTGCGGTAGGTCGGTGGTTCTACCCAGGTACCTCTGTGTACTCGGGGTCTTCCTCCACCTGTAATTAGCTGGACGTCGCTATATGATTGAAATACTATCGCAGCGACGGCAAACACCAAATACAGAATGATGTATGTTAAATATAATACATGGTGGTATTACAAAAGACGAATACCGTTTGCTTTTGCCATTCCGCACCGTGTGGGGGGACCACACATGTAAGCATGTACACACAATGTACTCGAGGAACGAATATCTGATCATTATCCGTATTTGAAGTCTCATTTAAAGTCACGGTGCAATCATACTGTAAAATCATTATTTTACGTGGAAGCTAATTTTCGTTGATTTCGTGAACGGCTTTTCCCCCGAATATTAATTCCCACGAAAATGGTTATTGAATTGACATCTGTCACGCTTTTAGAAACATGAATCCACGAATATATGTACCAAATTAATCGGCTTTATAACATTTTCCACGAAATTTAATGTCAACTGAATCCAATGACCTTACAGTATGCTTTTTAATATTAGAGCAACGGGAGAGGAAAATGAAAAACTAAAAAAAAAACAGAAATACGTTCGGAATATCGTGCCTTGCGAAGTCCTGAGCCTTACCCTGCGTCAGTTCTCTCTCTATATATATATTTTTATGATTAACACTGGAAGTGAACCTCGTATGTCTCTAGGCAACGGAATGTTCAAGTCAGACTTATCTTGTTAGCGTAATCTACATCAGTAGTAGACCTAAATTAGATTTTATAAAGTTTCTTTCTGCACGAGAAAATAAAACAGGCCAGACATGCTAATATAGACAAAATCACGACACGGAATTTCGGCTTCAACCAAACAGAAAACCTATTAGCCAGAAGACTTTTTGCAAATTAACGCTTTAAGAAAATTCGTTTGTTTCGGTTTTCATTATATTGCGTTTTCCTGTTAGTTGAGATGCTAGTGTTCCCTGGTTAGTGTTAATTCCGTAATTGAATATTTGTGGATTCATTTCTTGTTAGATTGCAGTTCCTTGTACAATAAGCGAATTATATTTTAATGATAAGCAATATATACACACACTCTAGCGACTAGATGAACCAACACAAATGTTTTGTAGAATAAATAGAAATTGTAAAAGAGAGATTTATTTCTGATAATCACTGGTAGAGACATACATTCGGTGTTGACATTACTTTTAATTTAGCAACTGCAAAAGACAACAGCGACAGTGAAACATGGAAGAAAGACACCGTTACCAACCCGGGGGATATCTGGATCATCCGTTAAGAGGATAGTATCTAAGTATGGAGGGATTTCAGACTGTTGAATTTGGTAACAAAACAAGGAAGCAGATTGTGACAGAGTTCGGCGTTACAACAAACACGCTTACAACTTTCCTAAAAAATAGGCGAACTTTCTGATAGGGTAACGTTGAGCTAGAGAGAGAAAACGCTCGAGCTGCCAACTTTCCTGAAGTAGAATCCGCTTTTTTTCCATGGTTCAAGAATGTTAGGGAGCAAAGCGCCACTATAGAACTCTCCGTGTAAAGGCGCGTCACTTCGCCCAGCAACTCACAACCCAACATCTAAATTATATGTCCCTTGGGATGTCTGGTGCGTTTAAATGCCAGATATGGTATGAATATTCACAAAAGTCACTAAATCCGTTGATCTGACAACAACAGCTGCAGGTGATTTTGTTCGTCATGCACAACAAGGCGTATGATTTCAAGTCCATTCTGTGTCATGTAGGGAAAATGAGTGGGTGGTCTATATAAACATGGTTTGGACAGAAAGACTACCACTCTTTGTCATAGGCAAACTAACAAAGTCCGGGAATTTAAAAAAAACAACAACAAAAAAACACCACCAACTTAACAAAACACAAACACACACACACACACAAAACAAACAAACGTGTGAATCATGCCAACGCACATATAGCGACTGACTCCGGGACAGAGTCCAGTCTTATTCCCGGAAGCCTGCGTTGTGTCAAGGCTGAAGCACGAGTCCTAGTCCAACTGTTACCGTCAGACTGGGTTTGATACTGCACCACCACTGGAAGAGAACGATTACGACGCTAACGACGATATCCCACAAGCAAGCGTGACGACACACAGGAGTTAACCACATTCAATCATCGACTAAACCACTACCAAAGACGACATTGTGACCAACATCACAAAAAAAATCAAATTAGATTTCTATGGCGCAAAAATATGTAGTACCATATTCACTTGAAAACAGTGAAATCGCGGTCGCTACATCCGACGAGATAGAAGACTATTCCTCTTGTAGAAAATAAGTGACAGCAAGCGAAGCTCAAAAAGCGTGTGACATGCAAGGGGAATTGAAGGTTTGGAAAGACAATGGAGAATGTGAGAAATTGATAAAGAGTACCTTTATTCTCATCTCGAAGTTTTAGTTTTGTTTCAGGCTAAATGTTACTATTATACTATATACAGCAACATTAAAAAATACACCAATTACGCTTAACCCTTTCCCTCATAGAGGACACCATGAAAAGACCTATGCGAACAGCATAAAACCAGATCAGCCTGCGAGTAACTCGCAGTGATCAGTTTATGCGTTCGCTGCTCCTCAGTGGTCTGGAAATGAGGACTTTATAATTAAATTTGGTAAGGTTTAACTGTGGTTTTCTGCAGATCAGGCTTTATATGGTACCTGTTGAGTGCGTCAAAATGAGTCTATATGAGGGAAAGGGTTAATTAAACTGACTTTAAATTTATTTAGAGTCGCCTGTCAAAATTTGGCAAAATATAGTAACGTTTTTGTACCCAAGATATGTTAGAATAACAACAAAAAACATCTTTAATGTGTCCAATTCAATTGTATTAAAGGCTAATGGCGACGTTAGGCTTTAAGAATAAAATATAAAGATCTTCCTTTGTCTTCATATTTAGATGTTTTACATATGTAAAGAATGTAGACGAACTGAGAACTATATTTACTGACTACCAGATAAAAATGTTTTACAATGGCTTCGGATGAATAAAAAATAAAAATGTACGGATCCTCCTGGCTTTGAGAATTCTCTTTCCTGCATTTCCAAGTTAACATTAAGATTAAAAGCATGTTGCTGCATAAAACAAAAGAGTTGCATCTCATACTAGACAGCAAAAATACGGCATAGAAGCCACGCAATTGTTATTTAAATGACAATTGATTTTCAGACTAGGCTATCACCGAGCGGATTGTTTGAAAGACGTTTGTGGACCGTGCAGGGATTTATTTTCTATACATATTTAAGTATCGTGTCGCCATTAGTCGATTCTAGTGATTCATTCGGAGTGTTTCCTTTTTGACATGTTACACATAGTGGAAGTCCTGCTATAGAATCGAGGGGAATCAGAGGCGCTTGTGGCGAGGTCAGAACCTGTAACGAGAAGCAGAAAAAATATGCGTATTTTGCTGAACTTTTGTGAGGTTTTTCTTTTCGGCATTTCACTCAAATACGACATATTATAACAAAACAAACTCAAAGACAGCCAAAAGAACACAATAATAAAAGTTCAGGGAGTCGGTTCTGAACACTATATGAAACTCGCAAAAGCAGCTTGTTGACAGATGGTCATTTACTAAGAATTTAATTATATAACTATATGCGTGTATTACCTCTGTCTGTATCCATTTACAGGCGCATTGTCACCCAATGCGACCATCCGTGATTGTAAAAAAGGGTGGTTTCCCATCACAGGCAATAGCGTTATGAATGATATTGAAACTATATTTAGAATTATAAAACCTATATTTAGATTTTCTATTTTCATTTGCCGTCACTTTACTGATCGCTTACTTTACTGGTCGAACTTATAAATGAATCCGGAACTGGTGAAGACTCTATGTTGTGAAACGTGTCACGTGGTACCGTAAGCACCTACTTCGGGGATATCGTATTCTATTTTTAACCGCTTTCACCGTAGTGCTATTTACGACAGTATCGTTTTCCCGTGCAATGTGACCTACTCTTACCTAGTTTATTTGCTTTATTTTGTTTCATTTATTTGCTTTATATCTACTGAGCTGCTTTAAAGAGAAAAATAAAAATCGTAAAATATGCAATATTCCAGTAAATCGTTAAATAAAACATGACTGACCACCCTCAAGCGTCAGCGACTTACATAAGTGTCATTCTGTGTGGTTTGTACCTAGATGACTGATACCCGGTATATGATAGTTATGCTCACAGATGCAAAATGCAAAATTAAGTTAAGCTAAGCCACTTTCAGAATACATTTTTCGAAGTTTACTCGAAGAAAAAAATGCATCTTCCACAAAAAAAAAAAGGAAAAAGAAATACTTTTTAAGTTTTTCCTTGCAGGAACAAATCATATTTGGGCTGCACACATTCCCTTAAAACATCAGTACTTTCGAAATATAAATTGCACGTAATATGGGTTATACAATATCAAGCATTTTAATGCCAAATACATACTGAAGGAAAAAGTTAAGCAACAAATGATTTGTGTGATTTTAGCAGGTTAAGGAAAAACAGAGATCGGTTGATCTTTTTGTGTTTAGTGGAATAGGTCTTTGTGAAATTTAAGTTGAATGTAGTGAACGATAAACGTAAATTCACGTCGGGTCGTGTAATCAGTCACATTAACAATTAAACATAAATATATCGTGTATGGATAATGACAACTGTACCACATTGTAGCTTCTAGTGATAATAGTTTTAACAGCATACATAGAGATTCGCTGCCGTAAAACGTAAATCCTATTCCAGGTTTCGGACGTCATTGACGTCATGACGTTGTCTTACTTGTTGCCCCAGGTAACGTTATCTAATGTCATACTCGGCCGATGCCCAAAAGATATAAATAACTTTTTGATATTCGGTGATTCCTTCCTCTCTGAAATCTATAAGAATGGGATATGCACGTGCACAGTGTGACTTTTGCAAGTCGGCCATTTATAGCACGGATAACACATAAAGCATGCCCTGAGTGGATCTCAGTCGATAATCAGACATTGTGTAAACAGTTCTGTTCGAAGGAGTGCTAGTTTGCAACTTGTATCGTCTTGTATATATGTATGCACTTAAATAAGAGAAACTTTTTTTTCGAACGAAGTTTTTATTGATGAGCTCGTGTATTGTTTCTAAACGAACCTACTTAATTCTGTGTGTGTGTGTGTATGTGTGTGTTTTAAATCTCTGCTAGAATCTATTAAAATTTTGTTCTGCATGGAAATCATAATAATCATTTTAATAGTCACAACGGTTAATAGAGATAAATGATAAAGTATTACAGTTTTCTTTTATGTATAAATTATTTGAATTAGAATATTTAGTCAATGCATTTAAGTTACGCTGAATAGTTTTACATCAACACTTATGCTTGAAATTTATGTGAAAAATTACCCCAGCAGCGATGCATTTCCTACCATTTATATGTTTTTCATTCCCACCCATTTTCTCGTGTTTCACATAAGTAAGAAGTGTTATGTGACATTTAATGCGTATTTTTGACTCGGCAATATTGTTAAATCAATTATTTTCGTTGATTCTGTGCTGCTCAAAGGTGGTTCGTGGATACCTTTTTCCGGGGGTCCTTGTTCTAGGAAATGTGAGGTCCATATAAAGAAAAGGTTTCGTCGGGATTAATATTTGTGGATAAATATATACCCTCCACGAAATCGACGAAAATTTGTGACCCACAAAACGATTGATTCCACAATATAGAATGGCTTGATATAGTGTGTATTTTCGCCGCAATACATATGAGGCGATGAAGCGTAGGCCCATTTGTTCAGGTCTAGTGAAAAAAACAACTTATGTTTTATCCTGGCTCCAAATAGAAGAGATTACATTAACGAAGTACCTTCTAAGGTTTGATGAAATCTTTTTTATGAATATCACTAAAATGGAAAATAGAACATAATCGAAATTCTTTTTATGCTGGAAAACAATTGCGTCAAACAATATGCTATCCGTGATACCAGTTTGCAAAGCTATCTTTTATGGAAGAGTTTTACAACATATTAAGTTATCTAAAATGGCGAAAAATATCAGATATTTGTTATCGTGTTTTTCCTCATGCATTTGATAGTTTAAAAGCTTTGTGAGATATAGTTTAAACAACTACCACAAGTTTGCATTAAACGATACTTTATAGTATTGGTGCAGTGTTTGAATTTATGAGTCACTTAAAATGTCGAAATGTATTTCCATCGCAGTGTTTAAAATTGTGTTGCAAAACAAATGTCACGTAAGACTGTCAACAACATTTTAAAAATGTATAAATAAATATTAGAATATTGATTTTTTTATTCCTTAATAAAGTATGTACCACTCATTTTCAACGGCAATAAACAAACATACACCAAGTATGTTATTTACTTTTCAGAAAACAGTTAGAAATGGACCCCAGTTAGTCAACAAGTTTTCAAAATGATATATATAATTTTAATTTCTTTTTCATGACATGATATAAACACATAGTACAATACAATTCAAATATATTCTTGATTGTAAAAAAGTGTGCGCTCGGGTTAACTTTATCTAAATTCATTAATTTCTTCAAAAAAGGTGTCGATTGGCCTGCAAATAAATCCCTAAAATAGAAATTATCAAATAATAAGTAATATTTAAAATTACTTTATCTCGATATCGAACGAGGCAACCATACTGCTACATATGTAGATATGTTTATAATCATGTTGGGGAAATAAATCCGGTGGAAACTCAGCTTTTTTTTTTACAATTGTGAAGTACATGTACATGTTTTTACAATACAGAATTACCCTGCTAAAATTCATTATTTCTGAGTAAGTCTAAATCCCTATCATCAGTCAAACTATCTTCCTGGTCTACTTGGACATACGCCATAATCCATCATGCCGAAATATAAGTTAATGACATCGTGAAAATTCAAGCAATCATTTCATATGCAATGGTCTCAGTCATCACGCAACCACTGATGTCTTTAAATAGAACTTAGCGCGTTGCTTACACAAAGAGTTTATATATTCACTGGATTGTAAGCAACCAGATGTTGCAAAAAAAGTTTCGAGGAAAAGGATGGTACACATCAAAGGTGCCTCGAGCAGTAACATATTAAACAAGAGGCCCAAGGGCCATAAACGCTCACCAGTGTACATCAGCATATTCAAGATGATTTTTTCTATAAGGAAATCAAATGACAAACCAGAGATCAACTTCATTTTAGCAATCACGGTAGACATTCATGAAATCAATCCTGACCATTAATTTCATGGAAGTAAAATTCTGAAATTTATTAATTGAAGATGATATAATATATTGTATTATCAGTTGCAGTTACACGATGTGAATGGTGTTCGAAAAATAAACTAGCAGAATTTATCATGATAGTTTGAAAGACACAGGGCTTTTCGTACGGGAAGAAAATGAAAGCAGTTGGTTAAAATGGTTGATTTAACTTTTACACAACATGATTAAACTTTTAAATAACAATCTGTAACAAAATATTTCGAAAATTCTTTAATATCGTTTCAGATTCCTTTTATTTACAAGTTGTCAAAAAAGAAAGTAAATCCGCGAAAACTGATGACATTTAGAAATGCAAAACTTTTTTGGTTATTAATTTTATTTACATGGTCAGAGAAAATTGTGAATCTATTTTGCAAAATACTAAAAGTACTCTCCAAATTACCTACAGTGTGTCTTTTTAGCTTTTATCCACAAAACAATGCATCTCTACATTAAAATATTTTCGTAACAAAATCGGCAATTTGCGTACGTGACATCGCCATGAATCTGGCAGAATTTTATGCAAATAGAAAAAGTGGGAAAAAATGAAAAAAAAGTTAAACAGATAAGCTTATTTCAAGTTTTTTCCTTCTCTCTTTTTAGTTCTCTTTAGATTACCAGGCGGATTACCAGTTACATGAGAAAAAAAAAAAAAAAAAAAAAATTGAGAAGGAGAAGTGTGTAAAATGCGGAGAAAAGATCATTTAACGGTCTTTTATTTTATTTTTTTATTATTATTTTTTTTTTTTTTTTTTTTTTTTTTTTTTTGGGGGGGGGATTTTCACCTACAGTTGAGGAAAAATATATACTTTTACGGATGGGAATGGGGCCAAATTTCGGCCCCAAATTGGCCTTTGCACAGAAGAAGAATTTTGATGTTTTCTATATAGAGTATATAAGGGAATTAGCCAACCCCCTAGGGACCTCATTTTTTTTAGGAATTAACTTTATTTTAGCCATATTGGTATACATTCATGAGGTGACCATTTTGGCCAAAGGAAATTAAATTCTCACAGCTGGCTTCATAAAAAAAGTATTTTGATGTTTTCTATATAGAGTATAAAAGGAAATTAACCAACCGCCTAGGGGCCTCATTTTTCAAGGGATCAACTTTATTTTAGCAATTATGGTAGACATTCATGAGGTGACTATTTGTGCCAAAGGAAAATAAATTCTGACCATTTGTTTCAGAGGAGATGATTTTCAAATTTTTCAATTATTTTTTTCTATTTGTTGCCATGGCAACCAGAGTTCTTCATGGATCAACTTTATTTGAGCAATTTTTTTAGAGGCCCACCCAAGTATCATACATGCCAAGTTTTATCAAATTCTGTCTAGCGGTTTCAGAGGAGATGATTTCAAAGTTTTCAATTATTTTTTCTATTTGTTGCCATGGCAACCAGAGTTCTTCATGGATCAACTTTATTTGAGCAATTTTTGTAGAGGCCCACACAAGGATCATACATGCCAAGTTTTATCAAATTCTGTCCAGCGGTTTCAGAGGAGATGTCTTTTAAAGCAAATTGTTGACGACGGACGACAGACGACGGACGACGGACGAAGGGTGATCCCAATAGCTCACCCTGAGCACTTCGTGCTCTGGTGAGCTAATAAATATGGCCGACAAGGTTTTTGATTTCAGATTCGGAATGGATATTTCGTAATTGCTCATTAATTGTGGAAAAACAAAATGTTTTGTTTTTCGCTTCTGTTTGTAGTTAAAAGCGTTAATGTTCATTTGCCAGTTAAATTCATGGATTATCTGTTAAATCTTGCAGAGTGATATTTGTTTAATGGTAGATAAATGTTGTCTACGTTAGACACCATCTTGAAATATCTTTTCGCTACAAAGTAGTAAAATCGTCACAAAGAGCACGAAGAAAACGGGAATATGTGACGTTGCAACACATTGTCTAAGCAATTAACTCTTCCCACTCTGTTATTGCCTCATTGGAGATAGTACATGTACTTAACAAACTAACAACAACAAAATCCTCCAGATGTCGAACAAGCGTGTTTTGCGATTGACCTGTATCTGACATGTAAGTGGAGTGTTGAACAGGCGTGCAAGACAATGACTCCTTTATCTAAAGCAGCTCGCTCACAGATGATCGGTAGAAATTAAGAAAAAAAATCTACTTTCCCTTGTTAATGTTGGTTAAGTATGTGTTTTCTGACAAGTTCACACGGTAAGTGTAAGTTACATTACACGCTTTCGTAAACACAACTTTTACGGAATCGGTTAAATATAGAATACGGTATCAAAGAAGCAGGTGTTTGCGGTACCATGTGACACGTTCCGCAACATGGCGTCTTTACCAGTTCAGGGTAAATTCGTAAGTTCAGCCAAATAATGAATTTGTTCAGCCAAGTGGCAGTAAATAAAAATAGAAAATCTTAGTTCTAAATATAGTTTCAGTACCGTCTGTAACGGTATTGCCTGTGATGAGGAAACCACCCATATCTTTTACAATCACTATGTTTGCATCTAGTGACCACACGTCTGTAGAAGGGTATTGATAGACATAATCCACCACACATGTAGTTAAAAAATCAAATTCTTGGTCATTGACCATCTGTGAATGTGCTAGTTTAAGATGTACACACATGTTGAACCACTTTGCTGGTGGTATTTTTTATGCTATTTTTGAAAAAAAAGGAAGAAATTTGATGCCAAAAATCGCTGTTTTCAATACACTTCTTGAAGGTCAGCTGTTCTCACTCTGTGGTCGGTGGTGGCCCAGTAACTGGGACGAGGCGAATCCAAGCTAGTCACAGCTCTCTCATAGACGTATAGCAGAGCTTGATATTGATTTCGACGAATCTAACTACTCTTGTTGTATACTTTGAAAAATAGTTTTGTACTATCACTTTGTCTTTCATTCAAGCGATCCCTCATCCATCTCTTTCCGTTCCCTTTATTCTCCTATGTCTCATTTTGTGTTCCTCTTCCTCTCTATCTTTGAGGTATTCCATGTGCTTTCACAGTCGCATACATACTCAAGCATTATTGGATATTGATACTAGCTTTTTTAGCTGCTATCAGGGTAATGGTGTTTCAATTAATGGGCATGGAAAAATTTATTTGTGTATTTATTTACAATTGAACCTGTATTAGCGCCCACCTGTATTAAGCGGTCATTCTGCATTTAGCAGTTTTAATATTACCATCTAACATGTTGGTATATGTTTAACATACATTTAGTGACCATCTCTGTTAAATCATAAGAACTTAATGATATACTATACATGTAGTTTGATTATAGATGGTTATAGGCGATTTTTTATTCCTATACAGAGAAGAAGTACAAGATTAAATTATGTACAGTCAACCCTGTCTTAAACGGACAGTCAATGGAACAAGAGAAAGGGGCCGCTTAACAGAGGTGGCCACTGAATGAAGATTAAATAAATAACAAAATGCTATAGTTTGGAATATCAAAATTGACCGCTAAATGCAGGCTGACAGCTTAATGCAGGTGGCCGCTTATACAGGTTCAACTGTATATTTTTTTTACATAAAAAAGGCATCTCTAAGTATATTTTTATTCTTGTGTACGTGTTTCAACCGACGATCAGTACGTATAAGAGTATCGTTGTTCAAAGATGACCTTTATGACTTCGAGATTGGAGGTTGTGGGTTCGAACTCGTGAACCATTCATGCGTTTCCAAGGCAGAGAGAACTGGTTCTACACAGGGACAATCGGCGTGGATTATCGTAAGTCGTAAGAACTGTTTCAGAATATACAGTATATTGTGCGTTATGTTTTGCGAAAAGGGGAAAGGAACTGAATTAAAGGCGTATTGGGGACTGTTTGTTTGTTTGTTGGGTTTAACGTCCCGCCGACAGTATTTCATTCATTTGGAGACTATGACTACATGAGACTACTTAAGACAGATATAGTGCTGCAACACTGCAATATCATATCACTCCGTAGACTCCTTAGACGTGTGGCAAAATACCACACCAAGTCACATTATCCTGACACTGGGCGAACAAGTCCTGGCTCGAATTCCACCAACAATACTAAGCGCTTAGTAATTCTTAAATTCTTAAACTAGGTAGATACACATTCCACCATTACTATTTTATGAAATATTTAAGTACATGCTTAAGCTCGGATGCTCTAAACTCTTGGCTACAGGGGGACAGAGATGTCGATCTTTGTTATAGGTGGGACTGCTTACAAATAATAAATATCTGACATTTCCATTATATTTGAGATTTATTATAATAATATCTGCCGGAGTCAAAATCGATTAGTAGTATTCCATTTCGTCATTAAGACAAAAAATGTTATCTACTTACCCGAGATAGATAAAGCGAGTTGCTCACATAATGTGTTCCAATAAGTTTCATCGTCTGGTTCTTCGCTGGAGTTCCTTCCTCTTTATTTGCGTTATCGATAATCTTAAGTACGACCTGGAACCAGACAAAGAAACACACTGAAACACTTTGTGCATTTCCCCGTTTTGTTTATTTCTTTTTCGGTTTGACATCGGGGAGGGGGGAGCATAATAGCTTTGGAAGCATAATAAAATCGGACCGTCCGTCCGCGCGCGCGCATGTGTGTGTGCGTCTGAGCATTTTCGTTTCCGGACAATAACTTTGTCTTGCATGCATGCATTTTGATATAATTTGGTATCAATGATCTCCTTTAGAAGACAAAGTGTCATGTGAAAGATCCAGGTTGTAACTCAAAGGTCAAGGTCACAGTAAACAATCAAAGGTCATAAAATGGGGGTATTTTTGGTTTCCGGATACGCTGTTTTGGATGGATGGATATTTGCACCCACTGGCGTGTAACTTCAGAACATATGAAAGAAAGTGTATAATTACAAGACCCATAACTCTTAACTTCAATGTGTTTTGAGTTACCTCCCTTTGTTGATAGAGTTATTGGGTAGGGGACACACGTTTACACGATTTTCAAAAAAAAATAAAAAAATAAAGTCTACTGTACATCAAGTATGTGCTAAAATCTGCTAAAAAGACAAAAAAGTTCTGTGTCAAGACGGCTCTTTGGGGGCATATGTCACTGATTGTGACAGATCTTGTTTTTTATCCCTTTGATCAGAATTAATAGTTATTACGTCTCACATAAGAGGAATTTTAGGCAAATCTGGTTGTATTAATCGTGATAAATTTGAGCTGACCTGCGAACCGTTTTGATTTTAATTTGCAAACCTGTGTTACCCTATTACGTCTAGTACAGATTTAGAAGCCATTCGGACAGCTACGTAATCCTTGATTAATTATTGATTCTTTATTAACCTTATGCGAAAATATCAGACTAGTATATTACCTATCCGCGGGAATAAATTGCCACCACACCATAGTGAAATTGTTTTGATATTAAACTGCAGGAGTAATTACGCTGTCTGCAATTTCGCATAAAAAGCTGACCGTTTTGTCAAAATTGACAGAA
Organism: Solen grandis; assembly: GCA_021229015.1. Classification (NCBI taxonomy): domain Eukaryota; kingdom Metazoa; phylum Mollusca; class Bivalvia; order Adapedonta; family Solenidae; genus Solen; species Solen grandis. The sequence goes on from CM037792.1 coordinate 34,417,411, forward strand.
TCCATTTCATTCTATCAGTGTGTTGTTTAATTGCATCTGCAGGTCAAAACTAGAACACAAGATAAAGAGATTTGTATTCTTTATGAAAACAGTTGCCATTTTATTTTGATTAAAATCAAAATTAGTGTATAAATGTATAATTATGCATTAGAGCGTTTAACAAAATAAGTGTTCATAAATAGAAGGAAGAAAAAACATATTAGTGGAAACGTATGGTGGCATATTTCTGTCAGCCACTTATCCACTTAACTATGTCGAAACTTTTCTGAAAAATTGCCACATATTCAGTCAATAACTGGCAGGTAGACAAATTTCATGTTATCCACTTAGGTATCTTAACAGGACTAAACTGTCTGCTGGTGCCCATCACATATTCACGTAAGAGGATAACACGAAAAACTTGTATTTGCCAGGTACTAACTGAATATGTGACAATTTTCAGAAAAGTTTCGACATAACTTAGTGGGTAAGTGGCTGGCAGAAATATGCCACCATAGAAACGTAATAACGAACACAAAATATAAGACATTTGAACAGAAAAGGTAAATGATTGAGTTTATTTTCTTAAGTTTATTAAGTTCAGTGATATTTTATTGTATCTTTTATTAAAACAAAGAAAAAGAAAAATGTGTCACCTAAACACGCATTTTAAGCCTCTCATTATTTCGTATCCAAGACAAGAATGTCGACTATATCATAATACAGAAACGCATTGACTCAAAGCATCAGCAGCGATGCAAAAATAGCCTTTACAAGACGTGGTATCTGAGAACGTCAATGCAAGAATAAAAACAGCAACTGTTTTATCATTTTACAAAGAAATAAAAATGTATCCGTGGAATCAACCCACATCATAGTCGCATCCATGATTAAAAATGGAGGCGTGTAGCGCTCGCTAGTTAAGCAATGCTTTTGTTCGTAGTAACATCGCCATAGTTCAAATGCTCTTTTCATGAGAAAGAGTATCGGCTAAATATTTCTAAGTAGGATTTGGATGTCTGTATTATCATTCACTAGAAGTTAATTAAATCACTGTTTGTGACCCACGTAGTTGGTTCTAAGTTATTTGGTTTCCTACGGTTTGTCTCTGCAATTAGTCCTTTGTAGCGGGGCCTCCGTGGCCGAGAGGGTAAAGTCGCTGACTTCAACACTCACTCAGCCCTTCACCACGTGGGTTCGAATCCCGGCTAGGTCATTCGGATTTCCATGTGAGAAACCTTCCAGCTGGCTTGCGGTAGGTCGGTGGTTCTACCTGGATGCATTCGGGGCCTTCCTCCACCTGTAATTAGCTGGATGTCGCTATATGACTGAAATACTGTCGAAGGACGGTAAACTCAAATAGTCAGTCCTTTGTAACATTCAAGGTAAAATGCACCTGTTTATTTTCATAAAGTAAAGAAACTGTTCATTTCGAATTTGAAAATTTATGTGTGGAGTAAAGGAAATTGATTATGATCAAGTCAAGAGGTTTAGCGATGACGAGGATAATGACTTACTCCTGTATAGATCTGATTCATTGTTCAAAATTACACTGAACCAGGATCATGCAAGACAGAATGGCGAATTTCCAGTTGTTCTGGGATTAGTATTGTTCTAAATAATTCTAATGTGATTCCGATCGACTTAAATAAAGATGGCAGGCAGTAGGTTGTAACTATGACGTAATTAAGTCACTGAGGTTTAATTTTGTCATGAATGTTTTTTTTTCTTTATATCAGTGTGAACTGGTAGACAAACGATAGCTGGTGTGACTTTTGTGGCAGTATAACGTTTATGACTTGGTGACCATTTGATAAGAAAAAGCGAAACTTGTTTATATCAAGTGGTGCATTATTTTTTTAATTTACACGATTTGCAAGGTCAAAATGACTTTCTTCACTTTTTTCACAATTGTATGAATATAGTTTGATCTGTTATTTTTTATTTGTAAAGTCTTAAATTTGTGTTGTTGTATATACAGATATATTTTGTTCTCAAACATGTAATTTCATTCATTTACCTATACGGTTCAACAAAGCTACACACAAAATATTTCAGTCTGTTATTGGCTCACCTGAGCATATTGTGATCCCGTGAGTGTCCGTCGTCCGTTGTGCGTCGTCAACAATTTAGTGTTTACACTCTATCACCTTCATTTCTCAAACTTTCAGACAATGTTTATGACCATAATGCCTCGACTGAGTTCGAATATCATGGCTGAGATCGGTCAATTAGGTCAGGAGTTATGCCCCTTTTAATATTTAAAAAAAGGCCAGATTTCACTTTGTTTACACTCTAGCATCTTCATTTTTTGAGCAATCATCTTCAAGCTTTATGGCAATGTTTATGAATAAATGTCACAATTGAGTTCGAATATGGCTAAGATTGGTCAATTAGGTCAGAAGGTAAGCCCCGTTTAATACAAAAAATGCGTGTTCACACCGGAGGGGACTATAGGTTTGCCCTCCGTCTGTCCGTCCGTCTGTCCGTCCGTCCGTCTGTCTGTCTGCCTTCCCTCAAGTGACGCTCCGGGGTAAGGAAATTGGGTTATGGTTAGTTTTATGGGGTTTCGGGAGTTCAATTGGCACTTGTGGGCTGATTTGTTGCTTGTGGGGTGCAAATTACGGGGTGCAAAAGGGGTCAAAGATCAAAGGAAAAATCCCACAACGTCACTTCAGTGAGAACGTCCGTCTGTCCGTCCGTCTGTCTGTCCGCTCAAATCTGGATCCCGCGATAACTTAATAACTAAGCAAGCTAACTTGATGAAACTTGGTTTATGACTAGATGCCAATGTGTAGATTATGCACGTCGTTTTATTTTTGTTCTTCGACTAAATTGTGGTTGCTATGGTAATGGAAATAGTGAAAATATGGCAAAAAATGGGATCCCGCGATAACTAAGCAAGCTAACTTGATGAAACTTGGTATATGACTAGATGCCAATGTGTAGATTATGCACGTCGTTTTATTTTTGTTCTTCGACTAAAATTGTGGTTGCTATGGTAACGGAAATAGTGAAAATATGGCAAAAAATGGGATCCCGCGATAACTAAGCAAGCTAACTTGATGAAACATGGTATATGACTAGATGGCAGTGTGTAGATTATGCACGGCATTTTATTTTTGTTCTTCGACTAAGATTGTGGTTGCTATGGTAACGGAAATAGTGAATATATGGCAAAAAATGGGATTGATTACAATATTGAGTCAAGGTGGAGCCGGTAGGGGACTTTATGTGTTGCATACAACACCAGTTACTTGTTTTACTTTGTTTACACTCTAGCATCTTCATCTTTTAAACAATCATCTTCAAACTTTATGACAATGTGTATGACTATAATGTCACAATTGAGTTTGAATATGGCTAAGATTGGTCAATTAGTTCTGGAGTTATGCCCCGTTTAATATAAAAAATGCAAGATTTCACTTTGTTTACACTCTAGAATCTTCATCTTTTGGGCAATCCTCTTCAAACTTTATGGCAATGTTATGACTATAATGTCACAATTGAGTTCGAATATGGCTAAGATTGGTCAATTAGGTCAGGCGTTAAGCCCCGTTTAATATAAAAAATGCAAGTTTTACTTTGTTTACACTCTAGCATCTTCATCTTTTGAGCAATAATCTTCAAACTTCATGACAATGTGTATGACTATAATGTCTCGATTGAGTTCGATTATGGCTAAGATTGGTCAATTAGGTCAGAAGTTAAGCCCCGTTTAATATAAAAAATGCAAGTTTTTTTTACTTTGTTTACACTGTAGCATCTTCATCTTTTAAACAATCATCTTCAAACTTTATGACAATGTGTATGACTATAATGTCTCGATTGAGTTCGATTATGGTTGAGATTGATTGATTAGGTCAGGAGTTATGCCCCTTTTAATAAAAAAACAACAACCAGATTTCACTTTGTTTGCACTCTAGCATCTTCACCTTTTGGGTAATCATCTTCAAACTTCAAGACAATGTTTATGACTATAATTTTACAATTGATTTCAGTTATGGCTGAGATCGGTCAATTAGGTCGGGTTATGCCCCTTTTAATAAAAAAAATGCAAGTTTTCACTTTGTTCACTCTAGCATCTTCATCTTTTGAGCAATCATCTTCAAACTTTATGGCAATGTTTATGACCATAATTCTTATTTGATTCCGATTATGACTGAGATCGGTTTATTAGGTCAGGAGTTAAGCCCCTTTTAATATAAAGAAAATTCCAGATTTCACTTTATTTACGCATCTTCATCTTTTGAGCAATCATCGTCAAACTTTATGACAATGTTTATAACCATAATGTCTTATTTGATTCCGATTATGGCTGAGATCTGCTTAAATTCCAGATTTCACTTTATTTACATTCTAGCATCTTCATCTTTTGAGCAATCATCTTCAAAATTTATGGCAATGTTTATGACCATAATGTCTTATTTGATTCTGATTATGGCTGAGATCGGTTTTTTAGGTCAGGAGTTAAGCCCCTTTTAATATAAAGAAAATTCCAGATTTCACTTTATTTACACTCTAGCATCTTCATTTTTCGAGCAACAATCTTCAAACTTCAAGACAATGTTTATGACTATAATGTCACAATTGAGTTCAATTGTGGCTGAGATGGGCAAATTAGGGTAGGAGTTATGCCCCTTTTAACATAAAAAATGCAAGATGACAAATTCAAGTCAGATTTTTTTTTATCATATGACCTATACTAACAGTAATCGCCATTATAACAAACAGAAACATGAATGAACGGACTGTGAACGAATTACGGTTTGTAATCTAACACCCAAGAAAATAGTTTCAAATATTAACTGAAAATTACGATATAACGTGTGTATTTCTCATGCGTGAAAAATGCATCTTTTTGATCAAAGCTATTACACTTTTAATCCAGCTGTTCGTGTTCAACACACTATGCATATATACAAAAGACACGGAGTGACGTAATTCGGCCTAAAAGTGTAAAAGTAAGGTGTTAAATATAAGAAAATATGTGATAGTTAAGCTGTTTGAGCATATGTCATATGATAAAAATGTCTACGGCATGACACTGCAGTGTGGCATCACTATATCAATCACAAATAGACATAGTCTCCAAATGACTAAAATACTGTCGGTAGGACGTTAAACCCAGCAAACAAACAAATTTAAAGCAAACAATACTCTATGTTAATTGGTATTTAAAACGTGTTACACTTTTAACATAACATGCATTTAAAGACATGAACAAATAACTTTGAATGATGTCGGAAATATTTTCTTCCTTTTGCCACATTATTTCGACCGAACAATCGCTAAGTGCAAAAGCAAAATGCTGAATTTGTTAGTGATTTTATCGATAACTCTCTTTCTTCAAGAATATTTTCTCATTTTGTGGTACGAGCGTTTGTAGATTTATGTCATTATCCTATATAGAAGAGCATAAACTTAAGTTATGACGTTTTCCCTTCCGGCTGTCTTATTTTCAATTCCGCATGCACGGGTCTTTACAATAAACTGACTTGCTATCCAATTATTTGTTTTCAAACCTTCAATTTAAATGCCAATTAAATCTACACCGAGGACATTTTGATTCTGGCGTTTCTCCTTGAATATTTCATCGTCTCTGTGATAGTTAAAGATATGCTGAAATGAAATTGTTTACTTAGATTTCCCACGGGATAATTTTGCTTAGAGATATTTATACCCATGGAGAGAGGCACAAAAGACAATATTAAAATCAGTTTAATATAGGTTTTCTGAGGCAAACAAGAACGAGGGAAAGATGTCTTATTTGATTTTTTTTTAGAAAACAATTACCATCGAGTCTCCGATATAAATCTATGTATATAATAATCGTTGATGAATTATTTGTTTGAAGAAAAAACTGCAGGCATACTGTTTTTCTGAGGTATGCAAGAAGCACGATTTTAAACTCAGTTACATAGTTATAACATGGTAGCGACCAATTTTAGAACTTCTCAAACTGGAATGAATAACAGCATATGCATTTATGTCTATATTTCCCCCTGGGATTGAATACTTAGTCTGCACTATTTGATTCTAAAATGTATTCAATTATACCTGGAATACATTCATCTGCATATAAATGTTTGGCAAGTCCCCTGTGCCCGAGTGGTTAGAGCGTTCGCCTCGAGTGCGGGGAGAACCAAACGCGTCAAAAATGGTACTTATAGCTTCCTGCATATACAGGGTAGTTCCAGGACTGGTTGGCCAGGTGTCAGGATATTGTATCTTAGTTTGTCTACAGCGCGATACTGAAAGTAGCAATATATCTGTCTCAAGTAGACATGATCTGTAAATGCCAGAAATACTGTTGGTGGGACGTTAAGCACACCAAAACAGACAAACAGACATATGTTTGGGTTATAGTTTCAGCGGTTTGCTATAACTTAAAAGATTCAATGCCTCTTATTGTTGATTAATTTCTTCTGTAGTAAGAGCTGACAATCATTCTCAGATTATGATTGACATACGTGTGGATCAGTAAAAGGATAGAGTACCAGGCCTCTTAAGTTAATCAGTACAGCCAGGAAAACCAAGCACCCTCAACAGATTGGTGCAAGTCCTAACATCTTAGAGTCTTTAAAAATCCTTAGATCTTCTACATTATAGACATGGTTTGGGTGTAATTTGACGAGTGTTAGTATGTTATGTTACTTGTATAACTCTTTCGTATAATGCTCTTTAACTTGGTTATAAGACAAAATTATATGTTTTACTAAATAAAATATAACAAAAATCAAATTATCAGTGCAAATTATGTTACTTATATACACATTTAGTGTTAATGTACATTTCATTTCCTTCTTAAGTCTTGCAGGCTTCATTCAGTCTGAATATAAAATATTATGTGCGGGCTTATTGTATATTATTGTCGTAGACAACCATTATTGTTTAACATATTTTGTTTGTAAAAGCATTATTTGCTCAGCAAAATGCCCAATTTCAACTGTTTCACTTCACAAATGTATTCAGCAATGTAGAATATTCAAAGTTGTTTATGATGGTGTGACTATATTGTATGTATAATTTAGAGTACAAATATAGTATTGTTAGATGTGTTATTTAGAAACAGAAAGAAAACAATGCAATTGGAAACTGTACTTCGTGTAACAATTGTTAAACAATTGTCGTGCTATTGAAATGATGTAATATTTTCACGCTTTTGTCATTCTAAATTTCTTAGAGCACTGGGGAAACAAATTATCAGGATGCCTGACCTGAATAGCGTAGTGGCAACTCGGTTCGATTCTCGCCATTGCGTCCCTGGTTCGATTCCTGGTCACGTACATGAGATGGTACAGTGGTCTTCATTTTGCTGCATTTTTAGACAATCATAAAAGCAGATTTGTAGGGGTTTCATTGATAATATCGGAAGCTGACAATATTTTATGAATATTATTCGAAATATTGGGATGAACATTCTTGTCCAACATTGATATTTGACACTGAAACGCATGATAGCAGATACTGGGACAGTCGAGAAATTGACAAATCCATGTCTGTTAATGTTTTAGTGTTACTGCCTTTTTCACCCAAAGGATAGGAAATAAAATGTGTAAGGGAGTGTGACATCACTCAAGTAGATATAGGCTTAGAATGACTGAAATACAAAATGTATTAGATCACAACAAGACTTCAGCTGTTTTTGCTGTTAATATCATTTGCCAGAACAGTACCGAAAAAAACTTTTTGTGGACTAAGGTTTGTTTATATCTTATTTCTGAAGGGCATTAGTGATTAAAATTATAGATATTCATAGTTTATATTTTGAGATTTTGTTAAAAAGAAGAACAACTGGTGCCGTTTTTTACCTAATTCATTTGTTATTCTCAAAAAAAAACAAACATCCTATCGTCCTATTACCGTTCTTTCAAAAAAACTTTTCGAAATACGTAAATGACCAAATAACTATCTTGGAATTAAAGAAGGATAGCTAGTATAGAATGTAATTTTGAGACATTAGCTTCAGTCCGTGATGTTTTGTAGGCTTTGGTGACGGTTTTCCGGTAATGACTGCTTTTTCTTCATTTAGACGCACTTTGGAGACCCATAGAGCTGCTCGTTTGTAGGAATTTCCTTGATATTATCAGATGCTGACAATATTTCATAACAAATTATTCGAAATATTAAGATGATCCTTTTTGATTAATATTGATTTTGACACTGTAACGTTTGGCAGATCCTTGAACATTCTGCAGAAACTGACAAATTCCAAGTCCGATAATATTTTTGCGTTACTACCTTTGTTACCCGTAGGTAAAATGTAGATTTGTTGTGGACGGCTAAGGTTTATTCTTATCTTATTTCTACAGGATTATACATACATGTATTAATAGTTTACATTTGTTAAAATGAAGGATAATTGCTATCTTGCTTTAACTTAGTCTTTGGTCTTTTGATATTTTTTTCTACTTACCGTGTCAAATAACGTTTCAAATACGTAAATACTTTTGTTGATATATCCGTACAATGACAACTTAATCGATTCTGTTTATTTGGGTAAGAGAGTATGGTAACTCCTGATGAATCTTTTTTCATTAAAAAGCTTTTTACCGTGGGGGAAATATAAATTTTTATTATATACCTATACATTTTCTGGCCCTAAAACACGCAAAATACGAGACGCAAATACAACTCAACAGATTAAAAATCCGTATTATATCAGCGTCTAATACATAGTATGACGTCACAGTGTGCGGACTACTTTCGGCATGGTTCCCGCTGTAAGTGGGCGCTACGTAGTAAATAGAGACGAGAACCAATACTACTGGGAGAACCAGTTTCTATTTTTATCAAAGAAATCCTCTCGTGAAATTTATTTAATAAACGATAAAAAAGGATGTTCTTGTTGTTGTTTTTTAATTATTATCAAAGAAACTGTTTTTATTTTTTTTCTTTAAATTTCTTTACAAACTTATCACAAATAACAGACACGTTTTCGAGATTCACCGTTATTTCATTGTTGTCGGCTGCAGCAATTGTTTACATTTCAGGATAGGTCTAAAACGCTGACTATCTCTTTCTTCAATTAAGTGCTCACAGAAATGTCCAAAGCATCAATAATTATGCCAATGCATCTCTAGAAATGCAAGAACAAATGTCAGACATACAAACCCAAATCCTTCTCATGTGGCTAAAGCTCTTACAAAATTTGATCAGCCTATGAGCAAATATCAACATACTTCCAGTTCCACTTCCTTTCATCCCTGTCCAGCCCTTGAACCCGTTCCTTCAACATCTAAATCTGTGGTGTCATCAAATATCCACAGCATGTCAGAAAAAGAATGTGTCTCAAAGCACGCTGGTCAGATCTTTCAAAATGCAACGCTGATGAACTGTCCTATCACAATCATAAACAACACCTCGAAAACTGACGACACTTCTCCTACCTTGCCCAAACGCCGGAAAAGAATCTGTCCAGTTATCACGTCTGACACTGACAGTGATTGAAAAACGAAAGGTTTTCCAGCAGACATGTTTTATTCCAAATTCAGTGTTCACATGTTAGTGTTTTTCATTTTGTTAAAATCTACTTAGCATTACAGTTAGCGTATTGGCCGCCATTTTTCTTAAATACATGAGAAGAGGTGGGGGCGTGGCTTAAATTCCATAGTAAAATTCATCCGCTATTGATGATTTTTTTTTCTTTCTTTTTTTTGAAGAAAAAAGTAATAAAGCCATCAAAACCCTAAAAACTGACTTCTTCTGTTTTGAAAATGTAAAGGTATATAATAAAAGGAAAATTATGTTGCAGTAGCTTTCCGTGGCTTTGTATTTTGCTTCTCGCAGCGTAAGAAGAAAGATATCTCGCTCGACCTTCGGTCTCGCGAGATATCTTTCTTCTCACGCTGCTCGGAGCAAAATACAAAGCCACGGAAAGCTACTGCAACATAATATTCCCTATGTATTCGACTATCTTACACATTCGTCATTTAGACGACAAAATAATCAGTATTTCATTTAAATTACTGTCAGAACATAAAAAGTTAATTGTTAAATCTGGGCAATATTGAACCAAAGAACAAAAACCATATATTAGATAGTTTGTATAAATAGTTTTGAAGTAATAAATTCGCTTCATAGAATTGCGTGCAAATATAACTTGCCTAGTGTTTGAAAAAGCGATTACATAACTACTCATGATATTATAGCTAAAATAGCCTATATATTCATTTACATTTCCATAAGCTGTATGTTGCATTTCTGAATAACATTGCAGAAATCATTATTTCTGAGTTATTGTAAGTTCGTGCAACTCGAAATATTTTCTTATTAGAACATAATTCTTTATGTTAGTCATTCACTTGGTGAAAACTCGGCGAATCTTCTCACATGCAATGTTTAGTCTCATCACGCTACCATTTATTTAGCTTGTTTTCTTTTTATTCGTTGTATTTAATACTGCACGAACCCTCTTAAGGTCAGTTCAAATGGATCGATACTTCAAAAAGCAGTAGGAGTTAGGATAAAAATAAATAAGATATTTATTGACCAATATTCGAAGAATATATTAACATGAATATATACAAATTTTATTAAAGAATGTCAATAACAACCCTATTTAGGAAATTATACAAATAAACGGTAGAGGATGAAGGTTTGTCCAAATACATCACATTTTGGGATGAAAATACTATGTATTTTAGAGACTAATGGTTCTGATTTGAGTGTATGCCGTGTCCACTATGTTAGATATTTTAATAGCTTTTTTATTATCATTTCTTGATGTATATTATGAACGTTTGTCTCCCGTACACCAGACGTTGCAGCCGTCCATGAAGTTTCAATTGTAATGTCAGGAAATACGGCAATCAGAGGGTCGTAGCATTTAGTTAATCTTTTAAATAATGGAAGAGATATGAACCCTTCTTTCTCATTTTTTCTCCCTTTCTCTTGTTATTTCTGCTTCTTTTGCTCCCGGAATCTGAGGCAATGCATTTCATCATGGCTTGCTGTGATGGTGTGCCTACATTTGTTGGTGGATGGTTAACATTTCCATGTATTTCCAACTTAGAGTATGATTGGATATTGATACTAGCATCAAATATTAATGGGATTCATGTATATCCTATCTGTGTTATGCTGTTATAATTAGTATAATTATTCTTTTTCAGGAATAGGATGCAGATATATTGACTTAAATGTGGCATTAAACTTCACTTTTGTTTCGAATAACTAACACGACCCCTACATTAAAGAAACATTTCCAGTCCATCATCATATAGAAAGGAGTGGAATGTATTTTTAAATACAGTTGTACCTGTTTTAACGACCACCTGTATTAAGAGGCAAACCTGTATTTAGCGGTCAGTGATAATATTACTGAACTAGCGTTTTGTAATATACCTAACCTTCCTTTAAGGGCCACCTCTGTTAAGCGGTCACTTTCTCTTGTTCCCTTGATTAACCGCTTAAGATAGGTTTGAAGGTAGATATTTCTCCAAATAAGGGATGATATTATTAGTTTTACTTTAGAATTACAAACGTCGAATATTCTCATCAGTATTGTATTGATAAATTAAACATTAATATGTTATTATGCATACGCATAAACATGTTGGATTAACGTAAGTTATGTTTTATAGTTTTCTTGAAATAAGTGCAACAAGGTTGTAAAACCAGCACCATCCATGTAAAAGCGAAAAGGGTTTATCTTTTAAAATATATTTTACTTTATTTTTTTATTTGATCAGGGTTTTGCAATATCATATGTATATTTTCTTTGCTTGACAGTATATACTTTAGCTTCAGATTTCGTAAAGCGTTATTGAAAACAGGCAAACGGTACGATGTTCTCGAAATAGATAAATCAAACATAAATCTCGCGATCAAACATTTCCAAATAAAAATAATGATGATAATAATTCATGTATTAGTAATTACATAAATATGCATCCTTTGTTATAAAACAGTTTGAGTGATGTGCTTTTCGTGATGACAAATAAATGCTCAGGGACTCTGAAGGTTTTCACTAATGTTTGGTAATGATGAACATCAGACAAGCCTAGGTTTCCGCGTCGCATGCGTACGGAAGCGCAGAGGGGACACGGTGTTTTTCTTTTTTATTATCTATTAGACTCGTGCTCACCAGATATAACTAAAAAAAAACAACACGCAAAACGAACTTGTCTAATTCGTGGTCACGAGATAAAAAAAAACAACACAAAACAATTATTAATTCGTGGTCAGAAAAAAAATCTCGCTAACTCGTGGCCACGAGATATAGCTAAAAAATTACTAACTACTTATTAACTCGTGGTCACGAGTTAGCGAGATTTTTTTTTATCTTACGCAATATTTTTTTTTTCTTAGGTATTATCTCATGGTCCTCTGTGCTTTCGGACATGAGCTATATCCCATTAAAATTGACGAAGAAATAAAACAACATTATCTTTTTTCTTCACCGAATCGATACAAAATATGCTGCTTGCGATAGTTGAAAATGACGTCATATACCACATGGTAGGGTCACACTGGTTAATATATCCGATATCTGAGACAGAATACGTTAATGACACAGAATATGGCCGAAAAATATCTAATGGAAACAGCAGTCTATATAAATATAAAGGTTTCCAGTATGTTTTCCATTCTTTCCATCGATAACAAAGTATACCCCCGAGAGATAATTGTAGCCCTGTATTTGCCAGTCTTAACCAAAATGACATTCATTCTGTTTTTGTCAATATATATCCCCCATTTCAGTGACATTTACCCCACTATTCAATTTCTAGAATACTATTGGTGCCAAATGTGGAGAATATTATGCCATATTGTTCATCTCTCAACATTTTCAAGATACTGTTTAATAAAACTGTTTACGAGGATAGTTGTTTATATAACATGTATCACAGTTTCATATCATCAATAATGCTTAAAACCGAATAATTATTTCAATTTAAATGATATCGGTTTACAAAAAAAATTTGAAACAGCTTACATGTAACCAAACTGTGTTTTAGCACACATTGTTTTCAAAATACCATTCATCAAAATTGTTGTAAGAAAATAATGCCAACCCATAGTGTATCTCCACACTTTTAAGTAATGATAAGGCAATATACTGTTGGTATAAACTGCGAATTGATTAAGTTTGTTAAAGTAAGGGTATTACTTTCTATGCCTGTGTCTGTCATACATATACATGCTGGATCTTAATATGTTACAACATAATAGTTTTTAGTTTAAAATAAAAATCCCTATTCCAGTTTCTTTTTCATATATATTGTCTATCTTTTTTTATGACCCCGAAGGTGGGCATATAATAATCGCACCGTCCGTCCATCCTTCCGTCCGGATTTCGTATCCGCTTCATAACTCTGACATTCCTTGATGGATTTTGAAATTACATGGCAAAATGTTCACCATCATGAGACGATGTGTCGCGTGCAATCCCTAGGTCTGTAGCTCCAAGGTCAAGGCCACACTTAGAGTTCAAAGGTAAAATATGGGGTCTATATTTCGTTTCTGCTCAATAATTCTGATTTTCCTTGATTGATATTTGAAATAACATGGCAGAAATGTTCACCATCATAAGACAATGTGTCAGTTTCAATCTACAAAAAAGGGGTCTATTTTTTGTTTCCGCTCCCTAACTCTGATATCCTTTGAAATACTTGGCAGAATTGTTCACCATCATGAGACGCTGTGTCGCGCGCAATACTCAAGTCTGTAGCTCCAATGTCAGGATCAAACTTAGAGTTCAAAGGTCAAAAATGGGTTCTATTTTTCGTATCCGTTTCATAACTCTGACATTGCTTGATGAATTTTGAAATTACTTGGCAGAAATGTTCACTACCATAAGACAATGCGTTGCGCGCATTCTCCAGGTCCGTAGCTCCAAGGTCAAGGTCACACTTAAAGTTCAAAGGGCAAAAATGGGGTCTATTTTTTTGTGTCTGCTCCATAACTCTGATATTCCTTGATGGCTTTTTGAATTACAGGCAATCCATCCTGAAGCAATATGTCGCGCAATCCCAGGTCTGTAGCTCCAAGGTCAATGTCACCTTAGAGTTCAAAGGGTTTGTTTTTTGTGTCCGCTCCATATCTTTGTCAACAGTTTTGTTTTTTGCATAAATGTTCACTGTAATGATACGTGTGTGTATAATACCCGGGTTCATAGCTGGAAGGTCATGGTCACACTAAGAGGTCAAGTGTCATAAGCTCTGATTGTGCATTTGTTTGCCCTCCACCCGACTGTCCAGAAATTCTGTGATAGCTTAAAAACCATCATATAAGCCAGCTCAGTGAAACTTGGAATATGACGGCAATATCGAGATTATGCACCTCATTTTTATATTTTCTTTGATAAAAATACTGGTTGCTGTGGAAATGGAAATAAATCAAAATGTACACGACCGGTAGGGGACTTATGGTTCAATTATGCATATGATTCTTAGCTATTGTGTATTTCGTACATGCATAATGCTGTAGTGATTTCACTGTTAAAAAAATGTCAAGGAAAAGTCAAATGAAATGTCGGGAAATTTTTCACAAAACCATGAATATGCACTTCGGGGACATTTGTCACATCCTGGGACATATCTTATATTTACTTCAATAGAAGTCTTTATGCGACGAGAACAATTTCAATATTGCTTGCAAGATACATTACTTTCCAGCTATCTTGAAATGTACAGTCTTTTGAGCTCTTTTCATCCAAAATATTAAGAGGATATATAAACAGTATACTTTATATTTTCCTTTTATTGCTCCTTTTGCCATTCGCGAGAACGAAAGTTAATGAGTTTGCAGTAATGTAGAGCATTCTGTGCTAATGTAATTTTAATCCAGTGGCATAGAGTGACTGATGATTAACTTATTCTCGGATAGTGCGTTGCATCTAAATGCAGAAACTTTTAAGGACTTTAATAATGTCTTGCCTCGCAAGGAAACAAAATTAAGATCTCGTTGAGGGGACCAAGATTGCATAAGATTTTCTTCCTCACAGCAGCACGTGTATGTTCCTTAAGGCAGTTTACCAACAAAACAATTTGAAAAAAAATGCAACAAAAGAAAATCACAGATTGGACCATTAATATAATACATTTCAGGGTTTACTTTCCCCCTCCCTACCACAAAATAAATAAATAAATAATATTAAAGTAATTCTTAAAACAGAATTAATGGTTTTCCATTCTTTCAAATAAGATATTGCATGTATTATGTTCTATATACATCTGTAATCTGAAATCAAGTTGAAAAAAAATATGAGAAACATTCTTTGAACTTAAAGGGCTTGGATTTTTTCTCCGTACAATCCGTTTTTACTGTATTTCAGCCAATTAAGTTATATTTTAATTTCTAGACGATGATTTTCTGTACTTAATTGTCGGAGAAATTCAAATTATTATATAGCATTATACTTCATTATAATATTTCCCAAAAACATAGTTTGATTAAAGTTTTTTGGGGTTTTTTTTGTATTTTGAATTAAATTGCTAATAAATGGTGAGCAGCATGGTCTATTGATTAATTATTTTTACATAATATTCGTTAAGCCCTGAAAGATTGTGTAATATTACTGTCCATATTAGATAAATAAATTTACAGAATCAGGCAGATATTACGATAAAATGAAGAGGTTTATTGTCATCAAGATCTACGATCGTCTCCTGTTTTTGTCTGATTAATGTTAGCCAGATCCAGGAGGTGTTCCTTAGTGTACCTGACAAAATAACAAACTAGCGATAGCCGCACTGTTCTTGATATAAAGTTTGCTCCATTCTATTTCAATCGATGGATATAAAGGTCTAGCCAGTGGAATGTAGCTAGGGTATAATTAACATTACGGAGTAAGGCTTATGACGTTGGATACTGTCCATAATGTTGGTATAGGCTTGTGAGCTGGCAATCTGACGAAAGTCGGTTTGCCGTTTATGACAGATGAGGCTATATCATATTTATAAAAAAAGACTTTGCTGAAACACAACATTGTGTTGTTGTTATTGGCTCTTTTTTCACGTTATCTTCATTTAGATGTACTCTGGAGAATCCTAGAGCTCGTTTGCAGGCAGGGTGGGGGTGTTATCGATATATTTGGATGATCATTCATGTTTAACATATTTTTTTTACTCTCTAAGTCGTTTGGTAAAACTTGGGACGCTGCAGAAACTGGCATTAGAGGTCCGTTAATACTTAAATGTTATTGCCTTTGTCACTTAAAGGTTGGATATAAGATATTTAAGCTCTGAATAAAACTTAAGATTTTTTTCCCGATGCTTATGGAATTAATACTTTGTCATAGCGACACTGAAAACATATGCGTTATCTAAGACACCCCTTCAAAATTGTCTACGTTTTAATCTATATTTCTATTTCTAATTTAACCGCATTTTTATATCATTTTTGCTCATTTTAGACCTACCTTTACGAGTATTTGTGCAGATGTCTTTGTGAGTACTTCAACGGTGTTGATACATGTATTAGTAATACAGTCAAACCTGTCCTAAGCGGTCAGTAAAGGGGAAAAAGAAAAGGAGATCGCTTAACAGAGGTGACCGCTAAATGGAGGTTAAATATAAAACAAAATACTACTGCTTAAAATATTAAAACCGACCGCTAAATGCAGATTGGGCGCTTAATACAGGTGGTCGCTAATTCAGTTTGTGTTTATACATTCTAATTCTAAAGCTTATATATATATATATATGCATTTTCATCAAAATTGCTCTCCTATCTGATATAATTTATACGATAAACTCTATGTGAGAAGCGATGAATTCGGCAATAGAAATATAATGCTTATTGTTTGTCTGCTTTGATATGTGATTTGATTTAAACATATTTTATTACTCATATTGCATACATCAATACATATATGATACATATACAAATGGATACCACAATTCATTCGGTTTTCTCCAAAGTATACATTCAGTCAAATATATTCCGGATGATGATATTATGATATATGTAATTATTGTTAAATGTTTTAAGATATTGGGAATAACTAAGAAACGCATATTTACAGAGATGAACCGATGTACGCCAAACCCATATAATAAACAATATAGTCACTGTGTGAAAGTATACCCCGCTAACAACATCTTTATCGATTGACATGTAGAAGGGTGTATGAAATAAAGAAGTTAATTAAAGCGTTTTGTATTTTTTATATACTTATGGAAACTCTGAAACAACTTATTGTTGTCATTTTGGGCAAGTTCACTTATCCCAAACATTAACTTACTGACACTAAGTGGGTGAAATTTCCCAGTTTCATGAAATAGAACTAGCCTTTCTTTAGTAAATCTCTTGCAATTAAAAATGTAATGCTCTGCATCTTCATTATAATATCCACACTCACAGATTGAATTGTTTCTAAGGTGATTACTGAAGAGATCTGAATTTAAGTTGCTACATTTGTTTCTTAATCACGCATGAATGATCGAAATATTTCTTTCACCAAGTAAATATGTCTTTGGAACTGTACGTGATTTATAAAAACGAGTTAATTTAGATTTAAAAATATTTAAAGATGTAGATTTCTGATGTTTATATCTAAATTGTTCCATGCTCTGATACATGATGGTATAACAGATTTAGCATAGATTTCTGTTCTCATACGTACAGAATTAATGTCATAAGCATTGCGTAGTGCATATGGTGTTGTATTACTGACGGAATCGGGAAAGAGCTGAATGATATAATTTGGTAAGTCCCCATTGTATAATTTGTACATAAGAATTATTTTTGATAATGTTTCCTATTTTCTTAAGATGTCCAACCTATTTCATTTAGAAGATTTGCAATTGATACAGATCGATATGTCATCCGTAGGCTTAACTGAAACTGTTTACTTAGATTTCCCCTGAGAACATTTTTTGTTACATAAAATGTTTCAATTAATTCATCACAAATGTTCTGAAGGAAACCAGTAAAAGTATCAAAGGACCCTATTTATGAGAACATTTTGACTACACAACACCGTTTGTTAAATTGTATTAATTCAGTTTGTTTACTGGGTATTTACGCTAATCTCACGATGGTAAGACGTTAGCGAATTACAACAGAAAAGGCAACCATACTGTATTGTTACATGGTTTATGGGGAGCGCGACTCCATTCTTATTTACATTTTTAAGATGTGCGTACGATCATTTGAGCACGCATGTACAAATTTAATAAGGGATAGGTATCAATATTGATAGGTTTACCATGGGATTAAATATTGACGCAGTAATCTTAATTCTCTCAAAATATTCATATATTAAGGTCTTCCCATCTTAATAGCCATATTCCATATTTTGCAACTGAATGGTTTATTTCTATGAATTTTGTCACTTTGAAGACATTCAAAATAAAAATATTTCATGAAGAGTTTTTTTTTTATTTTTTTATCTAATTTGGGGAAGATAATCCGCATATAGTTAACATTGAAGCCTATCGAAAATATGTATTTTCTGTGAATATGAAAAACTGAATTCGATTTGAGAAAAACTCATGGTAAAAAGATTTATTTTATGATTTTGTACCACCTTTCGTGAAAAAAATCCAAACTTTACCATAGGAAAATGGAGAAAATCACATGTTTTTAGTTTTCAGGGGCAATAGCTCATGGCCACAAAACAATCTAGGGGAGATAATAAAAGAACTTCTGTCACGTGTCATAACATTTCAATTTGCCACTAAGATTACCATTGTTTAAAACTTTAAAAGCTTATATTCATGTGTATTGTTAAGTTATGTGCATGTCTTTGATGGAATTGATCGCTATTAGGATGGGAAGACCTTAAAATAAACTTAAAGAATTCATACAGTGTATATTCTGCCAGTAGTGCATGTATGCTATTAGGTTTAGCGATGATTGCTATAGATCACATATGTATTAGTTGTCGTTTATATTTTAAATTTTAATGACTCTATCACTGCGATAAAGTTACAGTTTATTGAGTACGCCATACAGCGTTGTCTTTGGTCTGGCATTATAGAACTGCCTCCCGTTTGATTGGCAATTTCACGTGATGTTTTAAGTCAGTGTGTACCTAGCAAAGCATGACTTACAGCAGTCGCCACCGGAACTAGCTCCCGATCATTATCCGCTTTGGTCGCGTAGCCACCATACACACCTCACTTACTCATATTTCTTCATTTCAAGACCTCAAGGTAAATTTTAATGGAAATTTGTAGGAAATACAAGCATTTAATTGGACGATAAAATCGGACAAACTGTTAATATCCTTGATATTTGTTTGTTTGTATAAATACATCGCTGTACTGAAGTAAATAAGACAAAAATGTATGTTTGTTAAAGATAAGCCAACCAACATTAAATTAATCATAGTCCTTAAAATGCTTTAAGAGACTTAAATGCAGATGTAAACATCCATCGACTTTGAATTATTGGCTCTTTTGCTCAAAGTCTATAAAAGCTTTCATTTACTATAAAATTCCAACGTTCACTTGATGGTCCATGATCACAATATAATGATGGATGGGATACCTTAACACGTGTAAACCTAATTTCAGTGTATCACCTTAAGCATCATGACTATCTTTTGCTACTCGTTGATGGTCCTCATTAACATCTGCCCTTGGCTTTTTATCATGTTAAATTGTATCAAGCTTTGTCCGCTATATATCATGGTGATTATACTGATTAATATCTAACGTCATAAATCGTTGCGTGACGTTCCTGAGGGTGGCACATTATCTACATATAGAGCATTATAATCTAAATAGTCATTTATTGATATTATAATTTAGTCTCGCAAATGAAGTACACGTATAAGGTTTGCCGTGATAGTAATTATACACTAAGTATCTAAAATCAACAACAAAGCATCACCAAACCTAGGGAGAGAGAGAGAGAGAGAGAGAGAGAGAGAGAGAACCTATACGTATGGTTAAGATAACTTCTCGTATGTACGAAACTCAGTCTTTGGAAGGGTTTTTCAACGACATATTCCGTCCTTTAAATTTGTTTGATTTTATGATCGTTTTGCATTTTATGATGCATGTTTGACACCTGTAACTTATAGAATTTATTATATATATATTTTGAAAATATCATTTTATTATGAACGTAAAGTATTTAGAAATAAAATCTTTCCAATTTTTAATGCCTCGTTTTGTCAACAAATTTAAACAAGCAATGAAGTTTTACCAAAAGCTAAACTCGAATGCAGACTTTAAGAAAATTCCGTCCGCTAAAAGAAAACAAAAAACATTGAAACGCCATAAAACTGTTATGAAAACGATTTTAGAAAAAGGATTCTATACAAATATGTATCAATCTGTCCACGCATGCCTCCTTGTGATGGTCCCTCTTTTGGAACACCACTTAACATCTAGAAATATCATTAATAAAAGAAATGTACTTATCAGATCCTGCAATCATATATTTGTTCTGCCAATATATCAACTGTAAGTAATTTTCCAATTGTTGCAATATGCTGAGGTTTCGTGATCCATATCATATAAAAGAAATTAATTTGGTTTGATATGTCTGCCAATGTACTTTTCACAGGTAGTAACATGTGATTCATTTATTTTTGTAAACATGTATTAGACATACTAGAAACAGTATAGCATGACATATAATTACAGATTGTGCCTTTCATATCACGCTAAAATGAACAAAACACAATATAGATAGATAGATAAATAAATAAATACAATAGAAAAAAATGAAAAACTTATCTGACTTTTAACCGAAAAAATTTTTTTTTTCACTTGACTTCACCATTTGAGTTTACCGTCACTTCGACAGTATTTCAGACATATCGCGACGTTCAGCTAATTACAGGTGGAGGAAGACTCCGAATGCACCGACCTACCGCAAAGCCAGCTGGAAGGCTTCCTGACATGAAAACCCGAATGACCCTGCCGGGATTCGAACCCACGCGGTGAGGGGCTGAATAATATTTTGCATGTTAGAAACACTTTCACAATATTGCAGCCCCAGACTGTACGTTGAAGTTCCAAAGTAACACTGTCGAAATGCATTAGTCTTCAGTTAATGTCATTTCGTGCTGCTTTAGGGATATCCTCTTAACTTCATTGGACACAACCCTTCATGCAAACATGTTAGTCATTGGCTTGGTAAAAACCCATCCAATGTTCTCTCGCATCACGCAATCTTTTTTTTTTGGACATGCCAGCTCATCAGTTGGCGGGATTGGTGTTTGCGTAAAACATGCGATAAAGAAATAGTTTTAATTTACTGTCCTTCGAGGACAAAGATGAGATGTGTATATAAAAAGGATGTGGAACATCTGTTCGTTTGTTTTGTAGGCGTGTAAACTGATTTCTTTTTACTTGTGTGTCTTAGATTCTTGAGTCTTATTGCCTTTAAACCTATCGTTTTTACGTCAATCAGGAAACACGTTTTTACAACTTATATTAATCCCTCTTGGCGGTTCCTGGGTTGGACCAGTACTTTGCGCATGGGAAGTCATGAAAATCCTACCCCAATCGTGTTTCGAATTCGTAGTCGGATATATTACCTCTTGACCATGTCGCTCTCCAAGGGAGGCCAAGATTAAGAAATGTTGTCTCTAAAAAATTGATGTGGTACATATGTTCATTGTTTCTATTTTACTTGGTGTGTATTTGTTGTGAAGTCGTATTGTTGCTAAAGATTCTTAATAAAAATATTCAGTTTTGAAACGGTTGTTACGTTAAATGTAATCCACACATCAATGAATTGAAATACATGGTCTTTCAAATGTTTGAAAAGACCTCAGTTTAAATGCAAGCATCCACTGACTTGGAGTAATATGCTGTTTTGCTCAAAGTCAATAATGGCTTGTATTTAATATTATGAAATTCCCATAACTTGATGGACCTTGAATACACTTAATGATGGATGGATGGATGGATGGATGGATGGGTCTTATTTTTTATGATGTTTTTAACACTTTCGTCAGTTAATGTCGTTCCACTAAACTTACATTTTTTTTTCAAATTGAAGCAGCGTTGGAAACGAAGGGTCTGCCAATAAAAACATTTGCATATCTAAAAGCGTAAGGGAGAATTTTAAAAAATCCTTAACTGATTCTGAATCATAAACCCATCAGTTTTATAGTCTTGCTTGATTCATAACTACGTCATATTAATGCCGGCTTTAAAAAATACCTTTCAGCAAGCCAGAGTGAAATACAAGACGAGAATAGTTATTGATAAAGACAGAAATTGTAGGATATCAATTACTATTTGACAATTTTATGGAATTTCGGAAATAAAGACGTCTTTTGATTTACTGTAAATATTTTACATCACAATTTATTACAGAATTATCCCTTCTTTTTAAGTGGTGATAATGGTTTTTTATGATCACAAGTAAATTCAAATGTTTTGATCAACAGGTACCATCCATAATCAAACGTGATATTAAAGAAGGGGGCGGGGGTCAAACAAAAGTTTTCTTTCATTTTTTCAGACAGTTGGAATTTGGGTTTCGGGCGCACTGTTAACATAAGCCATTACCTCTCATACATTGCAATTACGTAACAATGTCATTGTCGTTTGGAGACTGTTCGAAACACAATTATACATACGTAAGCATATGGCGTGACACTGTGCAGTGTGACAGCGCTATAGCTGTCTCAAGTAGACATAACCTCCAGACAAGTTCCTGGGTAGAACCAGTGCTGAGTACTCCGAGATCCCATGGCAGCCCTATTTTATACGTCTTTGGTTTGACGCGCTCACCGGAGGAAGTGCCCCGGTTGGGTCTCGAACCCCACCACACGAACGTAAAGCGGGCGCTCTACCACTAAGCCATTACGCCGGTTTAAACTATGCGCAATTTGAGTTAAAATGCAGAAGAAGCAGTCTTTAAAATACATTACTGATAGTTATATCAGTATCTTACAATATTGACCGATGCGATAGTAATCATGTCATTCATATTCAGATTGCACATTATAACTTTGGTTTTAAATTGTGATTCTTTCAAGTTGATATTAGTTTTAACCAGTTTTGATACTGTAGAATTTCAGGAATAATTCCTATATATGTGTGTTCTTTAAATTTTATACAGTAAATCATCCATCCCTAATTCCTTGGCATTAGGCATATGTTATATTTTTTATGTATATTTTTTTTCTGCGATATGTCTAATCGTCAATGTATTCTATCGTTACATTTGCAAACATATCCTACATGGAACACTGCTGGTCAATGGCATAATGTTTAATGTTGAGAAGGCTCCATCTTCTCGAAAATGAAATCCGCACCTAAGTATGATATTTTCATAATTTGACATAAAGTATTTTGGAGAACACTTTAAATAACATTCGTAATTTTGCAATTTGATAAGCATGATTATAACTGTCAGCAATTTTATATGCAATTGACGGTCGAATGCAATGAAATATCAGACCGAAATATTTTGATGTTATAACATTTTTTGTACAATGAAACCCTTGCTGTATGTTGTTTGTTTTTAAGTGTCTTCCGTAAAGTTTGACACATACTGGGCATCTCGTACAAAAAAACATCAATGTTACGAGGTCAAACATAAAACTTTATTGTAGACCGAAGTACGATTTTTACGGAAAATAAATCCATACTTTCTATGTATAATCAGGGTATTATTAAAGAGACCCTGGTATAGTTAACAAAGAACTATGATTTAATATGTAAATCTAGTCTGACATATACAATTCTCTAACACAATGCACTTTCCATGGCACTTGCATTCGCCAGTTTTTCAATACATGGTATTAAAGAACATTATAAATCGTGAATAGTTCACAATCATTTCTTTAAATTATAGAACCAATCTGCATACTAATAGAATTCAATGGCGTTAGACATATACATAACCCCGAACATCCACCGATTTCCAATTTTTATTAGATACAAAAAATCCTGAAATGTGTCAAGAGGTTCTGTTTGGGATATTGTATTATTTTATTAGCATCATATCCTGCAATGACATCGATATGGGTTTTGTCATTTGGATATTCTCAAATGTTTTCCACTTTACGCATTTAGAATATTGTTGGAAATGGGATATCATCAGATACATGATATAACCCTTTCCCTCATATAGACTCATTTTGACGCACTCAATAGGTATCACATGAAGCCTGATCTGCAGAAAACCACAGTTAAACCTTAACAAATTTAATTACAAAGTCCTCATTTCCAGACCACTGAGGAACAGCGAACAGCATAAAACCTGATCAGCCTGCGAGTTACTCGCAGGCTGATCTGGTTTTATGCTGTTCGCATAGATCATTTCATGATGTCCTCCATGAGGGAAAGAGTTAAATAGGTATTTTCAATCTATGTTGTTTATTTTTACATTCAACAAGGGCGCTGTGGTGCAGTGGTAACGTATCCGACTGTGGATCCCAGGGTTGTGGGTTCGAGCCCTGTTTGGGACAAATTTTTTTCATGACCTTTTCAAGCTCAAAGTTGGTTCAACCGAAGAACCTCTGAGAGGGATCAGTATAAGTTGTTAGAGCTTGTTTGCAAATCGACATTAAATAAATAAGTTGTAATTAATTTCGCTTCTTGTCACAAAGCTTTAAACCAAGTTCGCACATGTGCATTATAAAAAGGTCCCTTGTGAAGTTGTTGACTCTGTTATATATATGCCGAATATGTCCTAATCGACATTTCTCGATACAAACTGTGTATCTATTACCAGTGCATTCTAACATCAGAAATAGTGAAGAAAAATTGTTTGACCAGTCTGAGGCTACGAGCAAGCCTGTCATTTGTGTATTCATTTGTAAATACATTCGATTTGTTTCCATATTGCTCCATGTTGACGTAGATAATGGTTACATTCGGACATTTACATATACTGATTTTTATATCAATCCAACGTGTTATAAGTGCAGAAATCGAAAAAACGAAAACTCAACCTTCTTGGACAATCGTGTCGCCTTAAAATAACTTGTGCCGTTAAACAATTGTTCTTAATGCGACTGACCTCATACAAACAACAAGTAAATGAAAACGGGTTCGTTTCATATTTACACAAAATCTTAGATGAATTAAAACTAACCGGTTTCTTAAATGCATTCATACGTCATGATGTATTTCCAAATACACATCGATGGAAAGAAAAGGTAAATAAAAGTATATGACACTGATATATATATGTCAGGGGAATAAATGTCAACGATTCAGTTTCAGTAAGGTGACGTTTTGGCGTATGCATCAAGTTTTCCAAGGCTATTAATTCAATGCAAATCTGTTGTACTTATCTAGGTTTAATGAAAAGTGTCCATGATGCTGGCAAATGTTTGACTGACCACATCTTGCTAGACTGCTCCGTCATATTAGATTGTAGGCGACGTCTTATGTTAAAAATACAAAGATTGTTTGGTGAACGTGTTAAAGACACCATGCAAAGTCTTGAAAGAAGAACATTTGTAAATACGTTGCTAGGCGTACCTGGACATTCTCCAAGTTAGATATAATAAATTTCTTGGGATATTATTTCATCACTGTCATGCGATTTGACTGGATTTTAAAACCAGTTCTTTCTTATTCCTTGTAGTAATGCTGTCGTCAATGAATATGTGCAAATTGCATCTCTCTCTTAACAAATCTGTAACATAAATTCTACATTTGAAAGACTAATGGGCCTTTTAAAATATGCGGTAATTAGAGAATATATCTTCAAAGTTTTGCCTTTCTTCTAAAGAGGATTACACTGTCTTTTGATTCCAAGTTTATTTAGTATATGCCTCCAAAAAGTGCCATATACATACATTACTATGTCCATTAAAGCTATTTATTTTGAAATTCGTAAGGCATTTCAAGGTTTTAACACACAAACCTTTATTACTTAAAACAGAAATCACGTCTTATGGGGAAAAAAAAAGGAAAAATGAAAATGTGTTTTACACGATTTTATACCTTTCCCCTATAATAATTATTCATTCGCCTCTCACACATTATATAAATTGTGTCATGCAAGTTAATAGCATTGTGCTTGAAGAATGTACTTAGGGTGAATCAATACAGAAATAAATACCTAATTACGCAACCAATTCCAGATTCCAGAGTCTTATTCCTATTTCTGTACTGTGTATCCTAACAGCTGATGCAGAATTTGTTTTTAAAAGCAGGGTTGGGTTATTCACATAATGTGTTTCAATAAGTCTCATTTTCTGGTTCTTCCCCGTACACTTTATTATGCGAAGAAAAAAACAAGTTTTTTTCCACTAACATCTCCAACAAAATAAGGGTAGGTAGGTCGGCTTTTTTATATTTTTTTCTCCATTTTTACCTTATATATTTAGAGGAGTTGACAGCGTTTTGCAACCGTAATAACCCGAATGTTACAAAAAAAAGTTTAGGGTAGGTACAAAATAAAGGATCGGTTGGGTTATTGGAAACAAGTAAATTTTTATTACGCCTTATCTGTTATATTGAGGACGATCGGGAACTTGATTTTTTGGAGTCATGAAGGTCAATGATTAGAATTCGCTGTAAAACAGAAGTTTTGGAGTCATGAAGGTCAATGATTATCCATGTTTATTTCTTTTTAATCACTCGTGATTGCCTTGATCCAGAACTGAAGCCAGACAAAATGGCGAATT
>CM037792.1:34444007-34494007 GCA_021229015.1 Solen grandis
TTAGTAACTTTTACAAAACGCCCCCTAGCGGCAAAACTAAGACAAAAATGAAAATTTTCTCAACGTTAGGATCAAATTCAGATCAAAGGACAAAACTGGTAATAAAATCAGAAATGTGACTTTTTTCTATCATGGTGATATGCCGTTCACAAAAAAAGGTTAGAAAAATAATAATAAAACTAGAATCGCTATTGCGATATCATCGGTTTTCGCAAAAGCAATTCCATTCAGTTCACGAGTCACATGTTTCGAAAAACATATTTCTTCGTTCAATGGCTTTTTGAATACTGTTGAATACAGTGATCTTTCAAACATTTTTGTCGCAATGTTTAAGCAGACTTTTTACCAAGAAGAATACTTTTAAGTATTACCTGTCTGTAATGTAGTCGCAAACTTGAAAACTTTGTTTACAGACTCCGGGTACTGCAACATTATATGTGTGTGTTGCTTATACGACAATTGTACTCGATAAACAACAATTGCAAACGACACACAACAGTATAAAATGACACGCGACAATGCGATATGCCACTAAACATTATAACGAACTAATGTTGCATTGCATTACTATCATTTTCATGAAATATCGCATAAATATTTTAGTGTTGTTTCAAATTGATGTCACCAAGGAACAGAATGCAAAAAATTGCATAAAATCAGACTTTAATTATTTTAGTAATAAAGGGTGATTTCAAGCCAAGCGCCCCTAGCAGCAAAATGAGAAACAAAATTGAGTAAAATTTTACTATTAGGTACCTAGAAATGCAGCAAATGGTTCAATGAAGCATACAAGTCGCACTAGTCGAACATTCTATTCCTTATATATCACAATTTGAAGCATAAAAACTGATTTACAATTGTTCTAAATAGGATCAAACTTTGGACTGCCGTAAAATGACCAAATCAAGTCCGATCTTCAAAAACTAAACATCACTGGAAAGGGCTATTCAAGAACTAAAACTTTTGTTTATATACTTTCAATAAAATATTTTTTGTTTTGGAGCTATTTGGAGCCGAATAAAAACACAATTATCGTAATATGACCTTGACCTTTGTAATTTATTTTAACTTTTTAATTGTGAGGCCCTTTCAAACATAACAATACATAACTTGTGAAAATATCATGAAGAATGAACTAAAAATAAAGTCAGGAGCGACAAAAAACATCTTTTCGAAATTTTAATTTTTCCTAAAATTTAGTGAAGTTTGACCGTTTCTAGAGGACAAACCATGCATTTATTAAATTCGCTACCCCATATATTTTGTGCGTATATGTCTTGCAAATCATTTGCAGCAAACAGAATTCTTCTATCTGATGACTAACAAAAACGGATAGGTTTTTCGTACACATACCCTCATCTGCACAGTTTTTGCGAGGTTCGAACTTTCAACCTTCTGTAGCTCAAATACTTTCAGCGACACTACCTCGAAACCTATCATATTTTATTTGGCTATCAACAAGGAACAGAATGCAAAAAACCGCATTTGAATCGGACCTCAAATAAGTGAGTTATTAGCCATTAATAAATTTCATGCAAAACGCCCCCTGGCGGGAAAAGTAAGACATAATTGAAAATTTTTCTCAACGTTAGGATCAAGATCAAATACGTGGTAATAACTGATTAAAATTTCATAAATGTGACTTTTTTCTATCATGGTGATATGCCGTTCACAAAAAAAGGTTAGAAAAATAATAAAAAACTAGAACCGCAAAGCGGCATCTTGGTTTTCGCTTTTAACTTGACTAGTAAGAGTACTGGTTTAACTGCAGACATAATTGATTGATATTAACTTTATTCGAATATTATTAACATATAAAAGTCAAATAGAAAGTTTGAAAAAAGAAGATACTTAATACAAAACAATCGTGTATTATATTACAAAGGGATATCTCCTGACGTTATTTGATGATAACAGCCTTAATCGAATTTGATCGAGAGAGTGTGGTAAAAAAAAAAGAAAATATAAAGTTTGAAGATAAGAAATGAATTGCGATATTTTTTTTCTTCTTTTTTTAATATTCATGGGGGAAAAACTCAATATATAATAGGCTGATAACATTTGTTAACCTTCTTGCCCGAATTTAGGAAAGAACACTGTGGTTAAGTTTAAAAGTGATTGCTTAGAGAATGAACACGCTAGAAATTTGGATCTATTTTGAGCTGAAGAAAATGGCAATTATCGTTATATAACCTTGACCAATGAAAATACTGTTTAATTTTTGATTTATGAGAATTTGTGTATCATAAAACTATACAACCAGTGGAGAAAATGATGAAACTTGAACTAAGAGACAAAAAAAGACACACACTAAAAACTTATGTTTTTGAAAATGTAATTCATCCAATTAGTGACGTTTGCCGCATGCTGTTGACAAACAATACATACCCTTAACTCGCTTACCCAAATATTCTCTGTATATATGTTAAGCAAATTAAATAATGCAAATATAATTCAGATAACATACTGATTTACGATTTTTCGATAAAGGATCAAACTTTGGACTGTTGTAAATTGATCAAATGAAGTCCGATCTTCAAAAACTAAACATCATTAGAACGATCTCTTCACGAACTAAAACTTTTGTCCATATACTTTCTATAAAATATTTTTAGATTTGAAGATATTTTGTGCCGATAAAAATAACAATAATCGGTATTATAACCTTGACCTTTGCATATTTTCATCGTTATTTACTATGAGTTTATTTGTATTATTTAAATGCATAAACAGTGAAAAAATGATGAAGATTGAACAAAAAATAAAGTCAGGAGCTGCAAAAAAGAGGAAACATACGGATTTACAATTGTTTGATAAAAGGATCAAACTTTGGACTGTGGTAGTTTGATCAAATGAAGTCCGATCTTCAAAAACTAAACACCAATGGAAAGATCTCTTCACAAACTAAAACTTTTGTTCATATACTTTCTATAAAATATTTTTAGATTTGAAGCTATTTCGTGCCGATAAACATATAAATAATCGGTATTATGACCTTGACCTTTGCATATTTTCATCGTTATTTACTATGAGTTTGTTTGCATTATTTAAATGCATAAACAATGAAAAAATGATGAAGATTGAACAAAAAATAAAGTCAGGAGCTGCAAAAAAGAGGAAACATACGGATTTACAATTGTTTGATAAAAGGATCAAACTTTGGACTGTGGTAGTTTGATCAAATGAAGTCCGATCTTCAAAAACTAAACACCAATGTAAAGATCTCTTCACAAACTAAAACTTTTGTTCATATACTTTCTATAAAATATTTTTAGATTAGGAGCTATTTTATGCCGATAAAAATAATAATAATTGGTATATGACCTTGACCTTTGCATATTATGTTTGATTTTTTTTCTATGAATTTATTTGTTTTATAAAAATGCATAAACAGTGAAATAATGATGAAGATTGAACAAAAAATAAAGTCAGGAGCTGCAAATAACCTTAAAAGTCATGCTTTAAAAATGTTGATTTTTCGAAAATATTGGTTAAGTTTGACCGCATACTGTGGACAAACCATGCATTTCCCGAATTCGCCACCCCATATATTTTGTGCGTATATGTCTTGCAGATCATATGCAACAAACAAAATTCTCCTATCTCATCTCTGAATAAAATGGGTAGGTTTTTGGTAGACCTACCCTTATTTCACAGTTTTTGCGAGATTCGAACTTTCAACCTCCTGTAGCACGAAAGTATACGCAAATTTTTGAAACCTATCATATTTTATTGGGCTATTTACAAGGAACTTTATGCCAAAACCGCATTTGAATCGGACTTCAAATAATGGAGATATTGCTTATTAAACATTTTCATATAAAACGCCCCCTGGCGGGAAAATCAAAACAAAAATGAAAATAATCTCGACGTTAGGATCATCTTCAAGTACGTGGTTATTACTGATAAAAGTTTCATAGATGTGGCTTTTCTCACCTCGGAGCTATGCCGTTCACAAAAAAGGGTTAGAAAAAAAAAAAAAAAAAAAAAAAAGAAACAGAAGAAGAACAATAGGTTTTCGCAATGCGATGCGAAAACCTAACTAGAACCGCAAAGCGGCATCTTGGTTTTCGCTTTTAATTTGACTAGTAAGAGTACTGGTTTCAACTGCAGACATAATTGATTGATATTAACTTTATTCGAATATTTTTGTAAATTGATCAAATGAAGTCAGATCTTCAAAAACTAAACATCATTAGAACGATCTCTTCACGAACTAAAACTTTTATCCATATACCTTCTTTAAAATATTTCTAGATTTGAAGCTAATTTGTGCCGATAAAAATAACAATAATCGGTATTATGACCTTGACCTTTGTATATTTTCATCGATATTTACTATGAGTTTATTTGTATTATTTAAATGCATAAACAGTGAAAAAATGATGAAGATTGAACAAAAATAAAGTCAGGAGCAGCAAAAAAGAGGAAACATACGGATATACAATTGTTTGATAAAAGGATCAAACTTTGGACTGTGGTCATTTGATCAAATGAAGTCCGATCTTCAAAAACTAAACACCAATGGAAAGACCTCTTCACAGACTAAAACTTTTGTTCATATACTTTCTATAAAATAGTTTTAGATTTGGAGCTATTTTATGCCGATAATAATAATAATAATTGATATATGACCTTGACCTTTGCATATTATGCTTGAATTTTTTTCTATGATTTTATTTGTTTTATAAAAATGCATAAACAGTGAAATAATGATGAAGATTAAACAAAAATTAAAGTCAGGAGTAGCAAAAAAGAGGAAACATACGGATTTACAATTGTTTGATAAAAGGATCAAATTTTGGACTGTGGTCATTTGATCAAATGAAGTCCGATCTTCAAAAAATAAACACCAATGGAAAGATCTCTTCGCAGACTAAAACTTTTGTTCATATACTTTCTATAAAATATTTTTAGATTTGGAGCTATTTTATGCCGATATAAATAATAATAATTGGTATATGACCTTGACCTTTGCATATTATATGTGATTTTTTTTCTATTATTTTATTTGTTTTATGAAAATGCATTAACAGTGAAAAAATGATGAAGATTGAATAAAAAAAAAGTCAGGAACTGCAAATAACCGTAAAAGTCATGCTTTTAAAATGTTGATTTTTCGAAAATATTGGTAAAGTTTCACCGCATACTGTTGACAAACCTTGCATTTCTTAAAATCGCCACACCATATATTTTGTGCGTATGTGTCTTGCGAATCATATGCAACAAACAAAATTCTCCTATCTCATCTCTGAAAAAAATGGGCACGTTTTTCGTAGACCTACCTTTATTTCATCGTTTTTTTCGAGATTTGAACTTTCAACCTCCTGTAGCACGAAAGTTTTATATACGCAAATAATTGAAACGTATCATATTTTATTAAGTTTCTGACAAGGAACACAATACAAAAAACCGCATTTGAATCGGACCTCAAATAACAGAGTTATTAGCCCTTAGTCATTTTTACAAAACGCCACCTAGCGGCAAAACTAAGACAAAAATGAAAAATTTCTCAACGTGAGGATCAAATTCAGATCTTAGGACAAAAGTGGTAAAAAATTCAGAAATGTGACTTTTTTCTATCATGGTGATATGCCGTTCACAAAAAAAGGTTAGAAAAATAATAATAAAAACTAGAATCGCAATCGCGATATCATCGGTTTTCGCAACAGCAATTAAATTCAGTTCACGAGTCGCATGATTCGAAAAACATTTCTTCGTTCAATTGCTTGTTGATACTGTTAACAGTGATCTTTCAAACGTTTCTGTCGCAATGTTTAAGAAGACTTTTTACCCAAGAGAGTATTGTTGAGTATTACCTGTCAGTTATGAAATCGCGATATCATCGGTTTTCATGAAAGCAATTCCATTCAGTTCATGAGTCGTATGATTCGAAAAACATATTTCTTCGTTCAATGGCTTGTTGAATACTGTAAACAGTGATCTTTCAAACATTTTTGTCGCAATGTATAATCAGACTTTTTACCAAGAAGTATACTTTGAGTATTACCTGTCTGTTATGTAGTCGTAAACTTGAAAACTTTTTTTACGGACTTCGGGTACTGCAATGTTATATGTGTGTTTTGCTTTATGATGGAGACAAATGACAATTGTATTCGATAAACAACAATTGCAAACGACAAACAACAGTATAAAATGACACACGACAATGCAATATGCCACTCAACACTATTACGAAGAACTGTTGCATTGAATTACTTTCATTTTCATGAAATATGGCATTATCTTTTTTTAATCATTTCAAATTGATGTCACCGAAGAACAGAATGCAAAAAAAATCGCATAAAAATCAGACTTCATTTTTTTTTAATTATTAATAGTGATTTCAAGCCAATCGCCCCCAAGCGGCAAAATGAGAACCAAAACTGATTAAAATTTTACTATTAGGTACCTAGCAATGCAGCAAATGGTTCAATCAAGTATACAAGTCGCACTAGTCAAACATTCTATTCCTTATATATCACAATTTGAAGCATAAAAACTGATTTACAATTGTTCTAAATAGGATCAAAACTTGGAATGCCGTAAAATGACCAAATGAAGTCCGATCTTCAAAACCTTAACATCACTGGAAAGGGCTCTTTAAGAAATAAAACTTTTGTTAATATACTTTCAATGAAATATTTTTTGTTTTGGAGCTATTTGGAGCCAAATAAAAACACAATAATCGTAATATGCCCTTGAACTTTGCAATTTCTTTTTAACTTTTTATTGTGAGGTCCTTTCAGACATAACAATACATAACTTGTGAAAATATCATGAAGAATGAACAAAAAATAAAGTCAGGAGCGACAAAAACATGTTTTAGAAATTTTAATTTTTCCTAAAATTTAGTAAAGTTTGACCATTTCTAGAGGACAAACCATGCATTTCTTAAATTCGCCACCCCATTTATTTTGTGCGTTTATGTCTTGCAAATCATTTGCAGCAAACAGAATTCTTCTATCTGATGTCTAACAAAAATGGATAGGTTTTTCGTAGACCTACCCTCATCTGCACAGTTTTTTGCGAGGTTCGAACTTTCAACCTTCCGTTAGTAGCTGAAAAAGTTTAAGCCACTCATCCACTCATACCTAGAAACTATCATACTTTATTAGGCTATCAACAAGGAACACAATGCAACAAACCGCATATGGATCAGACTTCAACATTTTGAATTATAAGTAGAAAAGTGCTTTCATGCGATGCGCCCCCTAGCAGCAAAATGTGAAACAAAATTGATTAAAATTTTACCATGTGGCAAATAGTTCAATTAAATATACAAATCGCACTAGTCGAACATTCTATTTCTTATACATCACATTTTGAAGCATAAAACCTGATTTACAATTATTCCAAAAAAGGATCAAACTTTGGACTGCCGTAAAATGACCAAATCAAGTCCGATCTTCAAAATCTAAACATCATTAGAAAGAACTTTTCTGAAACTAAATCTTTTGTTCATATTTTTTTTATGAATTGTTTTTTGATTTTGAGCTATTTCAAGCCGAATTGATATACAATTATCCTAATATGACCTTGACCTTTACAATAATTTTTTACTTTTTATATTATGTGACACTTAAGAACATAGTTTTACATTAAATGTGAAAATTTCATAGAAATTGAATTAAAAATAAAGTCAGCAGCTGCAAAAAATCTTAACAGTCATGCTTTGAAAATGTTGATTTTTCGAAAATTTGGTTAAGTTTGACCGCGTACTATGGACAAACCATGCATTTCCCGAATTCGCCACCCCATATATTTTGTGCGTATATGTCTTGCAAATCATATGCAACAAACAAAATTCTTTTATCTCAATTCCAATAAAAATGGGCACTTTTTTTGTAGACCTACCCTCATTTTCACTGTTTTTTGCGAAGTTCGAACTTTCAACCTTCCGTAGTCAAAAAGTTTTATATACGCAGATTTTTTAAACCTATCATATTTGATTAGGATTTTGACAAGGAACACAATGCAAAAAACCACATCTGAATCGGACCTCAAATAACAGAGTTATTAGCATTTGTTGATTTTTTTCAAAGCGCCCCCTAGCGGCAAAAATAAGACAAAAATGAAAATTTTCTCAACGTTAGGATCAAGTTCAGATAAATATAAGGAACTGGTAAAAATTTCATAATTGTGGCTTTTTTCTATCATGGTGATATGCCGTTCACAAAAAAGGGTTAGAAAAATAATAATAACTAGAACCGCAAAGCGGCATCTTGGTTTTCGCTTTTAATTTGACTAGTAAGAGTACTGGTTTCAACTGCAGACATAATTGATTGATATTAACTTTATTCGAATATTTTTTGTAAATTGATCAAATGAAGTCAGATCTTCAAAAACTAAACATCATTAGAACGATCTCTTCACGAACTAAAACTTTTATTCATATACCTTCTTTAAAATATTTCTAGATTTGAAGCTATTTTGTGCCGATGAAAATAACAATAATCGGTATTATGACCTTGACCTTTGTATATTTTCATCGTTATTTACTATGAGTTTATTTGTATTATTTAAATGCATAAACAGTGAAAAAATGATGAAGATTGAACAAAAATAAAGTCAGGAGCTGCAAAAAAGAGGAAACATATGGATTTACAATTGTTTGATAAAAGGATCAAAATTTGGACTGTGGTAATTTGATCAAATGAAGTCCGATCTTCAAAAACTAAACACCAATGGAAAGATCTCTTTACAGACTAAAACTTTTGTTCATATACTTTCTATAAAATATTTTTAGATTTGGAGCTATTTTATGCCGATAAAAATAATAATAATTGGTATATGACCTTGACCTTTGCATATTATGGGTGATTTTTTTTCTATGAATTTATTTGTTTTATATAAATGCATAAACAGTGAAATAATGATGAAGATTGAACAAAAAATAAAGTCAGGAGCTGCAAATAACCTTAAAAGTCATGCTTTTAAAATGTTGATTTTTCGAAAATATTGGTTAAGTTTGACCGCATACTGTGGACAAACCATGC
The DNA here is from genome assembly GCA_021229015.1 of Solen grandis. Classification (NCBI taxonomy): domain Eukaryota; kingdom Metazoa; phylum Mollusca; class Bivalvia; order Adapedonta; family Solenidae; genus Solen; species Solen grandis. The sequence continues at coordinate 34,453,007 of CM037792.1, forward strand.
ATTTCCCGAATTCGCCACCCCATATATTTTGTGCGTATATCTCTTGCAGATCATATGCAACAAACAAAATTCTCTTATCTCCTCTCTGAATAAAATGGGTAGGTTTTTGGTAGACCTACCCTTATTTCACAGTTTTTGCGAGATTCGAACTTTCAACCTCCTGTAGCACGAAAGTTTTATATACGCAAATTTTTGGAACCTATCATATTTTATTGGGCTATTTACAAGGAACATCATGTAAAAACCGCATTTGAATCGGACCTCAAATAATTGAGATATTGCTTATTAAACATTTTCATATAAAACGCCCCCTGGCGGGAAAATCAAAACATAAATGAAAATTATCTCGACGTTAGGATCATCTTCAAGTACGTGGTTATTACTGATAAAAGTTTCATAGATGTGGCTTTTCTCACCTCGGAGGTATGCCGTTCACAAAAAAGGGTTAGAAAAATAAAAAAAAAAACTAGAACCGCAAAGCGGCATCTTGGTTTTCGCTTTAACTTGACTAGTAAGAGTACTGGTTTCAACTGCAGACATAATTGATTGATATTAACTTTATTCGAATATTTTTGTTAATTGATCAAATGAAGTCCGATCTTCAAAAACTAAACATCATTAGAACGATCTCTTCACGAACTAGAACTTTTGTTCATATACTTTCTATAAAATATTTCTAGATTGAGAACTATTTTGTGCCGATAAAAATAATCGGTATTATGACCTTGACCTTTACATATTTTCATCGTTATTTACTATGAGTTTATTTGTATTATTTAAATGCATAAACAGTGAAAAAATGATGAAGATTGAACAAAAATAAAGTCAGGAGCTGCAAAAAAGAAGCAACATATGGATTTACACTTGTTTGATAAAAGGATCAAACTTTCGACTGTAGTAATTTGATCAAATGAAGTCCGATCTTCAAAAACTAAACACCAATGGAAAGATCTCTTCACAAACTAAAACATTTGTTCATATACCTTTCTTTAAAATATTTTTAGATTTGAAGCTATTTTGTGCCGATAAAAATAACAATAATCGGTATTATGACCTTGACCTTTGCATATTTTCATCGTAATTTACTATGAGTTTGTTTGTATTATTTAAATGCATAAACAGTGAAAAAATGATGAAGATTGAACAAAAAATAAAGTCAGGAGCTGCAAAAAAGAGGAAACATACGGATTTACAATTGTTTGATAAAAGGGTCAAACTTTGGACAGTGGTAATTTGATCAAATGAAGTCCGATCTTCAAAAACTAAACACCAGTGGAAAGATCTCTTCACAAACTAAAACTTTTGTTCATATACTTTCTATAAAATATTTTTAGATTTGGAGTTTATGATTTTATTTGTTTAATAAAAATGCATAAACAGTGAAATAATGATGAAGATTGAACAAAAAATAAAGTCAGGAGCAGCAAAAAAGAGAAAACATATGGATATACAATTGTTTGATAAGAGGATCAAACTTTGGACTGTGGTCATTTGATCAAATGAAGTCCGATCTTCAAAAACTAAACATTAATGGAAAGATCTTCTCACAAACTAAAACTTTTGTTCATATACTTTCTATAAAATAATTTTAGATTTGGAGCTATTTTATGCCGATAAAAATAATAATAATTGGTATATGACCTTGACCTTTGCATATTATGCTTGTTTTTTTTTCTATGATTTTATTTGTTTAATAAAAATGCATAAACAGTGAAATAATGATGAAGATTGAAAAAAAATAAAGTCAGGAGCTGCAAATAACCTTAAAAGTCATGCTTTTAAAATGATGATTTTTCGAAAATATTGGTTAAGTTTGACCGCATACTGTGGACAAACCATGCATTTCCGAATTCGCCACCCCATATATTTTGTGCGTATATGTCTTGCAGATCATATGCAACAAACAAAATTCTCCTATCTCATCTCTGAATAAAATGGGTAGGTTTTTCGTAGACCTACCCCTATTTCACAGTTTTTGCGAGATTCGAACATTCAACCTCCTGTAGCACGAAAGTTTTATATACGCAAATTTTTGGAACCTATCATCTTTTATTGGGCTATTTACAGAAACATTGTGCAAAAACCGCATTTGAATCGGACCTCAAATAATGGAGATATTGCTTATTAAACATTTTCATATAAAACGCCCCTGGCGGGAAAATCAAAACAAAAATGAAAATTATCTCGACGTTAGGATTATCTTCAAATACGTGGTTATTACTGATAAAAGTTTCATAGATGTGGCTTTTCTCACCTCGGAGCTATGCCGTTCACAAAAAAGGGAAGAAAAAAAAAAAAAAAAAAAAAAAAAGAAACAGAAAAGAACAAAAGGTTTTCGCACTGCGATGCGAAAACCTAAAAAAAAAAAAGAAACAGAAGAAGAACAATAGGTTTTCGCAATGCGATGCGAAAACCTAAAAAAAAATACATTTGAATGGGCCTTCAAATAACAGAGTTATTAGCATTTGTTGATTTTTTTCAAATTGCAGCTAGCGTCAAAATGAGAAACAATTTTTTTGTAGCATTCAACCATTAAGTACGTAGAAATGCGGTAAATAGTTAAATTAAGTATGACAAAGCGCTATTGAATCATATATTTCTTATATATCACAATTTGAAGCAAAAATGCTGATTTAAATTTTTCTTGAAAAGGATCATATTTAAGACTGCCGTAAAATGACCAAATCAAGTCCGATCTTCAAAATCTAAACATCATTGGAAAGAACTCTTCTAAAACTAAATCTTTTGTTCATATATTGTTTAGGAATTGTTTTTAGGTTTTGAGCTATTTCAAGCCGAATTGATATACAATAATCCTAAGATGACTTGACTTTTACAATACATATTTAACTTTTTTTATTATATGACACTTAAGAACATAGTTATACAATAAATGTGATAATTTCATGGAAATTGTACTTAAAATTAGGTCAGGAGCTGCAAATAACCTTAAAAGTCATGCTTTGAAAATGTTGATTTTTCGAAAATATTGGTAAAGTTTGACCGCATACTGTGGACAAACCATGCATTTCTCAAAATCGCCACACCATATATTTTGTGCGTATATGTCTTGCGAATCATATGCAATAAACAAAATTCTCCTATCTCATCTCTGAAAAAAATGGGGACTTTTTTTGTAGACCTACCTTTATTTCATCGTTTTTTCGAGATTCGAACTTTCAACCTCCTGCAGCACGAAAGTTTTATATACGCAAATAATTGAAACCTATCATATTTTATTAATTTTCTGACAAGGAACACAATGCAAAAAACCGCATTTGAATCGGACCTCAAATAACAGAGTTATTAGCCCTTAGTCCTTTTTTACAAAACGCCAACTAGCGGCAAAACTAAGACAAAAATGAAAATTTTCCCAACGTTAGGATCAAATTCAGATCATAGGACAAAACAGGTAAAAAAAATCAGAAATGTGACTTTTTTCTATCATGGTGATATGCCGTTCACAAAAACAGTCAGAAAAATAATAAAAAAAACTAGAACCGCAAGCGGTATCTCGGTTTTCGCTTTTAACCTAATCAACTTGAACACTTTATTTCAACTCAGCCACAATTTTCAATATGAAACAGAACGAAAAGGTTTTTTGAAGACCTACTCTCATTAGCACATTTTTTTTTTTTTTTATTTATTTTTTTATTTTTTTTTTGCAATGTTAGAACATTCAAACTCTTCTAGCGCAAATATTTTCCCATAACCTATCCTTTGAAATCCATCACATTTTTGGTGCTGTCAACAAGGAACAAAATGCTGAAAACCGCATTTCATCAGACTTTAACGTTTTTAGTTATAAGCAAAAGAGTGATTTTAAGCAAAACGCCATCTAGCGGCAAAATGAGAAACAAAATTGCAAAAACGGCAAATAGTTCAAACAAGTATATAAGTCGCACTAGTCGAACATTCTTTTTCTTATATATCACAATTTCAAGCATAAAAACTGATTAACAATTATTCCAAAAAAGGATCAAACGTTGGACTGCCGTTAAAATGAACAGATCAAGTCCGATCTTCAAAAACTAAACATTATACGAAAGAACTATTTAGAACTAAAACTTTTGTTCAATACTCTCAATGAAATATTTTTTAGATTTGGAGCACTTTGTGGCCGAATAAAAACACACTTATCATAATATGACCTTGACCTTTTCAATGTTTTGTTAACTTTTTAATTGTGAGGCCCTTTCAAACTTAAAAACCATAACGTGTAAAAATTTCATGACGAATAAACAAAACATTAAGTCAGGAGCGACAAAAAAATCATGTTTTTGGAATTATAATTTTTCCTGAATTTAAGTGAAGTTTGACCGTTTCTAGTGGACAAACCACGCATTTCTTAAATTCGCCACCCCATATATTATGTGTGTATACGTCTTTCAAATGGTATGCAGGAGACGGAATTCTTCAATCTGATTTCTAAAAAAAAAAAAACGGATAGGTTTTTCGTAGACCTACCCTCATTTGCACAGGGTTTTTTTATTGTTTTTTTGCGAGGTTCGAACATTCAACCTTCCGTAGCTCAAAAGCTTTCAGCCACACGGACTCTCGATTCCTATCATATTTTATTAGGCTATCAACAGGGAACAGAATGCAAAAAAACCGCATTCGAACCGAACTTCAACTTTTTGAGTTATAAGCAAAAGAATGATTTCAAGAAAAGTGCCCCTAGCGGCAAAATGAGAAAGAAAATAGATTAAAATTTTACCATTAGGTACCTACCAAAGCAGCAAATAGTTCAATCAAGTATACTAGTCGCACAAATCAAACTTTTTATTCTTATGTATCAGAATTTGAAACATAAAACCTGATTTACAATTATTCGAAAAAAAAGGATCAAACTTTGGACTGCCGTAAAATGACCAAATCAAGTCCGATCTTCAAAATCTAAACATCATTAGAAAGAACTTTTCTAAAACTAAATCTTTTGTTCATATATTGTTTATGAATTGTTTTTTGATTTTGAGCTATTTCAAGCCGAATTGATATACAATTATCCTAATATGACCTTGACCTTTACAATGCATTTTTACTTTTTATATTTTTTGACACTTAAGAACATAGTTTTACATTAAATGTGAAAATTTCATAGAAATTGAACTAAAAATAAAGTCAGGAGCTGCAAAAAATCTTAACAGTCATGCTTTGAAAATGTTGATTTTTCGAAAATATTGGTTAAGTTTGACCGCGTTCTGTGGACAAACCATGCATTTCCCGAATTCGCCACCCCATATATTTTGTGCGTATATGTCTTGCAAATCATATGCAACAAACAAAATTCTTTTATCTCAATTCCAATAACAATGGGCAATTTTTTCGTAGACATACCCTCATTTTCACTGTTTTTTGCGAGTTTCAAACCTTCAACCTTCCGTATTCAAAAATTTTTATATACGCATATTTTTCAAACCTATCATATTGATTAGGATTTTGACAAGGAACATAATGCAAAAAACCACATCTGAATCGGACCTCAATAACAGAGTTATTAGCATTTGTAGATTTTTTTTAAAGCGCCCCCTAGCAGCAGAAATAAGACAAAAATGAAAATTTTCTCAACGTTAGGATCAAGTTCAGATAAATATAAGAACTGGTAAAAATTTCATAATTGTGGTTTTTTTTTTTCATGGTTTTTCCCGTTCAAAAAAAAAGGGTTTTAATTAATATTTTTTTTAAAAGTTTTTTCAAAAAATTTTTATTTTTTTTTTTTATTTTAAAGATTTTTTTTTTTTTTTAAATTTTTTTTTTAGATTTTTTTTTTTTATTATTTTTTAGGAAAATTTTTTATTTTTTTTTAATTTAATTTTTTTTTAAATTTTTTTTTTTTTTTTTGAATTTTAAAAAAAATTTTTTGTTTCTTCTTTGTTAAAAAAAAAATTTTTTTATTTTTGGTTTTTATAAAATTTTTAGTTTTTTTTTTTTGGGAATTTTAGGGTTTTTTAAAAAAATTTTAAAAAAATTTAAAGGTTTTTTAGATTTTTCCCAAAAAATTTTTAAATTTTTTCTTTGTTAATTTTTTTTTTTTTAAAATTTTCCCAAAAAAATTGGGGGTTAACTTAATTTTTTGTTGGTAAAAAAGAAATTTTAAAAGGTTTAAAAAATTTTTTTTGGTACCGAAATACTTTAAAATTATTTTTCCTTTTTTTTTTTTCATTTTTTTTTTAAAAGAATAAAATTATTTTAAATAAAAAGGTTTTAAAAAAAATTAAATTTTTAGTTTTTTTTTTTTTTTTTTTTTTTTGGAAAATTAAAAAAAAGAATGAAATCCCCGATTTTAAATTTTTTTTTTAAAATTTTTAATTTCCTTTTAAAATTAAGGAAAAAAAGGTGCTAAAAATCAAAAAAAAATTTCCGAAAAAAAATGTTTTTTGAAACTTTAATTTTTTCCAAAAATTTGTGAATTTTGTTTTAGGGGAAAACTTTTTTAAAACAAAAATTTTTTGGGTTTTTTGCTTGCCTTCATTTGAGCCGTTTTCAGTTTTCAAAAGAATTTTTCCATAATTCACGTTTTTTGCAGGTTGAACTTTTCCCTTCTTTGGCTAAAATTTTTTTACATATCTCAAAAAAACATTTTTTGAAAAAAGGCCAAAGCAACCAAACCAAGGAAGATTACTTTTAATTTAAAATGTCTTCATGTACCCCCCCCGCAAAAATGAAAAAAATTTTTTTTCCCTTGGTACGCAAAAATGTTTTGTTTAAAATGCATTCGAAATTTACTAAACAAATTTTTGGCTAAAAAAAAAAAAAAAAAAAAAACGGCCCCAAAAACAAACAGTTTAAATTAAAACAAAAAGATTTTTAAAAATAAACTTTTTTTTAAAAATTTTTTTTTTTAATTTGCAATTGTTTACTTATCTTTTTCTTGCCTTTTCCATAATTTTTCTTTTTTATTATGTACAAAAGGGTTTCAAATTTTAAAAAAAAATAAATTAAAAAAAATGGGGCTCAAAAATTTAAAAGATTTTAAAAGTTTTTTTAAAAAGGGAATTTGCGCATTTGGGAAAACCCAAAAAGAATTAAAATTTTTTTGGGGTATATTTTCAATTAAACAACAAAATTTTTTAAAATTCAAAAAATACTTTTTTCAACCCTACCCCATTTCTTTTTTTATTCGCCAATTGAAGTAAAATTTTTTTCCCAATTTTTTTTTAAACATCAATTTGAATTTTGCGAATATAAAAAACCCCAAATGTCGGACTCAAAAAAGAAACATTGGAAAGGCCCCCTCTAAGAAAAAAAAAATTTTCTCAAACTTTAAAAATTTTAAAAAAATATTTTTTTTGTTTTTTTTTGGGACCGAAAAAAATTTAAAAAATAAAAATAAAAAAAAAAACAAAAAAAAATATTTGGGGCTTTCAAAACCTAAAAAAAAAAGAAAAAAAATACGTGGGGGAAAAAAATTTTTAAGTTGAACCCAAAAAAATTTTGGAAAAAAGCGAAAAAAAAAATGTTTTTGGAAACTTAAAATTTTTTCAAAAAAATAATTTTTAAAGGGGATTTTGGAACCCCATCGGGGGAAACCAAAAACCCCTTCTTTCTTAAAATTCACAAAACCCCCCAAAAAAATTTTGCGTTTTTGGGGCCCTTGAATTTTTAAAATTTTTGCACAAGCAGGAATTCTTAAAAATTAACTTAAACAAATTGGTGTTTTATAGTTTTTTTAAAATTTTCAAATTGCATGTCTTTTGAAAAAATTTCCGAAAACCCTTTCACCTTCCCCTTAAATGCTAAAAAATCTTTTTGACTAAAATTTCCAATTTTCAACTTTAAAATTTTAAACTTTTTTTTGCTTAAACCCCAAAACCCCCTTTCCCAAAACAAAACCCAATGGAAAAGACTTCCCCAAAAAAAAATTTTGAATTTTCTAAAAATTTTTTTTGTTTAGCTTTTTCGTCCCCGAAAAAAAAACAATGGTTTTAATTTTTTCATAACTTTAAATTTTTAAATTTTATTTTTTTTTTAAATGCAAACAGTAAAAAAATTAAAAAATTTTAAAAAATAATAAACTGAAAAAAAACTGTTTTACATTTTTGAAAAAAAGGATCAAACTTTGGTTGGAAAAATTTTGAAAAAATAAGTCGTTTTTCAAAAAAAACACATAAAAGATTTTTCAAAACAAAAATTTTTGTTATATATTTTTAAAAAAAATTTTTTTGATTTGGAGTTTTTTTTAGCGATTAACTTATTAAAATGCCCTTGCCCTTTAAATTTTAATTTTTTTTTTTCTTTTTTATTTTTTTATAAAAACTTTAAAGTAAAAAATGTAAATTTTAAAAACAAAAAATAAATCGGGGCTGCAAAAATTTAAAGTCAGCTTTAAATGTTGTTTTTTCAAAAATTTTGGGTTATTTTTTGACCCGTATGTAACAAACCTGCATTTAAAAAATCGCCCCCCATATATTTTGTGGTATTGTTTTGCAAATATATGCAACAAACAAAATTCTTTATCTCATCCTAAAAAATGGCATTTTTGGTGACTACCCCTTTTTCACTTTTTTTGCAAAATTCGAACTTTCAACTCCGTACAAAAGTTTTTTACGCAAATTTTAACCTATCATATTTTTGGTTTTTTACAAGGAAATTTAAAAAACCCTTTTTAAATGGGGACTCAAATAAAGATTATTGTTTTTTAAAATTTTTTAAAAAAAAACCCCCTGGGGGGAAAAATAAAACAAAATAAAAATTTTTCTCACGTTGGGATACCCAAATATGGATTAAAAAAATTTCATAAGTGGCTTTTTTCACCTGGGTATGCCTTTTAAAAAAAAAGGGGTTTAAAAAAAAAAGAAAAGAAAAGAAAACAGAAGAAAAACAATAGGTTTTGCACTGCGATGTGAAAACTAATAATTTACTGGGGTGAAAGCCCAAAAAAAGTTTGAAAAAGCGTTATAAAAAGGGAAATGGTTTATGGGGTCCTGGTGTACACCTTGCACCAAAATGCACTCTTCCTAAAAATACGATGAAATTTCACCTTTTCAACACGGGCCCCCCCTTTTCCTGCGTAGGAACGTCCGGATCGTGGGAAACCCAACCCCAATAACCCCCTTCTTTTCGTCAAAATTTTAGATTTCGTATACAAGCCCTTATCCGAAAAACATGAAATCTGCCATGTTTTTGACGGAAACCTTTAATTTTTTAGGACATTTTGCCATTGTAGTCCGGCTTCTTTCAAATTTCAACTTCCCCAAAAATCACTTGTCGTTTTTTTAAGATTTTTTAAATAATTTGTTAAAATGCATGAAATATAATCACGTGACCCAAAAAAGTATTCCCTTTCGTATACATCACTTCATTTTTAGTGCTTAAAATGAAGAAATATAATTTGACTCAAAGTTCATGAAACTAAGCGTTTTTAATTTTGTTAAAAGTACATTTTGCCTTTCTTCATAAATCAACCCAAATTAACCCTCTTCAAAAACTAAAAACCAATGGGAAAAATTCTTCACAAACTAAAACTTTTGTTTAATACTTTCTATAAAAATTTTTGATTTTTAAGCTATTCGTGCCGATAAAATAACAATAAACGGTTTATTAGACCCTTTACCTTTTATACTTCTCGTTATTTACTACATTATTTTTATTATTAAATGATAAACAGTGAAAAAAAAATGAAGGGTTGAACAAAAAAAAAAGGGCAGGGGCTGCAAAAAAGAGGGGAACATACGGATTTAACTTGTTTGATAAAAGGGCAAAATTTTTGGGTGTGGAATTTGATCAAATGAAGTCCATCTTCAAAAATAAACACCAATGGAAAGATCTTTCACAAAAAAAAATTTTGTTCTACTTCTAAAAAATTTTTTTATTTGGGGCTATTTTAGCCCATTTAATAATAAAAGGATTGACTTGACCTTGATATTTTGGGTATTTTTTTTTTTTTGATTTTTTTTTGTTTTATAAAATGCATTTTAAAATGAAAAAAAAGAGAAGTTGAAAAAAAAATAAGTAGGGTGCAAATAACCTTAAAAATCATGCTTTTAAAAAGTTGACTTTTTGAAAATATTGGTTATGTTTGACCTCGACTGTAAAAAAAACCATGCTTTTTTAAAAATCGCCACCCCATAATTTTTTGCGTAAAAGTCTTGCAAATCAATCAACAAAAAAAATTCTTCTTTCTTTTAATAAAATGGGCCTTTTTGGGAGACCCACCCCTTTTTTCACGTTTTGGAATTTGAAAATTTCAACCCCCCTGAGCACGAAAGTTTTTTACGCAAATTTTTTAACATCAATTTTATTGGGTATTTTTAAGGGAAATTGTGCAAAAAAACCCCTTTGAAACGGGGCCCCAAATAATTGGATATTCTTATTAACTTTTCATATAAACGCCCCCCGGCGGAAAATCAAAACAAAGATGAAATTTTGACGTTGGATCATCTTCAAATACGTGGTTATTACTGATAAAAGTTTATGATTGGTTTTCTACCCCGGACTATGCCGTTCAAAAAAAAAGGGTTAAAAAAAAAAAAAAAAAAAAAAGAAAAAAGAAGAAAAAACAATAGGGTTTTTGCACTGCGATGCAAAAAAACAAATCCAACAGGCTAAGGCCAATTAAAATTTTTTTGAACAGAAATAAAGGAAATTTTAATGGTTGGGGTTTTTTGTTCTAAAATGACTAAATTTATTACCTTACTTTACCTTTTTTCTAGATTTTAGTTTTTAAAAAACAAAACATTTTTTAAAAATTAACAAAAAATAAAGCAACCAAAAAAAGGAAAAAAAATTTTCAATTTTTTTGAGGATCAAATTTGGGGGTGGCATTTGCAATGAAAATCCACCAAAAACTTCAAATTTCTCAAACAAACTTTTGTTATATATTTTTTAAAAAATTTTTTTTAATTTTTTGCCATAAAAAAAACAATTAATTTTTAAATGACCCTATTTTCTTGATTTCTTTCTTTTTTCCGTTTTTAAAAAACTAAAAAAAAAAATATAAGTTGACTCAAAAAAAAAGGAAACTAGGTTTCAATTGTTTAAAAGGTAATTTTGGCTTGTCATTTATCCCCTTTAATCCCCATCTTTAAAAACTAAAAAATGGAAAAATCTCTTCAAAACTTTTAAAATTTTGTTTTTACCCTTCTATAAATATTTTTGATTTGAGTATTTTTGCCCTAAAAATAAAATAATTGGTATTGACCTTGACCTTTGATATTTCTTGTTTTTTTCTACAATTTATTTTTTTATAAAAAAAACAAACAGTGAAAAATTATGAAGATTGAACAAAAATAAAATCAGGAGGCGAAAAAGAGGAAACAAGGATTACAATTGTTTGATAAGGGATCAAACTTTGGGCTGTGGTTTTTGATAAATGAATCCAAACTCAAAAAAAAAAAAAGGAAAAATCTCTTCACAATAAAACTTTTGTTATTTATTTTATAAAATAAAATTTTTTTATTTGGAGTTTTTATGCCCATATAAATAATAATAAGGTAAATGACCTTGACTTTGATATTATGTTATTTTTTTCTATGAAATTTTTTTTTTTAAAAAATGCTTTAAAGTGAAAAAAGATGAAGATTTTAAAAAAAAAAAGTCAGGACTGCAAATAAACCTAAAAGATGCTTTTAAAATGTTGATTTTCGAAAATATTGGTAAAAATTTTACTCTATGTGACAACCCTGATTTCTAAAAAACGCCACCCATATATTTTTTGCTTATGCTTCAAATCCATGCAAAACAAAATTCCCATCCATCTCTAAAAAAATGGGGACTTTTTTGTGACCTACCCCTTTTTCCGTTTTCGAATTCGAACGTTAACCCTCTGTAGCACGAATGTTTTATATACGGCAAATAATTGAAAGGTATCTTTTTATTAAGTTTTGACAAGGCAACACAATGCAAAAAAAACCGCATTTGAATCGGACTCAAATATAACTGAGTTTTAGCTTAGTCATTTTTAAAAAAAAACGGCCACTAGCGGCAACAAAACTATGACAAAAATGAAAAATTTTCTCAACGTGAGGATCCAAATTCAGAATCATGGACCAAAACTGGTAAAAAAATCAGAAATGTGACTTTTTTCTATCATGGTGATATGCCGTTCACAAAAAAAGGTTAGAAAAATAATAATAAAAAAAATAAAACAGAAGAAGAACAATAGGTTTTCGCCCTGCAGAGGCGAAAACCTAACTAGAATCGCTATTGCGATATCATCGGTTTTCGCAAAAGCAATTCCATTCAGTTCACGAGTCACATGTTTCGAAATACATATTTCTTCGTTCAATGGCTTTTTGAATACTGTTGAATACAATGATCTTTCAAACATTTTTGTCGCAATGTTTAAGCAGACTTTTTACCAAGAAGAATACTTTTAAGTATTACCTGTCTGTAATGTAGTCGCTAACTTGAAAACTTTTTTACAGACTTCGGTTACTGAAACATTATATGTGTGTGTTGCTTTATGAGGGTGACATACGACAATTGTACTCGATAAACAACAATTGCAAACGACACACAACAGTATAAAATGACACACGACAATGCGATATGCCACTTAACATTATAACGAACTAATGTTGCATTGAATTACTATCATTTTCATGAAATATCGCATAAATATTTTAGTGTTGTTTCAAATTGATGTCACCAAGGAACAGAATGCAAAAAATTGCATAAAAATCAGACTTTAATTATTTTAGTAATAAAGGGTGATTTCAAGCCAAGCGCCCCTAGCAGCAAAATGAGAACAAATTGAGTAAAATTTTACTATTAGGTACCTAGAAATGCAGCAAATGGTTCAATGAAGCATACAAGTCGCACTAGTCGAACATTCTATTCCTTATATATCACAATTTGAAGCATAAAAACTGATTTACAATTGTTCTAAATAGGATCAAACTTTGGACTGCCGTAAAATGACCAAATCAAGTCCGATCTTCAAAAACTAAACATCACTGGAAAGGGCTATTCAAGAACTAAAACTTCATATACTTTCAATAAAATATTTTTTGTTTTGGAGCTATTTGGAGCCGAATAAAAACACAATTATCGTAATATGACCTTGACCTTTGAAATTTCATTTTAACTTTTTAATTGTGAGGCCCTTTCAAACATAACAATACATAACTTGTGAAAATATCATGAAGAATTAACAAAAAATAAAGTCAGGAGCGACAAAAAACATCTTTTCGAAATTTTAATTTTTCCTAAAATTTAGTGAAGTTTGACCGTTTCTAGAGGACAAACCATGCATTTATTAAATTCGCTACCCCATATATTTTGTGCGTATATGTCTTGCAAATCATTTGCAGCAAACAGAATTCTTCTATCTGATGTCTAACAAAAACGGATAGGTTTTTCGTACACATACCCTCATCTGCACAGTTTTTTGCGAGGTTCGAATTTTCAACCTTCCGTTGCTAGCTCAAAAAGTTTCAGCCACTCATACCTAGAAACTATCATATTTTATTAGGCTATCAACAAGAAACATAATGCAATAAACCGCATTTGGATCAGGCTTTAACTTTTTGAGTTATAAGTAGAAGAGTGCTTTCAAGCTAAGCGCCCCTAGCGGCAAAATGAGAAACAAAATTGATTAAAATTTTACCATTAGGTACCTAGCAATGCAGCAAATAGTTCAATCAAGTACGCAAGTCGCACTAGTCGAACATTCTATTTCTTATATATCACAATTTGAAGCATAAAAACTGATTTACAATTATTCCAAAAAAGGATCAAACTTTGGACTGCCGTAATATGACCAAATCAAGTCCGATCTTCAAAAACTAAACATCACTGGAAAGAACTCTTAAAGAACTAAAACTTTTGTTCATATACTCTCAATGAAATATTTTTAGTTTTTGAGCTATTTGGGGCCGAATAAAAACACAATAATCGTAATATGACCTTGACCTTTTCAATTATTTTTTAAATTTTTAATTGTGAGTCCCTTTCAAACATAACAATACATTACATGTGAAAATATCATGAAGAATTAACAAAAAATAAAGTCAGAAGCGATAAAAAACATGTTTTTGAAACTTTAACTTTTCCTAAAATTTAGTGAAGTTTGACCATTTGCAGAGGACAAACCATACATTTCTTAAATTCGCCACCCCATATATTTTGTGCGTATATGTCTTGCAAATCATTTGCAGCAAACAGAATTCTTCTATCTGATCTCTAAGAAAAATGGATAGGTTTTTCGTAGACCTACCCTCATTTGCACAGTTTTTTGCGAGGTTCGAACTTTCAACCTTCTGTAGCTCAAATACTTTCAGCGACACGTACCCTCGAAACCTATCATATTTTATTTGGCTATCAACAAGGAACAGAATGCAAAAAACCGCATTTGAATCGGACCTCAAATAAGTGAGTTATTAGCCATTAATAAATTTCATGCAAAACGCCCCCTGGCGGGAAAAGTAAGACATAAATGAAAATTTTCTCAACGTTAGGATCAAGTTCAAATACGTTGTAATAACTGATTAAAATTTCATACATGTGACTTTTTTCTATCATGGTGATATGCCGTTCACAAAAAAAGGTTAGAAAAATAATAAAAAAAACTAGAATCGCAATCGCGATATCATCGGTTTTCGCAAAAGCAATTCCATTAAGTTTACGAGTCGCATGATTCGAAAAATATTTCTTCGTTCAATGGCTTGTTTATAGTGTTAACAGTGATCTTTCAAACACTTTTGTCGCAATGTTTAAGAAGACTTTTTACCCAAAAGAAGATTTTTGAGTATTACCTATCAGTTATGTAGTCGCGATATCATCGGTTTTCATGAAAGCAATTCCATTCAGTTCACGAGTCGCATGATTCGAAAAACATTTCTTCGTTCAATTGCTTGTTGATACTGTTAACAGTGATCTTTGAAACGTTTCTGTCGCAATGTTTAAACAGACTTTTTACCCAAGAGAGTATTGTTGAGTATTACCTGTCAGTTATGAAATCGCGATATCATCAGTTTTCATGAAAGCAATTCAATTCAGTTCACGAGTCGCATGATTCGAAAAACATATTTCTTCATTCAATGGCTTGTTGAATACTGTTAACAGTGATCATTCAAACATTTTTGTCGCAATGTATAATCAGACTTTTTACCAAGAAGAATACTTTTGAGTATTACCTGTCTGTTATGTAGTCGTAAACTTGAAAACATTTTTTACGGACTTCGGGTACTGCAATGTTATATGTGTGTTTAGCTTTATGATGGAGACAAATGACAATTGTATTCGATAAACAACAATTGCAAACGACAAACAACAGTATAAAATGACACACGACAATGCAATATGCCAGTCAGCACTATTACGAACAACTGTTGCATTGAATTACTATCATTTTTATGAAATATCGCATTATCTTTTTTGTGTCATTTCAAATTGATGTCACCGAAGAACAGAATGCAAAAAAAATCGCATAAAAATCAGACTTCATTTTTTTAAAATTATTAATAGTGATTTCAAGCTAATCGCCCCCAAGCGGCAAAATGAGAACCAAAACTGATTAAAATTTTACTATTAGGCACCTAGCAATGCAGCAAATGGTTCAATCAAGTATACAAGTCGCACTAGTCAAACATTCTATTCCTTATATATCACAATTTGAAGCATAAAAACTGATTTACAACTTTCAACCTTCCGTTATTAACTGAAACATTTTCAGACACTTATACATTGAAACTATCATATTTTATTAGCCTATCAACACGGAACAGAATGCAAAAAACTGTGTTCGAATCGGACATAAAGTTTTTAAGTTATAAGCAAAAGAGTGATTTCAAGCTAAGCGCCCCCTAGCGGCAAAATGAGGAACAAAATTGATTAAAATTTTACTATTAGGTACCTAGCAATGCAGGAAGTAGTTCAGTAAAGTATACAAGTCGAACATTATATTTCTTATATATCACAGTTTGAAGCATAAAAACTGACTTACAATTATTCCAAAAAAGGATCAAACTTTTGACTGCCGTAATATGACCAAATCAATTCCGATCTACAAAAACTAAAAAATCACTGGAAAGAGCTCTTCAAGAACTAAAAGTTTTGTTCATATACTCTTAATGAAATATTTTTAGTTTTGGAGCTATTTGGGGCCGAATAAAAACACAATATTCGTAACATGACCTTGACCTTTTCATTAATTTTTAAACTTTTTAATTTTGAGGCCCTTTCAGACATAGCAATACATAACTTGTGAAAATTTCATGAAGAATGAACCAAAAAATAAAGTCAGGAGCGACAAAAAACATGTTTTTCGAAATTTTAATTTTCCTAACATTTTGTGGAGTTTGACCGTTTCTAGAGGACAAACCATGCATTTCTTAAATTCGCTACCCCATATATTTTGTGCGTATATGTTTTGCAAATCATTTGCAGTAAACAGAATTCTTCTATCGGATCTCTAACAAAAATGGATAGGTTTTTCGTAGACCTACCCTCATTTGCACAGATTTTTGCGAGGTTCGAACTTTCAACCTTCCGTTACTAGCTCAAAAAGTTTCAGTCATTCATACCTAGAAACTATCATATTTTATTAGGCTATCAACAAGGAACATAATGCAACAAACCGCATTTGGATCAGACTTTAACTTTTTGAGTTTTAAGTAGATGAGTGCTTTCAAGCTAAGCGCCCCCTAGCGGCAAAATGAGAAACAAAATTGATTAAAATTTTACCATTTTGTACCTAGCAATGCAGCAAATAGTTCAATCAAGTATACAAGTCGCACTAGTCGAACATTCTATTTCTTATATATCACAATTTGAAGCATAAAAACTGATTAACAATTATTCTAAAAAAGGATCAAACTTTGGACTGCCGTAAAATGACCAAATTAAGTCCGATTTTCAAAAACTTAATATCACTGGAAAAGCCTCTTCAAGAACTAAAACTTTTGTTCATATACTCTCAAAGAAATATTTTTAGTTTTGGAGCTATTTGGGGCCGAATAAAAACACAATAATCGTAATATGACCTTGACCTTTTCATTTATTTTTTAACTTTTAAACTGTGATCCCCTTTCAGACATAACAATACATAACTTGTGAAAATATCATGAAGAATTAACAAAAAATAAAATCAGAAGCGATAAAAAACATGTTTTTGAAACTTTAATTTTTCCTAAAATTTAGTGAAGTTTGACCGTTTCTAGAGGACAAACCATGCATTTCTTAAATTCGACACCCCATATATTTTGTGCGTATATGTCTTGCAAATCATTTGCAGCAAACAGAATTCTTCTATCTGATCTCTAACAAAAATGGATAGGTTTTTCGTAGACCTACCCTCATTTGCACAGTTTTTTGCGAGGTTCGAACTTTCAACCTTCTGTAGCTCAAATACTTTCAGCGACACGTACCCTCGAAACCTATCATATTTTATTTGGCTATCAACAAGGAACAGAATGCAAAAAACCGCATTTGAATCGGACCTCAAATAAGTGAGTTATTAGCCATTAATAAATTTCATGCAAAACGCCCCCTAGCGGCAAAAGTAAGATATAAATGAAAATTTTCTCAACGTTAGGATCATTTTCAAATACGTGGTAATAACTGATTAAAATTTCATACATGTGACTTTTTTCTATCATGGTGATATGCCGTTCACAAAAAAAGGTTAGAAAAATAATAATAAAAAAAAAATAAAACAGAAGAAGAACAATAGGTTTTCGCACTGCGAGGTGCGAAAACCTAAAAATAAAACAGAAGAAGAACAATAGGTTTTCGCACTGCGAGGTGCGAAAACCTAACTAGAATCGCAATCAGAATTGCGATATCATCGGTTTTCGCAATTCAATCACATTTTTAAACAATAGAAATTGAAATGTATCATATTTGATTAGGCTTATGACAAGCAACACAACGCAAAAAACCGTAATTGAATCAGACCTCAAATAACAGAGTTATTAGCCTCTAGTGACTTTTACAAAACGCCCCTAGGGATAATTATATCAAAGGGGAATAACACAAAAAGTGCACAAGGTAGACATATGGTCCTTGCGCACTGCACTTCGCGTCATTGCAAGGAACATACAAATGAAGTTTCAAGTCATTCAAACTTATGGTGACAAAGTTATGCTTCGGACAAGAAATTCTATCAAAGGGAAATAACTCAAAAAGTGCACAAGGTAGAGTTATGGTTCTTGCGCACTGCACATTGCGTCATTGCAAGGAACATACATATGAATTTTCAAGTCATTCAAACTTATGGTGACAAAGTTATGCTTTGGACAAGAAATTCTATCAAAGGGAAATAACTCAAAAAGTGCACAAGGTAGAGTTATGGTTCTTACGCACTGCACATTGCGTCATTAAAGGAACATACATATGAAGTTTCAAGTCATTCAAATTTATTGTGACAAAGTTATGCTCCGGACAAGAAATTGTATCAAAGGGGAATAACTCAAAAAGTGCAGATGGTAGAGTTATGGTTCTTGCGCACTGCACTCCGTATCATTGCAAGGAACATACATATGAAGTTTCAAGTCATTCAAACTTATGGTGACAAAGTTATGCTCCGGACAAGAAATTCTATCAAAGGGGAATAACACAAAAGTGCACAAGGTAGAGTTATGGTTCTTGTGTACTGCACTTGGCGTCATTGCAAGGAACATACATATGAAGTTTCAAGTCATTCAAACTTATTGTGACAAAGTTATGCTCCGGACAAGAAATTCTATCAAAGGGGAATAACTCAAAAAGTGCACAAGGTAGAGTTATGGTTCTTGCGCACTGCACTCCGTGTCATTGAAAGGAACATACAAAGTAACCCCTATACTATAGTCAGGCTACACAAAAATGATATTAAGCAAAATCTCCAATAGCAGCAAAACGATAAACAAATTTATTTACATATTACATTTTAGTTTTTAGAAATGCAGTAAATTAGGATTTCTGCAGTTTAGTGTGTTCTTGTCTTCACTCTGAAAGGCGAAAGGTGAAATTACAAAACATGCCATATTGTCGTTGTGAAGAAATTAAATATGCCAGGCAAAATAACAAAATTTTAACAGGCGAATGAAAAAAAGTATCGTCTTTGAATGTTTCTTGTTAGCAGTACGAAACCTTTTATGTCAGAACCATTTATCTGTCTTATATTGTATCTTGACCCTAATAGGCGAAAGAATGAAAAGATGCCATATTGTCATTATTTCGCCTTTTGCTTTTTGGGTCAAAGACACAACATATGCCTGGCAAAATAACAAAATTTTAATAGGTGAAGGAAAGAAAAGTTTCATCTTTGAATGTTTCATGTCCTGGGTTATAAACATCAGACACCACGATATAGCAGATTTCCTGTTGTAGTGTTTTCGACTAACAAAAAAGTTGAAGGAACAAAATGACAACACTTCTGGTTTTGCCATCCGTGGTTATTCTTAATCACTGAAGAATCTGCTGACATAAAGAACATACAGTAAATAATTATATGAAAATGTAATACTGAAAAAATTAGTATGGAAAAGTTCAATTTATATATGATATAAGCAAGTTCTTATGTAAGACATGCTGGAAACTGCTGACTATATGCACAAAGCAGGAAACTAGTGACCCTATATAGGATGAGAATCTGGAGGGAGAAACTCAAAGCATTCAAAGACGAAACATTTTGTCCTTTCGCCTTTAAAAAATGTATATTTCGCTTGACATGTTTCGTGTTGTCGTGTCCTTGCCCCGAAAGGCAAAATAAAGACATTGTGGCATTTTTCGTTATTTCGCCTTTCGGGCGAAATGGCAGAAATCAGCCACCACAGTCCCCTGATCATATATACAAATAGAAACCGGAGGGCGAAACCATAGTGCTATCTTATTATTTCGACTTTTTCTTTTGATGCGCAAAAACACGACAACACGAAATCTGCTACAGTGTCGTGTCTTCGCCTTTCAGGTTTAGGGTGCGAACACAAGAACACGACAACTAAAGGGCGCCAAAATGAAATGGTTTCTACCTGCAAACATGAAACATTCAAAGAGGAAAGTTTTTATTCAATTAGGGTACTTTTTTTTGCTTTGCCTGTTAAAATTTCATTATTTCGCCTGGAATATTTTGTGTTTTCGTGTTTTTGCACCGAAAGGCAAAAGGTAAAATAACGACATTATGGCATGTTTTTGTTATTTCGCCTTTTGCCTTTCGGAATGAAGACACGAACACACGAAATGTCTAAAATAATCCACCATTGAAGAAAGTTCAGTCAAGTATACAAGAAGCACAAGTCGAATACTTTTCTTTATACATCACAATTTGAAGCAAAAGAAAATGTAACCAAAAAAGATCAAATTTTTACCAATATTACATCACCAAATCATGTTTTTTTTTTATTTGGTGCAATTTGGTGCCCAATAAGAATACAATATTTATAAACTTACTTCATATCCGTATCCTATCCTAGATCATGTGTATATAAGGATGTGTGTTACTGGTTGGTCAAATCACCTATAAGCATGTTGTCATTATCTATCTATCTATATATACTGCACAAACTCCCCTTTCGGGTATTACTGGCAGGTGCTTACTGTCATTAGTATATATAACATGACAATCATTTTATAGAAGAAACCATGCCATATCTATATAATCTTTCTCCATTGAAACTTTAATACTTTGTAAAAATCCGTAACACAGTTGTTTTGATTTGCTTTCATGAGTCACCCGGTACCACATTTTTTCTACACGAACATGATACTCTGTTATTAGACTAGCATCAGTTATTGTTTAAATATTACACTATGCTATCTATGTATCAGTGCAGTATTCGATTAATTCTCATGGTACTTCACTCCCGTTGTTTCTCTCTTTTTTTTTTAATCTCACACTTAAATTTAGGTTGATTTAAAAGCTTACTTAGCTGATTACCTGTACATCACATGATGATTTTTTTTGCCTGTAATGCTAATGTTTCCAACCTATGTAAGACTTAATATTGAAAATTCTATCTTCCAAGGTGCTATATACGCGTGAATCTAGCCTGTAGTTTATCAACTTTGTTGTTATGATTACGTAAAGTGTCCTCGTTTTCAATACAATACTGAATGATTTCAATACAACTGACTTTTTAATTTGAAATCCTATTTTTTAAGTATTTTCTACCTAATCAATTGATTACAGCAGTATTATAACTATGCTGTAGTGGTGTATTGTGATTTATATGTTACATCTATGACAGAGAGAGGGAGAGGGGGTGGGGGGGGGGAGAGAGAGAAAGTAAAACTGACGCTCTAACCACACTCATTGATTTTTTATACGTCTTGTAAAATCATCAGTGGATGGTTGTTTTGTCTGTCTCCCAATAATGAGTGATCATTTAGCTTTCTCCTTTAAATGACGCGTAAAGAAGTCAATGCACGAAAACCAAGTTAACCGAATAAACTGGCAGCGTTAGTATCGTGCATGGATCGTATCGTGTATATGAACCAAACGTGTAACGAGCGCGCACCGTGTACCGTGCGTTCCGTGTCCGTGCAACGTGCGTTCCGTGTCCGTGTAACGTGCGTTCCGTGTGCCGACTTGCACACAAGCCGCACTGTATATACACATAATAAAGTTATTATATATGAAATTCATAAAATTCGTAAATGATTGTTATGATGCAGATATTTTCTAAGGCTGAGATGTATTCAGAAATCAAGTAACCTTACAATCATATATACACTTTTAAAAACTTGTGTAGAAAGGTATATGCAAAGGTACACATTACTTATTGTTTGCAAAACTGACTCTAGCATAAAAACATTAATGTTGAGATTTTCATAGCTATATTTTTCATTATGCCCAATTAAATCTATGTGAGAGAGAGAGACAGACAGACAGATAGAGAGGTAAGGATGAGAGCAGAAACTTATAGTGATTTATTCGCTTCAATAACAGTGTACTGCATTGGTGGCTAAGATAAGTCAGTCTGCTTTTAAACATAGCTACCAATCTCCAAAGACTGACCTACATAATTGATCAGCGGTACTCATTCTACTTGAGATAAGACAGTCTGCCTCTTTAGCTTGCATTCAGGTAATCCTCCTCAGGATAAGAAGCTTTTTTTTTCTCCAGAAACCATTAACTTTGTCATGTCATAGATACTACATTTCACAACCGATTTTGATCAAGATTATTTTACTTGAATTATAAGATTTTAAACTTCAGGATAATCGCACAAAAAAATAACTAAATTCAAACTTTGAAAACAAATTTACAATTTTTCCAAAGAGGATAAACTTTGAACTGCCATAAAATGACCAAATCAAGCCCGATCTTCAAAAACTAAACATCATTTGAAAGGTCTCTTCAAGACCTAAATCTTATCCGCACATGATAACAATGAAATATTTTTAGTTTTTGAGCTATTTGAGGCCGTTTAAAAATCCAATAATCATGATATGACCTTGACCTTTGCAATATTTTTTAATTTTTTTTTCTCTGGAACATTCAGGACATTAAACTACATAAAGTGTGAAAATTTCATGGAAAAGGAACAAAAAATAAAATCAGGAGCAACACAAATGTGTTCAAGAAATGTTAATTTGTCCCAAAATTTAGTAAAGTTTGACCGTTTCTAGAAGACAAACAATGCATTTTTCAAAATCGCCAACCCATATATTTTGTGCGTATATGTCTTGCAAATCATATGCAACAAAAAGAACTCTTCTATCTCATCTCTGAAAAAACTGGATAGGTTTTTCGTAGACCTACCCTCATTTTCACCATTTTTTGTAAGGTTTGAACTTTCAACCTTCCGTAGCTCAAAAGATTTATGTACGCCAATCATTGAAATCTATCATATTTTATTAGGCTATCATCAGTGAACATAATGCATAAAAACCGCATTTGAATCGGACCCCAAATAACAGAGTTACTCCTCTTTTTATGATTTTATACAAAGCGCCCCCTAGCGGAAAAACAAAGACAAAAATGAAAATTTTCTCAACGTAAGGATTAAGTTCATATAAGTAGAAAAAACTGGTAGAAATTTCATAATTGTGCCTTTTTTCTATCATGGCGATATGCCGTTCACAAAAACCGGCGGAAAAATAAAAAAAAAAAAAAAAAAAACAGAAGAAGAACAATAGGTTTTCGCCCAGCGATGCGAAAACCTAACTAGAATCGCAATCGCGATATCATCGGTTTTCGCAAAAGCAATTCCATTCAGTTCACGAGTCGCATGATTCGAAAAATATTTCTTCGTTCAATGGATTGTTTATAATGTTAACAGCGAGCTTTCAAACACTTTTTTCGCTATGTTTAAGAAGACTTTTTACCCAGAAGAAGATTTTTGAGTATTACCTGTCAGTTATGTAGTCGCGATATCATCGGTTTTCATGAAAGCAATTCCATTCAGTTCACGAGTCGTATGATTCGAAAAACATTTCTTCGTTCAATTGCTTTTTGATACTGTTAACAGTGATCTTTCAAACGTTTCTGTCGCAATGTTTAAGCAGACTTTTTACCAAAAAGAGTATTGTTGAGTATAACATGTCAGTTATGAAATCGCGATATCATCAGTTTTCATGAAAGCAATTCCATTCAGTTCATGAGTCGCATGATTCGAGAAACATATTTCTTCGTTCAATGGCTTGTTGAATACTGTAAACAGTGATCTTTCAAACATTTTTGTCGCAATGTACAATCAGACTTTTTACCAAGAAGAATACTTTTGAGTATTACTTGTCTGTTATGTAGTCATAAACTTGAAAACTTTTTTTACGGACTTCGGGTACTGCAATGTTATATGTGTATTTTGCTTTATGATGGAGACAAATGACAATTGTATTCGATAAACAACAATTGCAAACGACAAACAACAGTATAAAATGACACACGACAATGCAATATGCCACTCAACACTATTACGAACAACTGTTGCATTGAATTACTATCATTTTCATGAAATATCGCATTATCTTTTTTGTGTCATTTCAAATTGATGTCACCGAAGAACAGAATGCAAAAAAAATCGCATAAAAATCAGACTTCATTTTTTTTTTTAATTATTAAAAGTGATTTCAAGCTAATCGCCCCCAAGCGGCAAAATGAGAACAAAAACTGATTAAAATTTTACTACTAGGTACCTAGCAATGCCGCAAATGGTTCAATCAAGTATACAAGTCGCACTAGTCAAACATTCTATTCCTTATATATCACAATTTGAAGCATAAAAACTGATTTACAATTGTTCTAAAGAGGATCAAAACTTGGACTGGCGTAAAATGACCAAATCAAGTCCGATCTTCAAAAACTTAACATCACTAGAAAGGGCTCTTTAAGAAATAAATCTTTTGTTAATATACTTTCAATGAAATATTTTTTGCTTTGGAGCTATTTGGAGCCAAATAAAAACACAATAATCGTAATATGCCCTTGAACTTTGCAATATCTTTTTACCTTTTTAATTGTGAGGTCCTTTCAGACATAACAATACATAACTTGTGAAAATATCATGGGGAATGAACAAAAAATAAAGTCAGGAGCGACAAAAACATGTTTTAGAAATTTTAATTTTTCCTAAAATTTAGTGAAGTTTGACCATTTCTAGATGACAAACCATGCATTTCTTAAATTCGCCACCCCATATATTTTGTGCGTTTATGTCCTGCAAATCATTTGCAGCAAACAGAATTCTTCTATCTGATCTCTAACAAAAATGGATAGGTTTATCGTAGACCTACCCTCATCTGCACAGTTTTTTGCGAGGTTCGAACTTTCAACCCCTCTTTAGTAGCTCAAAAAGTTTTAGCATTCATACCTAGAAACTATCATACTTTATTAGGCTATCAACAAGGAACACAATGCAACAAACTGCATATGGATCAGACGTCAACATTTTGAATTATAAGTAGAAAAGTGCTTTCATGCTATGCGCCCCCTAGCGGCAAAAGGAGAAACAAAATTGATTAGGTACCTAGCAATGCGGCAAATAGTTCAATTAAATATACAAATCGCACTAGTCGAACATTCTATTTCTTATACATCACATTTTGAAGCATAAAAATTGATTTACAATTATTCCAAAAAAGGATCAGACTTTGGACTGCCGTAAAATGACCAAATCAAGTCCGATCTTCAAATTCTAAACATCATTAGAAAGAACTTTTCTAAACCTAAATCTTTTGTTCATATATTGTTTATGAATTGTTTTTTGATTTTGAGCTATTTCAAGCCGAATTGATATACAATTATCCTAATATGACCTTGACCTTTACAATAATTTTTTACTTTTTATATTATGTGACACTTAAGATCATAGTTTTACATTAAATGTGAAAATGTCATAGAAATTGAACTAAAAATAAGGTCAGGAGCTGCAAAAAATCTTAACTGTCATGCTTTGAAAATGTTGATTTTTCGAAAATTTGGTTAAGTTTGACCGCGTACTGTGGACAAACCATGCATTTCCCGAATTCGCCACCCCATATATTTTGTGCGTATATGTCTTGCAAATCATATGCAACAAACAAAATTCTTTTATCTCAATTCCAATAAAAATGGGCACTTTTTTTGTAGACCTACCCTCATTTTCACTGTTTTTTGCGAAGTTCGAACATTCAACCTTCCGTAGTCAAAAAGTTTTATATACGCAGATTTTTGAAACCTATCATATTTGATTAGGATTTTGACAAGGAACACAATGCAAAAAACCACATCTGAATCGGACCTCAAATTACAGAGTTATTAGCATTTGTTGATTTTTTTCAAAGCGCCCCCTAGCGGCAAAAATAAGACAAAAATGAAAATTTTCTCAACGTTAGGATCAAGGTCAGATAAATATAAGGAACTGGTAAAAATTTCATAATTGAGGCTTTTTTCTATCATGGTGATATGCCGTTCACAAAAAAGGGTTAGAAAAAGTATAATAAAAACTAGAATCGCAATCGCGATATCATCGGTTTTCGCAAAAGCAATTCCATTCAGTTCACGAGTCGCATGATTCGAAAAATATTTCTTCGTTCAATGGCTTGTTTATAATGTTAACAGCGATCTTTCAAACACTTTTGTCGCAATGTTCAAGAAGACTTTTTACCCAAAAGAAGATTTTTGAGTATTACCTGTCAGTTATGTAGTCGCGATATCATCGGTTTTCATGAAAGCAATTCCATTCAGTTCTCGAGTCGCATGATTCGTAAAACATTTCTTCGTTCAATTGCTTGTTGATACTGTTAACAGTGATCTTTGAAACGTTTCTGTCGCAATGTTTAAGCAGACTTTTTACCCAAGAGAGTATTGTTGAGTATTACCTGTCAGTTATGAAATCGCTATATCATCAGTTTTCATGAAAGCAATTCCATTCAGTTCATGAGTCGCATGATTCGAAAAACATATTTCTTCGTTCAATGGCTTGTTGAATACTGTAAACAGTGATCTTTCAAACATTTTTGTCGCAATGTATAATCAGACTTTTTACCAAGAAGAATACTTTTGAGTATTACCTGTCTGTTATGTAGTCGTAGACTTGAAAACTTTTTTTACGGACTTCGGTTACTGCAATGTTATATGTGTGTTTTGTTTTATGATGGAGACAAATGACAGTTGTATTCGATAAACAACAATTGAAAACGACAAACACCAGTATAAAATGACACACGACAATGCAATATGCCACTCAACACTATTACGAACAATTGTTGCATTGAATTACTATCATTTTCATGAAATATCGCATTATCTTTTTTGTGTCATTTCAAATTGATGTCACCGAAGAACAGAATGCAAAAAAAATCGCATAAAAATCAGACTTCATTTTTTTTTTAATTATTAATAGTGATTTCAAGCTAATCGCCCCCAAGCGGCAAAATGAGAACCAAAACTGATTAAAATTTTACTATTAGGTACCTAGCAATGCAGCAAATGGTTCAATCAAGTATACAAGTCGCACTAGTCAAACATTCTATTCCTTATATATCACAATTTGAAGCATAAAAACTGATTTACAATTGTTCTAAAGAGGATCAAAACTTGGACTGCCGTAAAATGACCAAATCAAGTCCGATCTTACTTAGCAAAACAGTGATTACATGCATTGCGCCCCCTAGTGGCTAAATCAGAAATAAATGTGAAAAGTTTGACCATTTAGGCACATGTTCTGATAAAGATGACTCTATGCCCAAAATTTCATAGCTGTAGCTTTTCTCATCTGGTCGCTACGCTGGACACAAAAATGGGTGGAATTGGAAAAATAATAAAAAAAGGATCAAACTTCAGACTGCCGTAAAATGACCAAATCAAGTCCGATCTTCAAAATCTAAACATCATTAGAAAGAACTTTTCTAATACTAAATCTTTTGTTCATATATTGTTTATGAATTGTTTTTTGATTTTGAGCTATTTCAAGCCGAATTGATATACAATTATCCTAATATGACCTTGACCTTTACAATGCATTTTTACGTTTTATATTATGTGACACTTAAGAACATAGTTTTACATTAAATGTGAAAATTTCATAGAAATTGAACTAAAAATAAAGTCAGGAGCTGCAAAAAATCTTAACAGTCATGCTTTGAAAATGTTGATTTTTCGAAAATTTGGTTAAGTTTGACCGCGTACTGTGGACAAACCATGCATTTCCCGAATTCGCCACCCCATATATTTTGTGCGTATATGTCTTGCAAATCATATGCAACAAACAAAATTATTTTATCTCAATTCCAATAAAAATGGGCACTTTTTTTGTAGACCTACCCTCATTTTCACTGTTTTTTGCGAAGTTCGAACATTCAACCTTCCGTAGTCAAAAAGTTTTATATACGCAGATTTTTGAAACCTATCATATTTGATTAGGATTTTGACAAGGAACACAATGCAAAAAACCACATCTGAATCGGACCTCAAATTACAGAGTTATTAGCATTTGTTGATTTTTTTCAAAGCGCCCCCTAGCGGCAAAAATAAGACAAAAATGAAAATTTTCTCAACGTTATGATCAAGTTCAGATAAATATAAGGAACTGGTAAAAATTTCATAATTGTGGCTTTTTTCTATCATGGTGATATGCCGTTCACAAAAAAGGGTTAGAAAAATAATAATAATAAAAATAAAACAGAAGAAGAACAATAGGTTTTCGCAAGCGATGCGAAAACCTAACTAGAACCGCAAGCGGTATCTCGGTTTTCGCTTTTAACCTAATCAACTTGAACACTTTATTTCAATTCAGCCACAATTTTCAATATGAAATAGAACGAAAAGGTTTTTGAAGACCTACTCTCATTTGCACAGTTTTTGTTTTTTTCCAATGTTAGAACATTCAAACTCTTCTAGTGCAAATATTTTCCCATACCCTATCCCTTGAAATCCATCACATTCTGTGTTGCTGTCAACAAGGAACAAAATGCTGAAAACCGCATTTCAATCAGACTTTAACATTTTGAGTTATAAGCAAAAGAGTGATTTTAAGCAAAACGCCCTCTAGCGGCAAAATTAGAAAGAAAATTGCAAAAACAGCAAATAGTTCAAACAAGTATATAAGTCGCACTAGTCGAACATTCTTTTTCTTATATATCACAACTTGAAGCATAAAAACTGATTAACAATTATTCCAAAAAAGGATCAAACTTTGGACTGCCGTAAAATGAACAAATCAAGTCCGATCTTCAAAAACTAAACATCACTGGAAAGTGCTCCTCAAGAACTAAAACCTTTGTTTATATACTCTCAATGAAATATTTTTATATTTGGAGCACTTTGTGGCCGAATAAAAACACAATTATCGTTATATGACATTGACCTTTTCAATGTTTTTTTTTAATTTTTAATTGTGAAAATCTTTCAAACTTAACAATACATAACGTGTGCAAATTTCGAAAACGAAACATGTTTTTGGAATTTTAATTTTTCCTAAATTTAAGTGAAGTTTGACCGTTTCTAGTGGACAAACCACGCATTTCTTAAATTCGCCACCCCATATATTTTGTGTGTATACGTCTTTCAAATGGTATGCCGGAGTCGGAATTCTTCTATCTGATCTCTAACAAAAACGGATAGGTTTTTCGTAGACCAACCCTCATTTGCACAGTTTTTTTGTGTTTTTTTTTTTGTTTTTTTTTGCGAGGTTCGAACATTCAACCTTCTGTAGCTAAAAAGATTTCAGCCACACCGACCCTCGAATCCTATCATATGTTATTAGGCTATCAACAGGGAACAGAATGCAAAAAACCGCATTCGAATCGGACTTCAACTTTTTGAGTTATAAGCAAAAGAATGATTTCAAGAAAAGCGCCCCCTAGCGGCAAAATTAGAAAGAAAATTTATTAAAATTTTACTGTTAGGTACCTAGCAAAGCAGCAAATAGTTCAATCAAGTATACTAGTCGCACACGTCAAACTTTTTATTCTTATGTATCAGAATCTGAAGCATAAAACATGTTTTACAATTTTTACAAAAAAAGGATCAAACTTTGGACTGCAGTATAATGACCAAATCAACTCCGATCTTCAAAAACGAAATATCACTGGAAAGAGCTCTTTAAGACCTAAAACTTTTGTGCATATACTCTCAATGAAATATTTATAGTTTTGGAGCTATTTGTGGCCGAATAAAAACACAATAATCGTAATATGACCTTGACCTTTTCAATTCTTTTTTAATTTTTGAATTGTGAGGCCCTTTCAAACATAACAATACATATCGTGTGAAAATTTCATGAAGAATGAACAGAAAATAAATCAGGAGCGACAAAAACATGTTTTTGAAATTTTAATTTTTCCTAAAATTTAGTGAAGTTTGACCGTTTCTAGAGGATAAACCACGCATTTCCCGAATTCGCCATCCCATATATTTCGTGCGTATATGTCTTGCGAATCATATGCAACAAACAAAATTCTTTTATCTCAATTCCAAAAAAAATGGGCATTTTTTTGTAGACCTACCTATTTTACTTTTTTTTTGCGGGGTTCCCAAAACATTCAAATCCTTTAGCCCAAAACGTTTTATATCCCGCAGTTTTTTAAAACCTTTTTCATATTTGTTTTAGGTTTTGAAAGAAAACAATGAAAAAACCCCCTCTAAATTCGGCCCTCAAAAAAACAGAGTTATTGATGTGTGTTTTTTTTAAAAGCGCCCCCCTAGCGCAAAAAAAAAGGAAAAAAATAAAAAATTTTTCAAAAGTTAGGATCAAGTTCGGGAAAAAATTAAGGATTGATTAAAAAATTTCAAAAATTGTGGTTTTTTCCTATCAGGGGTGATTTTCCCTTTCCCCAAAAAGGGTTAGAAAATTTTAATAACTGGGTTCGCAATGCGATATCATGGGTTTTTTCGAAAAAGAAATTTCATTAAGTTAAAAACCAAAGTGCATGATTGGGAAAAATTTTTCTTCGTTCAATGGTTTTTTATAATTTTGTTAAAGGATCTTTCAAACATTTTTTGTCCCCTTTTTTAAAGAAGACTTTTTCCCCCAAAAAAAGTTTTTTGGGGAATATTCCCTGTCAGTTATGAGTCACGAATCATCGGTTTTCAAAAAACCCAATTTCCCAAATTCAGTTCCAGTGCTTGATTCAAAAAAAATTTTTCTTGTTAAATTGTTTTTTGTTTTACTGTTAACAGTATCTTTCAAAGTTTTCTGTCGCAAGGGTTTAAGCAGATTTTTTCCCAAAGGAGTTTTTGGTTGAGTTTTCCTGTCATTTATGAAATGTGATATATCAGTTTTCTGAAAGAAAATTCCTTTTTCAGTTCATGGGTGGGATGTTCGAAAAAAAATATTTTTCGTTAAAATGGCTTTTTAAAATACTTTTGATACAGTGATTTTTCAAAATTTTTGTCGAAATTTTTTTAAAGAAAGGTTTTTTCCCAAAAAGGAATATTCTAAGTTTTCCCTTTTTGTAATGTAGTCGAAAAATTGAAAATTTTTTTTACAGACTTCGGGCGGGAAATTATATGTGTGTTTTTGGTTTTGGGGGATGACATAGGGCCAATTTATCGATAAACAACAATTGCAAAGGGACAAAAAAAGTATAAAATGAAAACACGAAAAGCGATATGCCATTTAAACCTTTATAAGGGAAAAATGTTGCATTAAATTTTACTTCTTTTTCATGAAAAAAGCAAAAATATTTAGTGTTGTTTCAAATTGATGTAACCCAAAGGGAAACAGTTTTGAAAAAAATTTGCAAAAAAATTCAAAACTTTAATCTTTTTAGTAATAAAGGGGGGTTTCCAAGCCAAGGCCCCGGGCCCGAAAAAATGAGAAACAAAAATTGAGAAAAAATTTTACTTTTTGGGTTTCCCTTGAAATGCAGCAAATGGTTCAATAAAGGCATAAAAGGCGAATAGTCGAACATTCTATTTTTTATATCACAATTTGAAGATAAAAACTGTTTTACAATTTTTTTAAAAAAGGATAAAATTTTTGGGGTCCCGTAAAATGCCCAAAAAAGCCCGGATTTTCCCAAAAAAAACCCAAGGGAAAAAAGGGGTTTTTCAAAAACAAAAAATTTTTTTATTTTTTTAAAAAAAAATTTTTTTTTTTGGGGCTATTTGGACCCGAAAAAAAAACAAAATTTGGTAATGGAATTTACCTTTGAAATTTTTTTTTTTTCTTTTTTAATTTTTTTTAAAAAAACATAAACGTAAAAATTTTATGAAAAGGGAAAAAAAATAAAGTAAAAAACACAAAAAAAGGGAAATTTTATTTTTTTAAAATTTAAAAATTTTGGGCTGGGGCCCTTTTTTTTAAATTTGGTCCCCTTTTTAAAAAAAAATTTAAACTTTGGGGGAAAAAATTTCTTTTTACAACCCCAAAAACTTTTTTTTAAAATTCCCTTTTTTAAAAATTTTTTGGGGGGAATTTTTGGAGCAAAAATTTTAGCCCAAAAAAAATTAATAATTGGGTATAAAAAAACCTTAAAACCCTTTTAATAGGTTTTATTTTTTTTTTTTGAAAAATTTTTTTTTAAAAAACCCATAAAAAGGAAAAAAAAAGAAATTGGAACAAAAAATAAAAGTCCAGGGAAACCCCAAAAAAAAAAAATTTGGGAAAAATTTTACAATTTTTAAAAAAGGGGGTCAAATTTTGGGATGGTAATTTGAAAAATAAAGCCCCACTTAAAAAAAATAAAATTTGGAAAAATTTTTAACAACTAAAATTTTGTTCAATACTTTTTTAAAAAATTTTTTTAAAGTTTGGAGTTTTTATCCCCATAAAAATAAAAATAATTTTATATGCCCTTGCCCTTTGCATATTATGTTGATTTTTTTTTTGAATTTATTTTTTTTTTAAAAATCAAAACATGAAAAAAAGAAATTTAACAAAAAATAAAGTCAGGGCGGGAAAAAAAAAGGAAAATTTTTATAAAATTGTTTGAAAAGAGGTAAAAACTTTTGGGACTGGGTATTTGATCAAATGAAGCCCGATTTAAAAACTAAACACCATAAAAAACCCCTTACAGACAAAACTTTTTTTTAAAATTTTTCTAAAAAATATTTTTAGTTTTTGGGGGTTTTTTCCCCAAAAAAAATAAAATTAATTGGGGATATGATTTTTCCCCCTTTTATATTAGGGTTTAAATTTTTTTTTTTGATTTTATTTTTTTTTAAAAAAAGGAAAAAAAGTGAAAAAATGATAAAAATTTGGGAAAAAAAAAAAATAGGAGCTGCAAAAAAACCAAAAAAATCGCTTTAAAAATTTTTTTTTTTTTAAAAAAATTTTGGGTTTTAAATTTGCCCGATATTTGGAAAAACCAAACCTTTTCTAAAAACCCCCAAACCCCAAAATTTTGTGCTAAATTTTTTTTAAAAAAATTTTAGAACAAAAAAATTTTTTTCCTTTTCCTTTTGAAAAAAATTTTTTTCGACCCCCCTTTATTTAAATTTTTTTTTTGGTTTTAAAATTTTAACCTCCTTAGCACAAAAAATTTTATAAGAAAATTTTTGAAAATTTTATTTTATTTTTTTCTGAAAAGGGAAAAATTTTAAAAAACCGTTTTTAAAAGGGCCCCAAAATTAACAAGTTTTACCCCTTGCCCCTTTTTACAAAACGCCCTGGGGGAAAATTAAAACAAAAAAAAAAATTTTTTAAAAGTGGGGTTTTTAAATTAGTTTTTAGGAAAAAATGGAAAAAAAATTTCAAAAATGTAAATTTTTTCCTTTTTGGGTTGATACCCGTTCACAAAAAAAGGGAAAAATAATAATAAAAAAAAAAAATAAACAAAAAAAGAAAATTTTGGGGGCGATAAATAAAAAATTGGGTTTTTTTTCGAAAAAGAAATTTCCCTTTAAAGTTCCCGAGTCGCATGATTCGAAACATATTTCTTCGTTAAATGGCTTGTTTATGATGTTAACAGCAATCTTTCAAACACTTTTGTCGCAATGTTTTAAGAAGACTTTTACCCAAAAGAAGATTTTTGAGTATTACCTATCAGTTAGTAGTCGCGATATCATTTCAAACATTCTATCCCTTATATATCACAATTTGAAGCATAAAAACTGATTTACAAATTTTTCTAAAGAGGATCAAACTTTGGACTGCCCTAAAATGACCAAATCAAGTCAGATCTTCAAAAACTAAACACCAATGGAAAGGGCTATTCAAGAACTAAAACTTTGTTCATATACTTCAATGAAAAATTTTTTTTTTTGGAGCTATTTGGAGCCGAAAAAAAACATAATAATAATTGGTATTATGACCTTGACCTTTGCATATTATGCTTGATTTTTTTCTATGATTTTATTTGTTTTTTAAAAATGCATAAACAGTGAAATAATGATGAAGATTGAACAAAAAATAAAGTCAGGAGCAGCAAAAAAGGGAAAACATATGGATATACAATTGTTTGTAAGAGGATCAAAATTTGGACTGGGGGTCATTTGATCAAATGAAGTCCGATCTTCAAAAACTAAACACCAATGGAAAGTCCTCTTCAAAAGACTAAAACTTTTTTTCATATACTTTCTATAAAATATTTTTAGATTTGGAGCTATTTTATGCCGATATAAATAATAATAATTAGTATATGACCTTGACCTTTGCATATTATGCTTGATTTTTTTTCTATGAATATATTTCTTTTATAAAAATGCATAAACAGTAAAATAATAATGAAGATTGAACAAAAATAAAGTCAGGAGCAGCAATAAAGGGGAAACATATGGATATACAATTGTTTGATAAGGATCAAACTTTGGACTGTGGTCATTTGATCAAATGAAGTCCGATCTTCAAAACTAAACATTATGGAAAGAATATTTTCACAGATAAAACTTTTGTTCATAATATTTCTATAAAATTATTTTATTTGGAGCTAGTTTATGCGATAAAAATAATAATAATTAGTATATGACCTTGACCTTTGCAAAATTAGCTTGATTTTTTTTCTGTGATTTTTTTTGTTTTTATAAAAAAGATATAAACAGTAAAATAATGATGAAGATTGAACAAAAATTAAAGTCAGAGCTGCAAAAAACCCGTAAAAGTCATGCTTTGAAATGTTGATTTTTCGAAAATATTGGTTAATTTTGACCGCATATGTGGACAAACCATACATTTCTCAAAATCGCCACACCATATATTTTGTGCGTATATGTCTTGCAAATCATATGCCACGAGCAAAATTGTCCTATCTCATCTCTAAAAAATGGGGACTTTTTTCGTAGCCCTACCCTTATTTCATCGTTTTTTTCGAGATTTGAACTTTAAACCCTCCTGTAGCACGAAAGTTTTATATACGCAAATAATTGAAACGTATCATTTTTTTATTAAGTTTCTGACAAGGAACACAATGCAAAAAACCGCATTTGAATGGGACCTCAAATAACAGAGTAATTAGCCCTTAGTCATTTTTAAAAAACGCCACCTAGCGGCAAAAAACTAAGACAAAAATAAAAATTTTCTCAACGTGAGGATCAAATTCAGATCTTAGGACAAAAGTGGTAAAAAAATCAGAAATGTGAATTTTTTCTATCAGGGTGATATGCCGTTCACAAAAAAAGGTTAGAAAAATAATAATAAAAAAAAAATAAAAAAAAAAATAAAACAGAAGAAGAACAATAGGTTTTCGCAAGCGATGCAAAAACCCTAAAAAAAAAATAAAACAGGAAGAAGAACAATAGGTTTTCGCAAGCGATGCGAAAACCTAAAAAAAAAAAAACAGAAGAAGAACAATAGGTTTTCGCAAGCGATGCGAAAACCAAAACTAGATTTTGCATCCGCAACATCATCGGTTTTTCACTTAGATAAGCTTCATACAATGCTATTGTTACTTCTTCTATCATTCCTTTCACTTTTTATATGAAATTGTACCTCTTTTTTATAAAGCTAAATAAACTGTGTCCTACATTTGTAAAACAACCAATAAAGGTTAACATCATCCCGGCCGTGGGGCAATACACTGAGAACTATACACACCCCCAGTTCACCAGTACAGGTAGCCAGCATTAGACTGCGGGAAGTCACTTGACCGCGAGTTTTTTTACATCACCCCAAGCTACGCTGTGGTAAAAGGGCCCAATAATACATGAGAAATATCCCACACCCCAGTACAAGTAAGATAAGCGTTGGACTGAAATTTTTAAAAAATTGGGCTTTCGCTACGTATGGAAATCTAACATAACTCGACCATTTTTTACCCGATCTTCAAAAACTGCATATCGTTAGAAAGGTAAATAAACATTCTATAAATTGATAATAAAATTAATGATATGTGTTTAAACCTCTGAGATAAATGCAGAAAACCACTGTGTGTACCTATAATTGAGTTTTTTCATATTAAATTTTTTTTATTTGATGTCGACTTTTAAAATTTTGGTACCGTTAGAAAGGTCTCTTAAAGCATAACATTTTATACCCGTTTTGTCTCGATAGAATTTTTTACGTTTTGAGCTATATGAGGTCAAAGAAAAAATCGATTATTGCTGATATGACCTTGACCTTACTACCTTTTATTATTTTAAAGTATAAGCTGATTAAGAACATCATACTGCACATTCAGTGAAAAATTTCATGAAAAATCGAACAAGAAAAAAAAATACAGGGAGAACGAAAAAACATGAAAAAAAGACGAAAAATGAAATATTTTTAAAAAATTGAAATTTTTATTTTTCCGTATTCTCAGTGATCTTTGAACGCCTCTAGCGGATAAAGGTGCATTTCCTGAAATTTCCACACTATTATTTTGTGCGGCTAGGTTTTTTCGAATCTTTTTAAAACAAACAAAATTTTCAAATCTTATCAAAGGGGGGGGGGGGAAAAAATTTTTTTAAAGGGACCTACCAAATTTTTTTTTAAAAAAACCCGGTTATTTCCAAATTCGAACTTTGGTCCCCCCCTTTAACAGGAAATAATTTTTTTTTTTAACTTCTAGCCTATATATTTTTTTTGGGGTGCCAAAAAAGGAACAAAAATAAAAAAAAAACCAATCAAATCCGGGGGGAAATTTTGGTTTGGGGGGAAAATTTTTTCAATACAATCAATTACTTTAATAAACGCCACCAGGGCCCCACAATAACAAATCTAAAAAAAAAGGCCCCCAAGGGATCTAAGCCCGGGGCAATGTGAATACTTTTTTAAAAAATTTCATTCGTAGCTTAATCCTACGTTCTTGGGCCGGGGAAAAATTTTTTAAAAGAAAAAAAAATTTAAACTAAGTTCATCCCCAACATCATGGGGTTTTTCCCCCCCTTTAAGTAAGCTTCAAAAAATGCTTTTGGGTTTCTTCTTCATCATTCCTTTACTTTTTATTTAAAATTTTTTCCCCTTTTTTTATAAAGCAAAATTCCCCTTGGCCTACTTTTTAAAAACCCAAACCCAAAAAAAGGTTAACATCACCCGGCCGGGGGCCAATCCCACGAAACTATACACCCCCCCCCCCATTCCCAGAACGGGTAGACCAGCATTAAACTGCGGAAATCACTTAAACCGCGAGTTGTTTACTCATCCCCCTAGGGGGGCGGGGGTTAAAATTTGGCCAAAAATTTACACGGAGAAAAAAACACACCCCCGGAAAAAAAGATAACTTGGACTGAAATTTTTTTTAAAAAATTGGGGCCACTTTTAAAAATATTTTGTTTCCCCTCTCCCCCCAAAAAAATTTTCAAGGAGGGGGTAGGTAGGCAAAATTTTTTTTTTTTTGGGGGGGTTTTAAAAGGTCAAAAAAACAAGTCTTAATTTTTTCCCCAGTTTTTTTTTATATTTTTGATTAAGTTTTCTTTTTTTAAATTTATAAGACAAAAACAACTAAATTTTATTTTCCCCCTCTTTTTGGCATTTCCCTTATTTTTATGTGGCTTTTTCAAAAAAAAAAAAAAACAGGCCAAAATTTTTTTCAAATTAAAATAGGGCGGGGTTTTTTAAAAAAAGGTTCCTTTTTTATTTTTTTACCCTCTCCAAAAATAAAAATTAATACACGAAAACCTATTAAAAAATTTCCATTTTTTTGGCAAATGTTTTAAACAAGGGAAGTATGTTAAAGCCCAAGGGGGCCCAAAGGGGGGGGCCCTGTTCCTCACCGGTTAAAGGGCTTTGTTGGGAAAAATTTGCCCAAAAAATCGGAAACAAAAGTTTTTTTAACATTTGACTAAGTGGCCTACATTTTATCCTACCTAATTTCCGGGGACCTAATTTTAACCCCCCTTCCCCTTTTTTTAAAAACCCCATCCAAGATATCATTTTAAAAAATTTTTCCCGACCAAGTTTCGGGAAATTGGGCAAAAAGGGGGCCCTAGAGTTTTCACAAGGTTTTCTAAAATTTACCTGGTGCCCTAGTTTTTCCCCCCACTTTCCCCCTTTTTTTCAAAACTCTTTTTGGAAAATACATGTAACAAACACCCTTTGGCCCAAAATTTTATGAAGTTTGGGGCCCAAAAACAAAGGCCCCCCAAATGTTCAAAAGGGTTTTTCCCTAAATTTGCCCTGGTGAAAAAAGGGGGCAAACAAAGTGAAACGGTTTTTTTTTAATTTTTTAAAAGGGGGGGTAACTCCCTACCAAGGGGCCCCAATTTTCAGCCATAATCCAACTTACCCAAAATTTTTTTGAGGGTTATAAACATTTTAAAATTTTAAAGACAAATGCCCCTAAAAAATAAAATGCTGGGAGGCAAACAAAGTGCAATCTGCCCTTTTTTAAAAAAAAGGGGGTGAAATTTCCTTTACCAATGGTCCAAAACAGCCAAAATCGAACGGGGCTGAGACTTTTTGGTTAAAAAAAACAATGTCAAAAATTTGAATCAATTGCTAAAGAAATGAAATCTAGAGTGCAAACAACGGGAAATCGGGCTTTTTTAATTTTTAAAAAGGGGCATAACTCCTAACCAAATAGTATGAAATCACCATAATCGAACTTGGCCGAATTTTAGGGTTATAAACATTGTTACCCAATTTTTGAAGAAAATTGCTCAAAAATTAAAGATCTAATGCAAACAAATGTGAAATCGGGGTTTTTTAATTTTTAAAAAAGGGGCATAACTCCTACCTAATTAAATATCAGCCCTTAAAAATTTTGGGCCGTGTTTTTAAAGGGTTTATAAAACATTGTTATAAAGGGTTTGAAAATAATTCTTTTTTAAAAATGAAGATGCGGGGGAAGGCAAAAAATTTGTGAAAACTTTTTTTTTAATTTTTAAAAGGGGGAAATAACTCCTAACCTAATGTTCCGATATCAACCATAATTTTCAAAGGGGGGGCCCGGGAGATTTTATGGTTATAAACATTTTTTAAATTTGAAGAAAATTCCCCAAAAATGAAATGCAAGATGCAAACCCAAAAAAATTTTACAGGACAACGGACGGACGGACGGACTTTAAAACATCCAAAAGCTCACCTTTAGCACACTTGCTCGGGTAGCAAAAAAAAGGGTCTGCATAATACGGAATTTTGGAGTTTTCTTGAAAAAAAAAAGAGCGGGGGTTTCTCAAATAGCTTAAATTTTAAATCCAAAGGGAAAAAAATACGGGGTAGGGTTTTAACCTGGTCTAAAAATTCCCGGGGGTTTTCGGGGAAATAAGAAAATTTTTTCTTTAATTCTCCTCAAATCATTTTTTATACAAAAGGGTAAACCCCAAAAACTATGTGCTATTTTGAAAAACCCTTTAAAACCCTTTTGGGGAGAGCTATTTCCAATAATTTTGCATTTCTTCAAAAAATGCTTTTTAAAAACAACCAAAATTTCCATGGAAAAAATAACATATTTTCAAACCAACAATTTCGAACAAAAATTTAAAAAAAAAAATTTAATATACAACATAATTTAAAAAATTTCTTCTAAATTTTCCCGGGACAGCAAAAAGAACTCACGGGGGGAAAAAATTAAAAATAGATCAAAAAAGTTTTAAAAAAGGGGTAAATTTTAAAAAAACTTGGGAAAAACCCCTCCCAAAAATTTCAGAAAAAATTACAATTTTTAAAATTGTCAAAAATTTTAAAAGGGAAAAATTTGTTGTAGGAATGACAATCAATTTTTTTATCAAAAAAGGTTGAGGAAAAAACTAAAAGGAAAATTTTTTCATTTTGGCTTCTTTTTCTTTTTGAAAACTTTTTTCCCTAAAGCTAAATACCAGGAAATTTAAAACCCCCCCGGTTCTAAGGGAAAAAAGGGAAAAGAAGAGATAGCAAGGGTTCCCCAACCCCAAAAAGGAACCAAAAAGAAATAAAAAAAAAACAAAAAAAAAAAAAAAAAAAAACCTTAAAAATTTTGGGGCAACTGTTTTGTTTTTTAAATTTTTGGGGTTTTTTTTGTTTGCATTACCCAAAGAAAATTTTTCCCGACATTTTTCGTTTTTGGGCCCCAAAATTTGGGGTTTAAAAAAACCCCAAACTTCTTCGTCTTTTTTTGTTGAAAAAACTTTTTTAAAAATTTCAAAAAATTTTTTATTAAAAATGGAGTAAGTAACATCCCAAAAATTTTTGGAAACAGGGCAAAAATTAATTTTTATGAAAATCAAACCCCCGCCGTCAAAAACAATAAAAAAACTTTTTTCCCCAAATTTTCCCCCCCCCTCTTAACCGTACAAACGTTTTCTACAAAATTTTTTAAACTTTAAACCGCTTTTGGGGAAACAGGGGGAAAAACACAAAAAAAACTTTCCCCCCCCCCAAACTTTTTTTTTTTTCCCCCCGGGGAAACAGAATTTCCATTTTTTCCCCAGGAAAACTTAAAAAAATTAAACCGGGTTCCTTTCTTAATTTGCCCCCCGAAATGAAATTTTGAAGCGGAAAAGGGGTACCCAGAAAAAAAGGGGCTAAATTTCATAAATTCCCGGGGGTTTCACTAAAAATCCAAATCGGTGGGGGAAAGGGGTTCGATTTTTGGGGAAAAAAGAAAAAGACACCCCGATTTTTTTTTTGGAAGAAAATAAAAAAATTTAAACTTTACTTTAAAAAACCCCCGGGATCGGTTTTAAAAAAAAAAAAAAAAAAAAACCCAAAAAAATGGGGTTAAAAAAATTTTGGGGGGGGGGGAATTTTTTTTGGTGGGCGGGGGGGGGAAAAACAAAAATCCCTTTTAAAAATTTGGGCCCCGGGGGTTTCCTACTTGGGGAAATCAACATAACTCGACCTTTTTTTCCCCCAATTTTAAAAAATCCATATTTTTAAAAGGTAAAAAAAATTTCTAAAACCCGATAAAAAAA
Source organism: Solen grandis (assembly GCA_021229015.1). NCBI lineage: Eukaryota > Metazoa > Mollusca > Bivalvia > Adapedonta > Solenidae > Solen > Solen grandis. Next base: position 34,493,484 of record CM037792.1, read on the forward strand.
AATAAGATTTTGTGTTTAAAACCGCGGAATAAATGCAAAAAACCCCCGGGGGGGAAACCATAATTGATTTTTTCATAATTTTTTTTTTCATTTTTATTTTTTTTAAAAAAATTTTTGGGACCGTTAAAAAATTTCCTTAAAAAAACCCTTTTTTCCCCCTTTTTGTCTCTAAAATTTACCTTTTTTTGACTTTATGGGGCAAAAAAAACGATATTTAAAACCCTTGCCTTTTTACTCCCCTTTTTTTTTTAAATAAACGTTTAAAAAACCTTTCCCCCTTCAGGAAAATTTCAAAAAAAACAAAAAAAATTTAAATACAGGGGGGGAAAAAAAAAACATAAAAAATGCCCCCAAAAATGAAATTTTTAAAAATTAAATTTTTTTTTTTTCCGTTTTCATGTTTTTAAACCCCCCTCTACGGAAAAATTTCATTTCCTGAAATTCCCACACAATTTTGTGGGGCTGGGTCTTAAAAACCCTTTTAAAAAAAAAAAATTCTTCTATCTTATCAAAGTCGGCCAAAA
>CM037792.1:34494107-34531438 GCA_021229015.1 Solen grandis
AAAAAAAAAAAATAATAAAAAAACATACAAACCCAAAGCTTTCTGCCTGTAGGCAGAAAGCCCTAAAATAAACATAAAAACCCAATAGGACTTTCTGTTTTAGGCAGAAAGTCCTAAAAATTTAACATAACAAACCCAATAACTTTCTGCTTTAGGCAGAAAGTCCTAATAAAAGAAGAAGAAAATAACTAGATGTCATTCGTGAAAACGAATGATAGGACTTTCTGCAAGCTGTGTTAAGCAAAAAGTAGGAGATAGAAGTTTCATGTAATGACTCACCTCTGGTAGTATTTCATGTTCATGCGAACAATTGACATTATATTCCAAATAAGTGCAAATGATAAGAACTAAGTAATTTCACTATTTTTAGCTCTGACGTCACATGACGTCATGGGGGTGCTGAAAATTCTTTTGTTTCAAAAGCGTATTCTTTACTGTCATAACTCTGAACTTTTCATTATTCTGAACAACTGGCATCATGTCGAAATTCATTGCCCTAAAATGAAAATAAGAAGTATGCTTATGACGTCACATGACGTCATATGACGTCACGACTCAAAATATATGTAGAAATTCTCGATCTGCAAACTGTGTAAGTTTCAACTTTCTATCTCCTCCCGAAGCTCTTAATCCAAAATGAAATTTTCGGCCCTAATGTTCGAATCTTATTTCAGCCGCAGAACTTCGGTCTTTCGGAATTTCGGATAGCTGAAAGGAATATGCACCCTTATTTTTCAAGATGTACCATCTGTGAAAATTTGAAGAAAATTCGACCATAAATGGCGGCTGTAGAGCGCGAACACCATTTTCACTTTTTTTAGCTCTGACGTCACATGACGTAATAGGGTGCTAAATGATGCTTTTGTTCAAAATCGCATACTTTACTGTCATAACTCTGAAATTTTCATTATTCTGAACAACTGGCATCATGTCGAAATCATTGCCCTAAAATAAAAATTTAAAGAAGTATGTTTTATGACGTCACATGACGTCACGACTCAAAATATATGTAGAAGTTCTGCAGATCTGCAAACTGTGTAAGTTTCAACTTTCTTTTCATCCTGAAGCTCTTTAATCCTAAAATGAAATTTTCGGTCCTATTTCGAATCTTATTTCAGCCACAGAACTTCGGTCTTTCGGAATTTCGGTAGGGGACAGGATATGCACCCTTAGTTTCAGAATGTACCATTTGTGAAAATTGAAGAAAATCCGACCATAAATGACGGCTGAGAGCGCGAACACCATTTTCACTATTTTTAGCTGTGACGTCATGTGACGTCATAGGGTGCTGAAAATCATTGAAATCAAAATGGCCTCACGTGACTAATAAGCCATAACAAGAAAGTCAGTAGAACTGATAGATGCTCCCCGAAGAGCGTCATTGTTACAAAAAAGGCCTTGGTCAAGGGGTGGGAGGATATGTTGAAATCCCCATTCCTTAAATCATTTATTCTCCTCTCAGATAGATGTTTTCCCAACTCTAATATGGAGACTTAGTAACAGTTTACTATTTAATATGATAATACGTTTTACTCATCAGATTTTTTTTAAGTTTTTATACTTACTAAAATTAAGTCATACTTTCAATGTGTGCTCATATCAAAGAGGTTAACCAACACTCTTGACATATGACTGGATATTTGAAATAGGGGTATAATGGCCTAAACAACAATTAGCTGACATGATTATGATTGACTTACTAGCATTTTGAAATTTTGTGGGGTTTTGTTTAAATGATATCTCCTGTTAAATTAGGCAATGACATGAATTTTAGTCAACAACATGGTATAGGGGCCTTAACTCTCTAAAAATTGAGGAACCAGGTCACGCCGACGCTATGCGTATCTACTCTTGGAATAAAGCTTCCCATAAAGTTTCATTGAATTCAAGCCATTAGTTCCTGAAAATAGCCCGGCAAGAATCATGCAACATGAACTATAGGCCGAAAAGTCAAGGGGCCATAACTCTGTGAAAAAATTGAGGAACCCAGGTCACGCCGACGTATGCGAATCTACTTTTGGGTGATAAAGCTTCCCATAAAGTTTTGTTGAATTCAAGCCATTAGTTCCTGAGAAATAGCCCGGACAAGAATCATGCAATATGTACTATAGACCAAAAAGTCTATGGGCCTTAACTCTTTGAAATTTTAGGAATCGGGTCATGCTGAGATATGCGCATCTCCTCTTGGTAATAAAGCTTCCCATAAAGTTTCATTGAATTCAACCATTATTTCCTGAGAAATAGCCGGACAAGAATCATGCAATATGTACTATAGGCCAAAAAAGTCAAGGGGCCTTAACTCTTTGAAAAATTTAGGAATCGGGTCATGCCGACGAAAATGCGCATCTCCTCTTGGGTAATAAAGCTTCCCATAAAGTTTCGTTGAATTCAAGCCATTAGTTCCTGAGAAATAGCCCGGACAAGAATCATGCAATATATACTATAGGCCGAAAAGTCAAGGGGCCATAACTCCTGTGAAAAATTGAGAACCAGTCACCCCGACGATATGCGTATCTACTCTTGGTGAAAAAGCTTCCCATAAAGTTTCGTTGAATTTAAGCCATTAATTCCTGAGAAATAGCCCGGACAAGAATCATTGCAATATGAACTATGGGCCAAAAAGTCAAGGGGGCCTTAACCCCTGTGAAAAATTTAGGAATCGGGTCATGCTGACGATATGCGCATTCCTCTTGGTAATAAAGCTTCCCTTAAAGTTTTGTTGAATTAAAACCCATTAGTTCCTGAGAAATAGCCCGGACAAGAATCATGCAATATGTATTATAGGCCGAAAAGTCAATGGGCCTTTAACTCTGTGAAAAATTTAGGAATCGGGTCATGCTGACGATATGCGCATCTCCTCTTGGTAATTAAAGCTTCCCATAAAGTTTCGTTGATTCAAGCTGTTAGTTCCTGAGAAATAGTCCGGACAAGGAAAGTGTGACGGACGAACGGACTGACGGACGGACGAACGGAGGGACGGACGGACGAAGCGGCGACTATATGCGTCCCTTTGGGTGAGCATAAAAATTCATCGTCCTAGGACTATTGCAAAACATATAAAAATAAGCGTTAGTTAGGGAAAAAAAAGAATAATAACTAGACTCCTTTTGTTCTGAACAAAAGAAAGGGCTTTCTGCTAACTATGTCAAACCTGAAACATACTTATTTACTTTCCTGACTACACCCTCTTCAAATATTGAAGAAAATCCTATTATAAGTGTGCTTATGACGTCACATGACGTCAAATGACGTTTACGACTCAAAATATATGTAGAAATTCTGCAGAACTGGAAACTGTGTAAGTTTCAACTTTCTATCTCATCCTGAAGCTCTTTAATACTAAAATGAAATTTTCGGTCCTATGTTCGAATTTTATTTCAGCCGCAGAACTTCGGTCTTTTCAGAATTTCGGTTACTGACAGGATAGGTACACCTTAGTTTCAAGATGTACCATCTGTGAAATTTTTAAAAAATTCTACCATAAATGACGGCTGTAGAGCGCGAACACCATTTTTCACTATTTTTAGCTCTGACGTTATGTTGACGTCATAGGGTGCTGAAGATGCTTTTGTTCAAAAGTGCATACTTTACTGTCAAAAACTCTGAAATTTTCATTATTCTGAACAACTGGCATCATGTCGAAATCATTGCCCTTTAAAATGAACATTAAAAGTATGCTTATGATGTCACATGACGTCATATGACATCATGGTTCAATTTTTTTTTTAGAAATTCTGCAGAACTGCAAACTGTGTAAGTTTCAACTTCTATTCATCTTGAAGCTCTTTAATCCTAAAAGGAAATTTTCGGTCCTATGTTCGAATCTTATTTTCAGCCACAGAAATTCGGTCTTTCGGAATTTCGGTTAGCTGACAGGGTATACACACCTTTGATTTAAGATTACCATCTGTGAAAATTTGAAGAAAATCCTACCATAAATGGCCGTTTTAGAGCGTGAACACCATTTTTCCCCTATTTTTAAACTCTGACGTCATAGGGTGCTGAAGATGCTTTTGTTCAACAGGGCATACTTTACTGTCATAACTCTGAAATTTTCATTATTCTGAACAACTGGCTCATGTCGAAATGATTGCCCTAATATGAAAATTAAGGGAAATATGCTTATGACGTTTACATGACGTCATTTTGACGTCACGACTCAAAATTTATTTAGAAATTCTGCAGAACTGCAAACTGTGTAAGTTTCAACTTTCTATCTCATCCTGATGCTCTTTAATCCTAAAATGAAATTTTCGGTCCTATGTTCGAATCTTATTTCAGCCACAGAACTTCGGTCTTTCGGAATTTCGGTTAGTTGACAGGATATGCACACCTTATTTTCAAGATGTACCATCTGTGAAAATTTGAAGAAAATCCTACCATAAATGACGGCTGTAGAACGCGAACACCATTTTTCACTATTTTTAGCGCTGACGTTATGTGACGTCATAGGGTGCTGAAGATGCTTTTGTTCAAAAGCAAATACTTTACTGTCATAACTCTGAAATTTTCATTATTCTGAAAAACTGGCATCATGTCGAAATCATTGCCCTAAAATGAAACTTAAGAAGTATGCTTATGACGTCACATGACATCATATGACGTCACGACTCAAAATATATGTAGAAATTCTGCAGAACTGCAATCTGTGTAAGTTTCAACTTTCTATCTCATCCTGAAGCTCTTTAATCCTAAAATGAAATTTTCGGTCCTATGTTCGAATCTTATTTCAGCCACAGAACTTCGGTCTTTCGGAATTTCGGTTAGCTGAAGGATATGCACACCTTAGTTTCACGATGTACCATCTGTGAAAATTTGAAGAAAATCTGACCATAAATGACGGCTGTAGAGCGCGAACACCATTTTTCACTATTTTTAGCTGTGACGTCACATGACGTCATATGAATATGAAAATTAGTGCATTCAAAAGGGCACAAAGTCACTCTGATCACTGTTTAAAATTTCATGCTGCTGGCTTATTGGCAACCTGTTTTAATTTGAACCTCAAAAGGTGAAAAAATAATAATAATAATAACTAGATGTCATTCGTTGAAAACGAATGATAGGACTTTCTGCAGCTGTGTTAATGCAAAAAGCAGGAGATAGAAGTTTCATGTAATGACTCACCTCTGGTAGTATTTCATGTTCATGCTGAACAATTGACATTATATTCCGAATTAGTGTAAATGATAAGAAACTAAGTATTAGTCTGTGACGTCACATGACGTCATATGATATCATAACTCTAAACATATGTAGAAAATTCTGCAGAACAGCAATACTGTTTAGTTTCAAACTTTCTATCTCACCCTGAAGCTCTCTAATCCTAAAATGAATTTTCGGTCCTATGTTCGAATCTTATTTCAGCCACAGAACTTCGGTCTTTCGGAATTTCGATTAGCTGACAGGATTATGCACACCAAACTTTCAAGATGTCCATCTGTGAAAATTTGAAGAAAAATCCGACCATAAATAGCGGCTTAGAGCGTGAACACCATTTTCACTATATTTAGCTCTGACGTCACATGACGTCATAGTGTGCTAAAGATGCTTTTGTTCAAAAGGGCATTATTTTACTGTCTTTTGCTCTGAAATTTTCGTTATTCTGAACAACTGGCATCATGTCAAAATTCATTGCCCAAAAATGAAAATTAAGAAGTATGCTTATGACGTCACAAGACGTCATATGACGTCAAGACTCAAGATATATGTAAAAAAATTCTGCAGAACTGTAAACTGTGTAAGTTTCAACTTTCTATCTCATCCTGAAGCTCTTTAATCCTAAAATGAAATTATCGGTCCTTTGTTCGAATCTTATTTCAGCCACAGAACTTCGGTCTTTGGAATTTCGGTGTTGACGGGGATATGCACACCTGAGTTTCAAAATGTACCATCTGTGAAAATTTGAAGAAAATCCGCCCAAATAAATGATGGCTGTAGAGCGTAAACACCATTTTTCACTATTTTTTGCTGTGACGTCATGTGGACGTCATAGGGTGCTGAAGATGCTTTTGTTCAAAAGCGCATACTTTGCTTTCTTTAACTCTGAAATTTTCATTTTCTAAAACAACTGGCATCATGTCGAAATCATTGCCCAAAAATGAAAATTAAGAAGTATGCTTATGAGTCACATGACATCATATGACGTCACGATCAAAATTTTTGTAGAAATTCTGCAGAACTGCAAACTGTGTAAGTTTCAACTTTTCCATCTCATCCTGAAGCTCTTTTATCCTAAAATGAAATTTCGGTCCTATGTTCGAATCTTATTTCAGCCAAAGAACTTGGGTCTTTCGGAATTTCGTTAGCACGGGTATGCCACCTTGTTCAATGCCCATCTGTAAAATTTTTGAAGAAAATCGCCCAAAAAAGGGCTGAAAAGGCGGGGGGAACAAACCATTTTTCTTTTATTTTTAGCTTGACGTAAATGAGTCAAGGGTGCTGAAATTAAAATCTTTTGTTCAAAAAACTCGTTACTTTCAAAAAATTTTCAATTTTTCATTTTTGAAAAAAAATGGCATCATGTCAAAATCATTGCCCTAAAATAAAATTTATGAAGTTGGGGCTTATGACGACGGATTAAAAATTTATTTTTAAATTCTGCAAAAAGGGAAATGTGTTTTTTAAATTTCTATTCATCCTGAAGTTTTTAAAATTAAAATTAATTTCGGTCCTAGGAATTCTTATTTCAGCAAGAACTTCTTTTCGAATTTCGGTTACTGAAGGAAGAAAATTTTTTTTTTTTCAAGATTACCATCTGTGAAAATTTTTAAAACCCAAAAAGGGTTAGGGCCAAAACACATTCTTACTATTTTTCACGTTTGCAAGGGTTTAAAAACAAAATCAAAAATTTCCCTCACTACTAAAAAGCCATAAAATTTTGTTAGGACTATTGCAACATATTAAAAAAGGTTTTTTAGGAAAAAAAAGGGGAATAAAATAATAAAAAATGATCACCGTGAGTTTTTAAATTTATTTTCACTAATTGTTAAAACCCAAAAAAGACCTAAAAAATGACAAAATGTCAATTTCATCTCAAAGGAATTTTTTACAGTTTAAAAAATGGGTCCCTTGGTTGAATTTGGTCCGAAATAGATGTTTGGGGGGACCAATTTTTGGGAAAACGGAACGGAACCAATTGAAGAAATTCCACATTCTTAAATTTGAGAAAAATGGCCCCATTAATAATGGTTCCTTGACAAATTGTAGCAATTTCAAAGGAGTATATGACCAAGGCTTTTGAAAAATTTTTTAAATCGAAATTTTTAGGTTAAATTTTTCTTTTTTTTTTTGCCTCAAAAATTTCAACATATAGAAAACTTTTTAAATTGAAAAATTTTCAATAATACGTCCGTGTTAAGAGTTTTTTTTTCAAAAAATGTTTAAGCCCCCAGGCCTTTTTTCTGAAAAATTTTCATTTTTATTCCAAGGCCCTTTTTTCGCATTTTAAAAAAATTTTAGTCTTTTTTCGTTTGTCCGCAAGATCTTGGCTTTTGAATTTTTAAAAAAGGACCAGATCACTAAGAATAATAAACTTTTTCGAAAATTTAAAAATCTTATTAAAAAAGGCTTGGACCGGGGAAAAAAATTTTTAGTTATTTCACGGTGGGGCAAGGACTCTTAAATATAAAATCATAGGAATAAAATTTCAGGCTTTTAAGAAAGTTTTTTTAAATTTTATTGCCTTCGCAATTTCATTAAAATTTTCTTTTAAATTGAAAACATTTCAAAAGACGCCCACGGGACGCAAGACACCACAAAAGTTTAAATTTTTGGTAAAAATATGATAAAAATAAAATTTCTTCTAAATAGGAACAATTTTTAAGCATTTAAAAAAAATTTTACACCTTTTCAATTTTGGGTTCGTTAAACCGGGACTTTTCGAATTTTGAAAATAAACCGGAATCGCAATTTTAGTTTATATCACAATCTTAAAATTTATGAAAATCTTAAAACCATATTAAAACCGCGTAAAAAAAATTTTTTAGTAAAAAATTTATTTTCTTGGACTTTTAGGGGCCTAAAAAAAATTATGAAATAAAAATTAAATTTTTTTTAAAACATATGCTTTTAATTTAAATTGCCTTAAAGGCCTTTAACAATTTTTAGGAAATAATTTTTTATTTTGGTAAAATTTTTATAAAGCACGGAGTCAAGATCAAATTTTCAAAAATTTTTTAAGCCCCAAAACCTACAATGACCAAATTAAAAAATTTTATCTCAAAAAGGTTTTTTTAAAAAAATTTTTAAAAAATTTACCCTTTGGTTCGAATCTTTGGATTCGCTATTGAACCTTCAATTCGAATTTAAAACGGAACCGGGTGCACAATAGCTTAATTTTAATTTCTTAAAATTTTGAGAAAACGGTTAAATAAGGCTCTGTAGGTCAATCTTTTTTGTTTTTTCCTTACTATTGATTATAGAAATTTATAAAAAAAAAAAGAAATCAAAAATTTCCTTTTTAACATTTATTAAAAATTTTCATTGCCCTTCGACAATTTCAACTTTAAAAAATATTCTTGTTTAAATATTAGAAATATTTTTTCTTAATAGGGCCGGACGCATATGACTTTTTTTCCAAAATGTTTTAAAAAACCTAGGACCTATATATGCAAATATCAAACTTTTTCTTAAAAACGTTTTTTATAAAAAAAAATTTAAACCTTTTTCATTTTAGTTTTAAACTAATTTTCGAACTAAAAAAAAAGGACCCCTTTCCCTAAATTTATTAAACTTTTGAATTTGTTAAAACTTCAAAAAAATCTGGCCCCGTCAAACTTTTTCACCAACGTCAAATTGACGTTATATGACCAAGAATTAAAATCATTCTGAAACTCATGGTTTAAATTATGCCTAAAATTTTTTATTTTTTCTGGTAAATGGCCACTGAAAAAAAAAATATGGGGAAAAAAAAAGAAAAGAAGGAAAAAAAATAAAAAAACAGTACAAACCCCTTTTTTTTTGCCTTAGGAAAAAAAATTAATAATAATAGATGTCATTCGTGAAAACGAATGTGGATTTTTGCAAGCGTTTAAATGCAAAAAGCAGGAGATGGGTTTTCATGTAATGACTCACCTCGGGTAGTATTTTCATGTTCATGCGAACAATTGACATTATTTTCCGAAATTATTGAAAATGATAAAAATAAGTTTTAGTCTGTGAGTACATGACGTCAATGATAATAACTCAAAAATATGAGAAATTCTGCAAAACTGCAACTGTTTAAGTTTCAATTTCTATCTCATCCTGAAGCTCTTAATCCAAAAATGAAATTTTCGGTCCATGTTCAAAATTTTATTTCAGCACAGAACTTCGGTTTTTCGGAATTTTGGGTTTTAGTGAAAAATTGCACACCTTTGTTTAAAGATGTACCATCTAAAAAAAATTTTGAAGAAAATCCGACCATAAATGACGGCTGTAGAGCGCGAACACCTTTTTCACTTTTTTAGCTTGCGTAGTGACGTCATGGGGTGTAAAAAACATTGAAATAAAAATTTCCCTACTGACTAATTAAGCCATAAAATTTTCATCGTCCGGGTCCATTGCAAATATTAAAATAACGTTTAGTTGGAAAAAGAAAAAAAAATAACAATGTCATTCGTGAAAACGATGATGGGATTTCTGAAAAAGCTGGTTAATGCAAAGGCAGGAGATAGAATTTATGAATGACTCACCTTGGTATTTTTCATTGTTTCATGCTAAACAATTGACATTTTTTCCCCCAAAAATTAGTGAAAATTAAAACAAAGTATTAGCTGTGTCGTAACATGAGTCATATGACTCAGGACTACGGGCAAATTTGAATTTTAGTTTAAAGGTTAGTTTGAAATTACTTCAGCCCCAAAACTTCGGTTTTTCGGAATTAAGGTTAGCTCATTAAAAATTCACACCTTTTTTCAAAATGTACCATCTGAAAAATTTGAAGAAAATCTGATCATAAATGGCGGTTAGAAGCGAAATACCTTTTTTACATTTTTTGCTCTGACTACATGAGTATAGGGTGCTGAAAATTCTTTTGTTCAAAAAACCCATACTTTAAATGTCATAAAATCTGAAATTTTCATTATTCTGAACAACTGGCACATGAAAATCAAGCCCCCCAAATTTAAAATTTTAAATGGGATGCTTATGACGTCCTATGACGTCACGATTCAAAATTTTGAGAAAAAAAGCGAACTGCAAAAGTGTAAGTTTCAACTTTCTATTCACCTGAAGCTCCCAATCCCAAAAAGAAAATTTCGGTCCTTGTTCGAATCTTTTTTCAGCCCAAAAAACTTTCCCATTTCGGGAAATTTTGGTTTGCTGAAATATGACACCTAGTTTTAGATGTCCATCTTGAAAATTTGAAAAAAAATCCCACCATAAAGGTGCGTAAGGGGCGAAAAACCATTTTTCAATATTTATACTGTACGTACATGACTCAAGGTGGAGGATGCTTTTGTTCAAAGGAATACTTTTTCTGCATAACCCGAAAATTTTAATTATTCTGAACAAATGCATCATGTCGAAATCTTGCCCTAAAATGAAAATTAAGAAGTATGTTATGACTCTATACGACAATGATCAGGACTCAAAATAATTAAGAAATTCTGTAGAAAGCAAACTTTGTAGTTTTTAATTTTATTCGTTTTGAAGCTCTTTAAAACCCAAAAGAAATTTTTGGTCCCTTTTTCGAACTTATTAAAGCCCCCAAAATCTTCGATCTTTCGGAATAGGGTTAGGGAAAAGGGTATGCAACCTTAGTTTCAAAATGTACCCTCGGAAAATATGAAATTGATCATAAATGGCGGCGTAGAGCGGAAAACCATTTTCAATATTTTTTGCTTTACCAATGGGCGTTTGGGACGGGGTGGGAAAAGCTTTTTTTTAAAAGCGCATATTTACGTCAAAATCTGAATTTTCATTATTTGAAAACTGGCATCATGTCGGGAATTTATTGCCGTAATATGAAAATTTTGAAGTTGCTTTGACGTCCATGAGTCAAATGACGTCACGACTCAAAAAAATTTGTAAATCTGCAGAAATGAAACTGTGTAAGTTTCAACTTTCATCTATCCGAAGTCTTTTTAACCCAAAATGAAATTTTCGGTCCCCATGTTCGAATCTTATTTCAGCCACAGAATTGGTTTTTCGGAATTTCGGTTAGCTGACAGGATTGCCACCTTTGATTCAAGATGTACCATCTGTGAAAATTTGAAAAAAAACCGATAAAATGACGGCTGTAGAGCGCGAACCAAACCCCTTTTTCACTATTTTTAGCTGTGACGTCACTGACGGCAAGGGTGCTGAAATGTTTTTTTTTTTAAAAACGCATACTTTACTTTCAAAATTGAAATTTTTATTACTGAAAATGGCATCCCCGTCGAAATCATTGCCCCAAAAGAAAATTTTAAGGTATGCTTATGACTCACATGACGTCATAGACGTCACACTCAAAATATTTGTAGTATTTGCAGAACGCAACTGTGTAAGTTTTAACTTTCATCCCCTCCTGAAGCCTTTTATCTTAAAATGAAATTTTCGGCCCCCTTTGAATCTTTTTTCAGCCACAAACTTCTGTCTTTCGGAATTTTGGTTTTGTGACGGATATGCACACCTTTTTTCAAGATGTACCCTCTGTGAAAAATTTAAGAAAATCCCATCTTAAAAGACGGGGGTAGAGCCGAACACCATTTTTTAAATTTTTTGCTGTGACGTATGTGACGTTTAGGGGGTGAAAATCATTGAAATAAAATTTCCTCAGTACAATAAGCCATAAAAAAATTTCATCGTCCTAGGACATTGCAAATATAAAAATAAGCTTTTGTTTGGAAAAAGAAAGAATAAAATAAAAATAATAACATTTTTTCAAATTTGGGCTTTCTGCTAAAATTAAAAAATTTAAAAAATTTTAATTTCTTTAGAAAGTTTAATTAAATTTCAAAACCTGACCTTTTTTTTTTTTAGGGACTTTTTTTAGCTTTTTTGTCTGACAAAAAGGGGGTTTCTTTTTTTCAAAAACCCTATCAAAATGTCAACCCAAAATTTTATTTTCTGAAAAACCCTGAAAAAGAAATTCATTACCTTAAAATGAAAATTTTAAAAAAACAGAGAATCTATTGAAATCAATCAAAATATATTAAAATTCTCAAAAGCAACTTGTATAAATTTCTATCTTTTTTTTTTTTCACCTAAAAAAAAAATTTTCTCCATGTTCGAATTTACTTCACCAAAAAATTCAGTCTTTCGAAATTCGGGGCCCAAAATACAATTTTTCCCTTTTTTAGAATTCACAGCCTAGGGGGCCTTTTAAACTTTTGTTAAAAGGTCTTTGTTTTCAAACTTAAATTTTATTATTTTAACAAAAAGGTTTTTATGTAAATATTCCCCCCAAATGGAAATTAAAAGTTCTTATACATCAAAAACTTAAAACCGCACGACTTAAAAAAATTGTAGTATTTTCCACAAAACGTGTAAGTTTTAACTTTTGTTTTATTTGAAATTTTAATTAAAATAAATTTTCGGCCTATTTCGAATTTTTTCAGCAAAGAAACCGTTTTTCGGGAATTGGTTACTGACAATATGGGGGATTTTTCAAAAAATTTAAAATTTAAAAAAGGCATAATGACCTGTTGGCCAAAACACCATTTTTTCAATTTTTTGCTGTATCATGTCTAAGGGGGGGAAGTGTTTTTTCAAAAAGGAAGGTAGTTTAAAAAACCTTTAAATTTTTTTTTTAAAACAAAACTGCCTTTCATTGCAAAAACATTGCCCAATATGAAAAATTAAGAGTTGAAAAGCTAAGAAATTTAAAAGACGTTCCACTAAAAAATTGTTAAATTTTGCAAATCAACCTGTGTAAGCAAAACCAAAATTATCCGAAATTTTTAATTAAAATTTAAATTTTGGTTTGTTGAATTTATTTAGCCCCAAACCGGTTTTTGGAATTTTTTATTAGGATAACCCCTTAGTTTCAGATTCCTCTGTGAAAAATTTGAAGAAAAAAACCGAATAAATGAGGCGTAATGGAACACCTTTTTCATATTTTTAGTTTTGACTTGGCGTCATAAATGCGGGAAGTTTTTTGTTAAACGCCTACTTTACTTTTAACTTGGGAAATTTCCAAAATTTTCGGAAAAACGGCCATTAAAAACATTTTCCCAATGAAAATTAGAATTTTATGATCACATGCTCATAGGTTTGCTCAAAAAAGAAAAAATTTTGCAGAAGGGGAAACGTTAAATTTAATTTTTATCTCTCCCAACTCTTTAACCTAAAAGAAAATTTTCCCATTTAACTTTTTCAGCCAACAGAACTTCGGTTTTAAAAATTTTTTACGACAAATGCCCAAAATTTATTCAAATTCCCTTAAAAAATTTAAGAAAAACCCATAAAAACGGGTTTTAGACGCGAACACCATTTTTCATATTTTTATTTGGGGCATTGAAAAAAATCTAGGGTCTGAAAATCATTTAAATAAAAAACCTACCCACTAATCCTAAAAATTTTCATGTCCTAGGTCCTTGAAACAATTAAAATAGGCGTTTATTTTGGGGAAAAAAGAATTATAATTAAAATAATAAAGATTCTTTTGTTTTGAAAAAATAGGGCTTTCTGCACTGAAAAAAAGCAAACTTTATTTTCAAAAAAAATTAAAAAGTCTAATTTAATTTTAAAATTTAAAAGTCCTCAAAAAATGGGCCGTGCCGCGGAGGAAAATTTTTTTTTTTTTGTTTTTTTTTTTTATTTAAAATTTTTATCATTAATCTTAATGTCTTTGATTTCCTAAAAGGCATTAAATTTTCATGTCTATGAAAACCCTTTGGAAACGAGTTTAAATTTACATTTTTAAACGGAAAAAAATTTAAATTTTTTTTCTCTATGAGTTTATCTTTTTCAAAACAAAAGGAAAAACGGCATAGCTCCTAAATTTTTCAATTTTATTTCCCCAAAACATTTTTTGGATTTAAAATTTGGCCTTGGGTTGAATTTTGGTTCTCAAGAACCTTAGTTCCGAACTTCAAAAATATAATCGGACATTTAGGCTAATATATAATTCGTAAAATTCTGAATTTTCAATTAATGACTGTAACCCGGGGCCTTTGGTAGTTTTTAAGGAGTATGAGCAATAAAATTTTAAAAAAATTTAAAAATTTTTTTTGAATGTCAAAAACTTTTTTCCATTGCTAAAAACGGTAAATTGAAAAAAAAAAATTTATAAACTATGAGTCATTTTTAAAGTCATAACGCATCTTTCCCAAAAAAAAAGGGAAACAAGGAATAATCTGCAAAAATTTAATTTTTTACTATCTAAGGGAAACATTTATAATTTTTTGGTCCGTTCGAACTTTGGTTCACATAGATCCTTGATCTTTTCAAATATTGCAAAACGTATATAATCCTGCACAACAAGAACATAATATATACATTCTGTGAAAAAATCAAGTAAATCGGTCCAATCATGACGGCTGTAGAGCTCGAACAAGCTTTTGTAGTTTTTTTCCGCCCTGACGTCATGTGACGTCACATGAAGAAAAAAATTATGACGATCAAAAGCGCCAAAGTCACTGTGCATACTTTAAAAATTTCATGCTGCTAGCTCATCGGCAAACTGTTTTAATTTGAACCTCAAAAGGAAGAAAAAAGTAGAATAATAATAATAATAAAAGAAAAAACATAACAAACCCAATAGGTCTTTCTGCTTGAGGCAGAAAGCCCTAATAATAATAAGAAAAAACATAACAAACCCAATAGGTCTTTCTGCTTGAGGCAGAAAGCCCTAATAAACATAACAAACCCAATAGGACTTTCTGCTTTAGGCAGAAAGTCCTAATAACTAGAACCGCAAGCGGTATCTCGGTTTTCGCTTTTAACCTAATCAACGTGAACATTTTATTTCAACTCAGCCACAATTTTCAATATGAAACAAAACGAAAAGGTTTTTGAAGACCTACTCTCATTTGCACAGTTTTTTTTTTGCCATGTTAGAACATTCAAACTCTTCTAGCGCAAATATTTTCCCATACCCTGTCCCTTGAAATCCATCACATTCTGTGGTGCTGTCAACAAGGAACAAAATGCTGAAAACCGCATTTCAATCAGACTTTAACGTTTTGAGTTATAAGCAAAAGAGTGGTTTTAAGCAAAACGCCCTCTAGCGGCAAAATTAGAAACAAAATTGCAAAAACAGCAAATAGTTCAAACAAGTATATAAGTCGCACTAGTCGAACATTCTTTTTCTTATATATCACAACTTGAAGCATAAAAACTGATTAACAGTTATTCCAAAAAAGGATCAAACTTTGGACTGCCGTAAAATGAACAAATCAAGTCCGATCTTAAAAAACTAAACATCACTGGAAAGAGCTCCTCAAGAACTAAAACCTTTGTTCATTATACTCTCAATGAAATATTTTTAGATTTGGAGCACTTTGTGGCCGAATAAAAACACAATTATCGTAATATGACATTGACCTGTTCAATGTTTTTTTAAATTTTTAACTGTGAGGCCCTTTCAAACTTAACAAAACATAACGTGTGAAAATTTCTTGACGAATAAACAAAAAATAAAGTCAGGAGCGACAAAATACATGTTTTTGGAATTTTAATTTTCCTAAATTTAAGTGAAGTTTGACCGTTTCTATTGGACAAACCACGCA
The DNA here is from genome assembly GCA_021229015.1 of Solen grandis. Lineage (NCBI taxonomy): Eukaryota > Metazoa > Mollusca > Bivalvia > Adapedonta > Solenidae > Solen > Solen grandis. Next base: position 34,509,746 of record CM037792.1, read on the forward strand.
TTTCTTAAATTCTCCACCCCATATATTTTGTGTGTATACGTCTTTCAAATGGTATGCCAGAGACGGAATTCTTCTATCTGATCTCTAACAAAAATGGATAGGTTTTTCGTAGACCTATCCTCATTTGCACAGTTTTTTTTTTTTTTTTTTTTTTTGAGAGGTTCGAACATTCAACCTTCCGTAGCTCAAAAGCTTTCAGCCACACGGACCCTCCAATCCTATCATATGTTATTAGGCTATCAACAGGGAACAGAATGCAAAAAACCGCATTCGAATCGGACTTCAACTTTTTGAGTCATAAGCAAAAGAATGATTTAAAAAAAAAGCGCCCCCTAGCGGTAAAATGAGAAAGAAAATTGATTAAAATTTTACTGTTAGGTACCTAACAAAGCAGCAAATAGTTCAATCAAGTAAACTAACGTTAGTCGCACAAGTCAAACTTTTTATTCTTATGTATCAGAATTTGAAGCATAAAACCTGATTTACAATTATTCCAAAAAAGGATCAAACTTTGGACTGCCGTATCATAACCAAATCAAGTCCGATCTTCAAAAATTAAACATTATACGGAAGAACTATTTAGAACTAAAACTTTTGTTCTATACTCTCAATGAAATATTTTTAGTTTTGGAGCTATTTGTGGCCGAATAAAAACACAATAATCGTAATATGACCTTGACCTTTTCAATTCTGTTTTATTTTTTGAATTGTGAGGCCCTTTCAAACATAACAATACATATCGTGTGAAAATTTCATGAAGAATGAACAGAAAATAAAGTCAGGAGCGACAAAAACATGTTTTTGAAATTTTAATTTTTCCTAAAATTTAGTGAAGTTTGACCGTTTCTAGAGGACAAACCACGCATTTCCTTAATTCGCCATCCCATATATTTTGTGTGTATACGTCTTTTAATGGCATGCCGGAGATGGAATTCTTCTATCTGATCTCTAACAAAAACGGATAGGTTTTTCGTAGACCTACCCTCATTTGCACAGTTTTTGTTTTGTTTTTGTTTTCTTGCAAGATTCGAACATTCAACCTTCCGTAACTTAAAAGCTTTCAGCCACACGGACCCTCGAATCCTATCATATGTTATTAGGCTATCAACAGGGAAAAGAATGCAAAAAACCGCATTCGAATCGGACTTCAACTTTTTGAGTTATAAGCAAAAGAATGATGCCCCCTAGCGGCAAAATGAGAAAGAAAATTGATTAAAATTTTACTGTTAGGTACCTAACAAAGCAGCAAATAGTTCAATCAAGTATACTAACGTTAGTCGCACAAGTCAAACTTTTTATTCTTATGTATCAGAATTTGAAGCATAAAACCTGATTTACAATTATTCCAAAAAAGGATCAAACTTTGGACTGCCGTATAATAACCAAATCAAGTCCGATCTTCAAAAACTAAACATTATACGGAAGAACTATTTAGAACTAAAACTTTTGTTCTATACTCTCAATGAAATATTTTTAGTTTTGGAGCTATTTGTGGCCGAATAAAAACACAATAATCGTAATATGACCTTGACCTTTTCAATTATTTTTTATTTTTTGAATTGTGAGGCCCTTTCAAACATAACAATACATATCGTGTGAAAATTTCAGAAAATAAAGTCAGGAGCGACAAAAACATGTTTTTGAAATTTTAATTTTTCCTAAAATTTAGTGAAGTTTGACCGTTTCTAGAGGACAAACCACGCATTTCCTTAATTCGCCACCCCATATATTTTGTGCGTATATGTCTTGCAAATCGTATGCAGCAAACAGAATTATTCTATCTGATCTCTAACAAAAGTGGGTAGGTTTTTCGTAGACATACCCTCATTTTTCCACTTTTTTCCAAGATTCGAACATTCAACCTCTCCTAGAACAATTTTTTTCCCCAGTACTCGATGATGAGATTTCCATCATATTTGATTGGGCTGTCAACAAGGAACATTATGTAAAAAACCGCATCTAAAGCAGGTTTAAAATTTTTGAGTTATTAGCAAAACAGTGATTACATGCATTGCGCCCCCTAGTGGCTAAATCAGAAATAAATGTGAAAAGTTTGACCAATTAGGCACATGTTCAGATATAGATGACTCCATGCCCAAAATTTCATAGCTGTAGCTTTTCTCATCTGGCCGCTAGGCTGGACACAAAAATGGGTGGAATTGGAAAAATAATAAAAATAAAAAATAAAAATCAACAGAAGAAGAACAATAGGTTTTCGCCCTGCAGAGGCGAAAACCTAAAAAAAAAAAAAAAATCAACAGAAGAAGAACAATAGGTTTTCGCCCAGCAGAGGCGAAAACCTAATAATAACTAGATGTCATTCGTGAAAACGAATGATAGGACTTTCTGCAAGCTGTGTTAATGCAAAAAGCAGGAGATAGAAGTTTCATGTAATGACTCACCTCTGGTAGTATTTCATGTTCATGCTGAACAATTGACATTATATTCCGAAATTAGTGCAAATGATAAGAACTAAGTATTAGTCTGTGACGTCACATGACGTCATATGATATCATAACTCTAAACATATGTAGAAATTCTGCAGAACTGCAAACTGTTTAAGTTTCAACTTTCTATCTCATCCTGAAGCTCTCTAATCCTAAAATGAAATTTTCGGTCCTATGTTCGAATCTTATTTCAGCCACAGAACTTCGGTTTTTCGGAATTTCGGTTAGCTGGCAGGATATGCACACCTTAGTTTCAAGGTGTACCATCTGTGAAAATTTGAAGAAAATCCGACCATAAACGGCGGCTGTAGAGCGCGAACACCATGTTTCAATATTTTTAGCTCTGACGTCACAGGACGTCATAGGGTGCTGAAGATGCTTTTGTTCAAAAGCTCATACTTTACTGTCATAACACTGAAATTTTCATTATTCTGAACAACTGACATCATGTCGAAATCATTGCCCTAATATGAAAATTAAGAAGTATGCTTATGACGTCACATGACGACATTTGACGTCACGACTCAAAATATATTAAGAAATTATGCAGAACTGCAAACTGTGTAAGTTTCAACTTTCTATCTCATCCTGAAGCTCTTTAATCCTAAAATGAAATGTTCGGTCCCATGTTCGAATCTTATTTCAGCCACAGAACTTCGGTCTTTCGGAATTTCGGTTAGCTGACAGGATATGCACACCTTAGTTTCAAGATGTAAAATCTGTGAAATTTTAAGAAAATCCGACCATAAATGGCGGCTGTAGAGCGTGAACACCATTTTTCACTATTTTTAGCTCTAACGTCACATGACGTCATATGGTGCTGAAAATGTTTTTGCTCAAAAATGTATACTTTACTGTTATAACTCTGAAATTTTCCTTATTCTAAACAACTGGCATCATGTCGAAATCATTGTCCTAAAATAAAAATTAAGAAGTATGCTTATGACGTCACGACTCAAAATATTTGTAGAAATTCTGCAGAACTGCAAACTGTGTAAGTTTCAACTTTCTATCTCATTCTGAAGCTCTTTAATCCTAAAATGAAATTTTCGGTCCTATGTTCGAATCTTATTTCAGCCACAGAACTTCGGTCTTTCGGAATTTCGGTTAGCTGAAAGGATATACATATCTTAGTTTCAAGATATACCATCTGTGAAAATTTGAAGAAAATTCGACCATAAATGGCGGCTGTAGAGCGTGAACACCATTTTTCACTATTTTTAGCTCTGACGTCACATGACGTCATAGGGTGCTGATGATGCTTTTTTTTCAAAAGCGCATCTATTTCTGCCATAACTCTGAAATTTTCATTATTCTGAACAACTGGCATCATGTCAAAATCATTGCCCCAAATTAAAATTAAGATGTATGCTTATGACGTCACATGACGTCATATGACGTCACGACTCAAAATATATTAAGAAATTCTGCAGAACTACAAGCTGTGTAAGTTTCAACTTTCTATTTCATCCTGAAGCTCTTTAATCCTAAAATGAAATTTTCGGTCCTATGTTCGAATCTTATTTAAGCCACAGAACTTCGGTCTTTCGGAATTTCGGTTAGCTGAAAGGATATACACATCTTAGTTTCAAGATATACCATCTGTGAAAATTTGAAGAAACTTCGACCATAAATGGCGGCTGTAGAGCGTGAACACCATTTTTCACTATTTTAAGCTCTGACGTCACATGACGTCATAGGGTGCTGAAGATGCTTTTTTTCAAAAGCGCATCCATTTCTGTCATAACTCTGAAATTTTCATTATTCTGAACAACTGGCATCATGTCGAAATCATTGCCTTTAAATGAAAATTCAGATGTATGCTTATGACGTCACATGACGTCATATGACGTCACGACTCAAAATATATTAAGAAATTCTGAAGAACTGCAAACTGTGTAAGTTTCAACTTTCTATTTCATCCTGAAGCTCTTTAATGCTAAAATGAAATTTTCGGTCCTATGTTCGAATCTTATTTTAGCCACAGAACTTCGGTCTTTCGGAATTTCGGTAAGCTGACAGGATATGTACACCTTAGTTTCAAGATGTACCATTTGTGAAAATTTTAAGAAAATCTGACCATAAATGACGGCTGTAGAGCGCGAACACCATTTTTCACTATTTTTAGCTGTGACGTTATGTGACGTCATAGCGTGCTGACAATCATTGAAATCAAAATTTCCTCACGTGACTAATAACCCATAAAAATTTCATCGTCCTAGGACTATTGCAACATATTAAAATAAGCGTTTTGTTAGGAAGAAGAAAAGAATAATAATAATAAAAAATGACGTCACGTGACGTCATATGACGTTTATTTTCACATAATTGTTAAGACTCCCAGAGACCTACTAACTGACAAAATTTCAACTTTCTATCTCAAATAGGACAGTTTTTATAAGCATTTAAAAATTGACGTCCTTGGTTCGAATCTTGGATCCGCCATAGATGCTTGGACTTTTCGAATTTTGAAAAACCGGACACCGGTATACACAATAAGAACGTAATATACACATTCTGTGAAAATTTGATGAAAATCGGCCCATTAATAATGGCTCTGGACCGTGTACAAACTTTCGTAGTCAATTTCAAATGTGACGTAATATGACGTCATAGGCTTCTGAAAATCTTTGAAATCGAAATTACAGCCTCTGAAGCATGCGGCATTAATTTTTCATTGCCCATTATAAATTTCAAGATATAGAAATAATCTTGTTAGAATTAGAAATTCATTATCATATAATGACGTCACGTGACGTCATATGACATTTATTTTCACAAAATGTTTAAGACTCCCAGAGACCTATATACTGACCCAATATCATCTTTCTATCTCAAATAGGACCGATTTTATAAGAATTTGAAAATTTACGACCTTGGTTCGAATCTTGGAATCGCTATAGAACCTTGGACTTTTCGAATTTTGAAAAACGGACACCGGGATGCACAACTAGAACTTAATATACACATTCTGTGAAAATTTGATGAAAATCGGTTCATAAACAATGGCTGTAGACCGCGTACAAACTTTTGTTGCATATTTCCAGTGTGACGTCATATGACGTCATAGGCATATGAAAATCATAGAAATCAAAATTTCAGCGTTTGAAGCATGTGTCTTTAAATTTTCATTGCCTTTCGACAATTTCAACATATAGAAATATTCTTGTTAATATTAGAAATACATTATCATATAATGACGTCACGTGACGTCATATGACAAATATTTTCACAAAATTTTTAAAACTTCTAGAGACCTATATACTGACTAAATATCAACTTTCTTTCTTAAATAGGACAGATTTTATAAGCATTTAAAAATTTCCGACCTTGGTTCGAATCTTGGATTCGCTATAGAACCATGGACTTTTCGAATTTTGAAAAACGGACACCGGGATGCACAACTAGAACTTAATATACATAATCTGTGAAAATTTGATGAAAATCGGTTCACAAACAATGGCTGTAGACCGCGTACAAACTTTTGTAGCATATTTCAAATGTGACGTCATATGACGTCATAGGCATATGAAAATCATAGAAATCAAAATTTCCTGACGTGGCTAATAAGTCATAAAAATTTCATCGTCCTAGGAGTATTGCAACATAGAAAAATAAGCGTTTAGTTAGGAAGAAAAAAAGAATAATAATAATAACTAGATGTCATTCGTTTAAACGAATGATAGGACTTTCTGCAACATCTGCTTTATATAGTATATATAGAAGATGACATAATAGATAATCTGTCCAAATTGCAACTTTCTATCTCCTCTATTTCTATATAAAATAGCACAAATAGAACACATTCTGTGAATTTTAATAAAAGTCCGCCCATATCTTGCACATGTAGTTTACATACAACATTTATACTATGTCATATGACATGAAAGAAAAATGAAACAGTGTTCAAATGTAAGTTTCTAACTTTCATCACACATAGAATTTCATCACTCCAGCTCAGTTGTAACCTTGTTTAATTTTAGCCTCATTAGGAAGAAGTATTGAATATTTGTATAGTGCTATATCCTTTCGACACCTGTAACGTAGTTAATCGTATTTAGCGATTTTGGCGTGTTTGGGCTTCCGTAGTTTTGCCATAAATTCCTGGAATTTCGAACTATGGTGATATTTTGAAAGGTAACATCCCAGCCTACAAACTGATGCAATATGAATATCGTTAGCATAACAATGCAGTTTTTAGATGGTCTAAAATGTGGGGCTGCGTGTGCGCTAGCTACATAGTGTTGCAAATACGGATTTTTGTCTTGTGCCGTTGTACATTATTAACTTCAATGCTTATTTTGGAAACAGTCAACATTCGAAAAAAAAAAAAAAACAAAAAAAAAAAAAATCAAGATATAGCCCATCAATTGCAATTTGATTTTTTTTTTTTTTTTTTTTTTTTTTAAGTCGTTGCGCAACTATTTTAGCTTGGTGACCCCTGCACGTGACCTTTTCCATATTTTTATGATGCATGATTATGAAATATCTTATTCTCCATGTAACTTTCTTATATGAAGTCCAATTTCAATAAACTTGGTACCGTTAGAAAGCTCTTAAAACATGCTACATTTTACATGCATAATGTATAAACTTATCTTCAGTCGTTTCTGAGATATTGACTGTTAAACCTCAAGAAAACAGCATATTATCAGCAAAATTAGCTTCATTTCATTTAGTTTTTTTGCTTATAACTTTGTATTGCGTAAACCAATTTTAATAAACTAAATATCTTTGGAAACGTCAATTATTCAGCTATAATTCGTATTCATACATATATTTACAAAAATCGATATTTATTGAGATATGGCTACATATATGCAGTAGGGGTGAAATCAAAATTTCCTCACGTGCCTAATAACCCATAAACATTTCATCGTCCTAGGACTATTGCAACATATTAAAATAAGCGTTTAGTTAGGAAGAAGAAAAGAATAATAATAATAAACAAATGACGTCACGTGACGTCATATGACGTTTATTTTCACATAATTGTTAAGACACCGGAGACCTACTAACTGACAAAATTTCAACTTTCTATCTCAAATAGGACAGTTTTTATAAGCATTTAAATATTGACGTCATTGGTTCGAATCTTGGATCCGCCATATATGCTTGGACTTTTCGAATTTTGAAAAACGGACACCGGTATACACAATAAGAACGTAATATACACATTCTGTGAAAATTTGATGAAAATCGGTTCATAAACAATGGCTCTGGACCGCGTACAAACTTTTGTTGCATATTTCAAGTGTGACGTCATATGACGTCATAGGCTTCTGAAAATCTTTGAAATCGAAATTACAGCATCTGAAGCATGCGGCATTAATTTTTCATTGCCCTTCATAAATTTCAAGATATAGAAATAATCTTGTTAGAATTAGAAATTCATTATCATATAATGACGTCACGTGACGTCATATGACATTTATTTTCACAAAATGTTTAAGACTCCCAGAGACCTATATACTGACCCAATATCATCTTTCTATCTCAAATAGGACCGATTTTATAAGAATTTGAAAATTTACGACCTTGGTTCGAATCTTGGAATCGCTATAGAACCTTGGACTTTTCGAATTTTGAAAAACGGACACCGGGATGCACAACTAGAACTTAATATACACATTCTGTGAAAATTTGATGAAAATCGGTTCATAAACAATGGCTGTAGACCGCGTACAAACTTTTGTTGCATATTTCCAGTGTGACGTCATATGACGTCATAGGCATATGAAAATCATAGAAATCAAAATTTCAGCGTTTGAAGCATGTGTCTTTAAATTTTCATTGCCTTTCGACAATTTCAACATATAGAAATATTCTTGTTAATATTAGAAATACATTATCATATAATGACGTCACGTGACGTCATATGAGAAATATTTTCACAAAATTTTTTAAAACTTCTAGAGACCTATATACTGACTAAATATCAACTTTCTTTCTTAAATAGGACAGATTTTATAAGCATTTAAAAATTTCCGACCTTGGTTCGAATCTTGGATTCGCTATAGAACCATGGACTTTTCGAATTTTGAAAAACGGACACCGGGATGCACAACTAGAACTTAATATACACAATCTGTGAAAATTTGATGAAAATCGGTTCACAAACAATGGCTGTAGACCGCGTACAAACTTTTGTAGCATATTTCAAATGTGACGTCATATGACGTCATAGGCATATGAAAATCATAGAAATCAAAATTTCCTGACGTGGCTAATAAGTCATAAAAATTTCATCGTCCTAGGAGTATTGCAACATAGAAAAATAAGCGTTTAGTTAGGAAGAAAAAAAGAATAATAATAACTAGATGTCATTCGTGAAAACGAATGATAGGACTTTCTGCAAGCTGTGTTAATGCAAAAAGCAGGAGATAGAAGTTTCATGTAATGACTCACCTCTGGTAGTATTTCATGTTCATGCTGAACAATTGAAATTATATTCCGAAATTAGTGCAAATGAGAAGAACTAAGTATTAGTCTGTGACGTCACATGACGTCATATGACGTCATAACTCTAAACATATGTAGAAATTCTGCAGAACTGCAAACTGTTTAAGTTTCAACTTTCTATCTCATCCTGAAGCTCTCTAATCCTAAAATGAAATTTTCGATCCAATGTTCGAATCTTATTTCAGCCACAGAACTTCGGTCTTTCGGAATTTCGGTTAGCTGACAGGATATGCACACTTAACTTTCAAGATGTACCATCTGTGAAAATTTGAAGAAAATCCGACCATAAATGGCGGTTGAAGAGCGTGAACACCATTTTTCACTATTTTTAGCTCTGACGTCACATGACGTCATAGTGTGCTAAAGATGCTTTTGTTCAAAAGGGCATACTTTACTATCATAACTCTGAAATTTTCGTTATTCTGAACAACTGGCATCATGTCAAAATCATTGACCTAAAATGAAAATTAAGAAGTATGCTTATGACGTCACAAGACGTCATATGACGTCAAAACTCAAGATATATGTAGAAATTCTGCAGAACTGCAAACTGTGTAAGGTTCAACTTTCTATCTCATCCTCAAGCTCTTTAATCCTAAAATGAAATTTTCGGTCCTATGTTCGAACCTTTTTTCAGCCACAGAACTTCAGTCTTTTGGAAGTTTGGTTAGCTGACAGGATATGCACACCTGAGTTTCAAAAGGTACCATCTGTGAAAATTTGAAGAAAATCTGACCATAAATGACGGCTGTAGAGCGCGAACACCATTTTTCACTATTTTTTGCTGTGACCTCATGTGACGTCATATGGTGCTGAAGATGCTTTTATTCAAAAGGGCATACTTTGCTTTCATAACTCTGAAATTTTCATTATTCTGAACAACTGGCATCATGTCGAAATCATTGCCCTAAAATGAAAATTAAGAAGTATTCTTATGACGTCACATGACGTCATATGACGTCAAGACTCAAAATATTTGTAGAAATTCTGCAGAACTGCAAACTGTGTAAGTTTCAACTTTCTATCTCATCCTGAAGCTCTTTAATCCTAAAATGAAATTTTCGGTCCTATGTTCGAATCTTATTTCAGCCACAGAACTTCGGTCTTTCGGAATTTCGGTTAGCTGACAAGATATGCACACCTTTGATTCAAGATGTACCATCTGTGAAAATTTGAAGAAAATCCGACCATAAATGACGGCTGTAGAGTGCGAACACCATTTTTCACTATTTTTAGCTTTGACGTCATGTGACGTCATAGGGTGCTGAAAATCATTGAAATCAAAATTTCCTCACGTGACTAATAAGCCATAAAAATTTCATCGTCCTAGGACTATTGCAACATATAAAAATAAGCGTTTAGTTAGGAAGAAGAAAAAATAATAAACCCGGACTTTTCTTTAGGCAAAATCCTAATAAGAAGAAGAATAAACAGTACAACCCAATAGGACTTTCTGCTTTAGGCAGAAACAGTACAAACCCAATAGGACTTTCTGCTTTAGGCAGAAAGCCTAATAAAAAAAAGTTTAAATCCTAATAAAAACAAGAGGGCCAAGATGGCCCTAAAGACGCTCACCTGAGGACATTTGTGCTGACCAAGTTTGAGGAAGATTGAATCAAAATTGTGGCCTCCAGTGTGTAAACAAGGTTTTTCTAAGATTTGACCTACTGACCTACTTTTCAAACGCTTTTTAGGTCTGTTAGATTAATGATCTTCGATAATTCGTTGAAATTTCTGAAGAGAATCGTATACCTACCAAACTGAAACCGGAAATGGAGGGCTGAATAGTTTCCTAATTTTTCATTGGTTAATAATATTATAACCTAAAACGACCGAATGTGTTTTTATTACCAACAATACGATTATCTGTACTTTCATATCTTTCTTAAAGAAAACCTTTATTTAATATACAATTGACACAATATTTTCTTAGTCTTTTTATCATTTTATTTAATCGTAGATACTGATTTTAATATAAAACATATATCAAGTATGTAATTTAAAGTAAAAAGTGATTCAATCAAGGGCCAAATTTTAACCATCATCTAGTCATAATCTCTCAAACTAGTAATATTGCAAAATATTTTTTTTATGATTGGTCTATAATTATGAATTATGTGGGTATGGACCACTAGACAATATTTCACATCAAATCTATAGATTAAGCTCTAGGTCTTTTCCTATGTAACTCTATGTGAAACAAGTGACCACTGGTGCGGGGTCATTTATCACCGTAAGGCTATGATTTGAACAATCTTGGTAATGAACCATTAGATGATGCTACATACCAAATATCTAAGCTCTGGGCCTTATGGATTTACAGAAGAAGATTTTTTAAGATTTTCCTATATAACTCTATGTAAAACAAGTGACCCCTGGTGCGGGGGCATTTATCACCATAGGGCTATGATTTGAACAATCTTGGTAATGAACCATTAGATGATGCTACATACCAAATATCCAAGCTCTGGGCCTTATGGATTTACAGAAGAAGATTTTTTAAGATGTTCCTATATAACTCTATGTAAAACAAGTGACCCTGGTGCGGGGGCATTTATCACCATAGGGCTATGATTTGAACAATCTTGGTAATGAACCATTAGATGATGCTACATACCAAATATCCAAGCTCTGGGCCTTATGGATTTACAGAAGAAGATTTTTTAAGATTTTCCTATATAACTCTATGTAAAACAAGTGACCCCTGGTGCGGGGGCATTTATCACCATAGGGCTATGATTTGAACAATCTTGGTAATGAACCATTAGATGATGCTACATACCAAATATCTAAGCTCTGGGCCTTATGGATTTACAGAAGAAGATTTTTTAAGATTTTCCTATATAACTCTATGTAAAACAAGTGACCCTGGTGCGGGGGCATTTATCACCATAGGGCTATGATTTGAACAATCTTGGTAATGAACCATTAGATGATGCTACATACCAAATATCCAAGCTCTAGGCCTTGCAGTTTTGCAGAAGAAGATTTTCAAAGTTTGAGTTTTTAAAATCTATTTTTAGCTCCTGTGACCTACTTTTTCAACCAATCTGAATAATTTGTACAACTTTGATAGAGGGCATCATAAGGATGATTCCTGTGAAGTTTGGTCAAAATCCCTTCAGCGGTTCAGGAGGAGATGTTCTTTAAAGCAAATTGTTGACGACGGACGGACGCACGCACGCACGGACGACGGACAACAGACGACGGACAAAAGGTGATCACAATAGCTCACCTTGAGCACTTCGTGCTCAGGTGAGCTAAAAACAGTACAAACCCAATAGGACTTTCTGGGCAGAAAGTCCTAATAATAATAAGAAGAAGAAGAAGAAGAAGAAGAAGAACTAGAAGTCGTTTGTTTAAGATACAAACGAAGCGGCTTTCCGTTTGCTTATTACAAAGGTATTGAATATATAAGTTAATACAAAGAAATGGAATAATGATGCTTAATAATGTAATATTAAATACGTAAATCATCATAATACATATATATTTATGTTCAAAAATAAGATTTAATTTTTTTTCACTGTTATCTTCTTAAGAAAATATTGAGAAAGCATAAATATGGATCTTACTTGATTACGCAATAATTTACTATCATGCAGAAAAAAACAACAGGAAAAGATAATACTATCCTCAAGAATTTTTTTCTTACGTTATTCAATCGATTTTAAAAAGTTTTTCATTCTTTATTTCATATCTATTTCTTCGTAAGCATATGACTTGACAAATATTCATTGCAATTTGATTCATATAAATGAAATTGTAAAAAAGAAAAGCAAATACTTTGAAATCCATGACTTTAAACCTTTAAATTGATTGAGTTTTAAATTTGCAAAAATAGATGGAAACAAAAACAGTGGTGTAAGCAAAATCATGAAAATAATTGTGTTATTTCTATGTCATTAACGTTATAAACGTCTTGAAACTTTCAACAATTCATTTGCTTTTGCTTTTTATATTGTTTTGTTTTACAGATTTAGAAAAAGAAACCGTTAAACCTTTAGAAAACATAAAAATCGATGAGTAGATAACATTTATTTGTCATTTTCTTCAGGTTTGCGGTAAGCTGTAATGGCAAATTCAATATGTTATCCATTATAGGTTTTCTGGCTCTAGTATAATAATAAACACCATTTTTCACTATTTTTTGCTGTGACGTCATGTGACGTCTTAGTGTGCTGAAGATGCTTTTTTTCAAAAGCGCATACTTTGCATTCATAACTCTGAAATTTTCATTATTCTGAACAACTGGCATCATGTCGAAATCATTGCCCTAAAATGAAAATTAAGAAGTATGCTTATGACGTCACATGACGTCATATGACGACAAGACTCAAAATATTTGTAGAAATTCTGCAGAACTGCAAACTGTGTAAGTTTCAACTTTCTATCTCATCCTGAAGCTCTTTTATCCTAAAATGAAATTTTCGGTCCTATGTTCGAATCTTATTTCAGCCACAGAACTTCGGTCTTTCGGAATTTCGGTTAGCTGACAGGATATGCACACCTTTGATTCAAGATGTACCATCTGTGAAAATTTGAAGAAAATCCGACCATAAATGAGGGCTGTAGAGCGCGAACACCATTTTTCACTATTTTTAGCTGTGACGTCATGTGACGTCATAGGGTGCTGAAAATCATTGAAATCAAAATTTCCTCACGTGACTAATAAGCCATAAAAATTTCATCGTCCTAGGACTATTGCAACATATAAAAATAAGCGTTTAGTTAGGAAGAAGAAAAGAATAATAATAACTAGAACCGCAAAGCGACATCTTGGTTTTCGCTTTTAACTTGACTAGTAAGAGTACTGGTTTCAATTGCAGACATAATTGATTGATATTAACTTTATTCGAATATTATTAACATTTAAAAGTCAAATAGAAAGTTTGAAAAAATGAAGATACTTAATACAAAACAATCGTGTATTATATTACAAAGGGATATCTCCTGACGTTATTTGATGACAACAGCCTTAATCGAATTTGATCGAGAGAGTGTGGGAAAAAAACTGAAAATATAAAATTTGAAGATAAGAAATGAAGTGCGATATTCTTTTTCTTCTTTTTTTAATATTCATGGGGGAAAAACTCAATATATAATAGGCTGATAACATTTGTTAACCTTCTTGCCCGAATTTAGGAAAAAACACTGTGGTTAAGTTTAAAAGTGATTGCTTAGAGAATGAACACGCAAGCAATTTGGATCTATTTGAGCTGAAGAAAATGGCAATTATCGTTATATAACCTTGACCAATGAAAATACTGTTTAATTTTTTATTTATGAGAATCTGTGTATCATAAAACTATACAACCAGTGGAGAAAATGATGAAGCTTGAACAAAGGGACAAAAAAAGACACACACTAAAAACTTATGTTTTTGAAATTGTAATTCATCCAATTAGTGACGTTTGCCGCATGCTGTTGACAAACAATACATACCCTTAACTCGCTTACCCAAATATTCTCTGTATATATGTTTAGTAAATTAAATAATGCAAATATAATTCAGGTAACATACTGATTTACGATTTTTCGATAAAGGATCAAACTTTGGACTGTTGTAAATTGATCAAATGGAGTCCGATCTTCAAAAACTAAACATCATTAGAAAGATCTCTTCACGAACTAAAACTTTTGTTCATATACTTTCTATAAAATATTTTTAGATTTGAAGCTATTTTGTGCCGATAAAAATAACAATTATCGGTATTATGACCTTGACCTTTGCATATTTTCATCGTTATTTACTATGAGTTTGTTTGTATTATTTAAATGCATAAACAGTGAAAAAATGATGAAGATTGAACAAAAAATAAAGTTAGGAGCTGCAAAAAAGAGGAAACATACGGATTTACAATTGTTTGATAAAAGGATCAAACTTTGGACTGTGGTAATTTGATCAAATGAAGTCCGATCTTCAAAAACTTAACACCAATGGAAAGATCTCTTCACAAACTAAAACTTTTGTTCATATTTTTATAAAATATTTTTAGATTGAGAACTATTTTATGCCGAAAAAAATAACAATAATCGGTATTATGACCTTGACCTTTGCATATTTTCATCATTATTTACTATGAGTTTATTTGTATGATTTAAATGCATAAACAGTGAAAAAATGATGAAGATTGAACAAAAAATAAAGTTAGGAGCTGCAAAAAAGAGGAAACATACGGATTTACAATTGTTTGATAAAAGGATCAAACTTTGGGCTGTGGTAGTTTGATCAAATGAAGTCCGATCTTCAAAAACTAAACACCAAAGGAAAGATCTCTTCACAAACTAAAACTTTTGTTCATATACTTTCTATAAAATATTTTTAGATTTGAAGCTATTTTGTGCCGATAAAAATAACAATTATCGGTATTATAACCTTGACCTTTGCATATTTTCATCGTTATTTACTATGAGTTTGTTTGTATTATTTAAATGCATTAACAGTGAAAAAATGATGAAGATTGAACAAAAAATAAAGTTAGGAGCTGCAAAAAAGAGGAAACATACGGATTTACAATTGTTTGATAAAAGGATCAAACTTTAAACTGTGGTAATTTGATCAAATGAAGTCCGATCTTCAAAAACTAAACACCAAAGGAAAGATCTCTTCACAAACTAAAACTTTTGTTCATATACTTTCTATAAAATATTTTTAGATTTGAAGCTATTTTGTGCCGATAAAAATAACAATTATCGGTATTATGACCTTGACCTTTGCATATTTTCATCGTTATTTACTATGAGTTTGTTTGTATTATTTAAATGCATAAACAGTGAAAAAATGATGAAGATTGAACAAAAAATAAAGTTAGGAGCTGCAAAAAAGAGGAAACATACGGATTTACAATTGTTTGATAAAAGGATCAAACTTTGGACTGTGGTAATTTGATCAAATGAAGTCCGATCTTCAAAAACTAAACACCAATGGAAAGATCTCTTCATAAACTAAAACTTTTGTTCATATACTTTCTATAAAATATTTTTAGATTGATTGACCTTTGCATATCTTCATTGTTTTTTTTCTATGATTTTATTTGTATAATAAAATTGCATAAACAGTAAAATGATGATGAAGATTGAACAAAAAATAAAGTCAGGAGCTGCAATTAACCTTAAAAGTCATGCTTTTAAAATGTTGATTTTTCGAAAATATTGGTTAAGTTTGACCGTGTACTGTGGACAAACCATACATTTCCCGAATTCGCCACCCCATATATTTTGTGCGTATATGTCTTGCGAATCATATGCAACAAACAAAATTCTCCTATCTCATCTCTGAATAAAATGGGTAGGTTTTTGGTAGACCTACCCTTATTTCACAGTTTTTGCGAGATTCGAACTTTCCACCTCCTGTAGCACGAAAGTTTTATATACGCAAATTTTTGGAACCTATCATATTTTATTGGGCTATTTACAAGGAACATTATGTAAAAACCGCATTTAAATCGGACCTCAAATAATTGAGATATTGCTTATTAAACATTTTCATATAAAACGCCACCTGGCGGGAAAATCAAAACAAAAATGAAAATTTTCTCGACGTTAGGATCATCTTCAAATACGTGATTATTACTGATAAAAGTTTCATAGATGTGGCTTTTCTCACCTTGGAGCTATGCCGTTCACAAAAAAGGGTTAGAAAAATAAAAAAAAAACTAGAATCGCAATCGCGATATCATCGGTTTTCGCAAAAGCAATTCCATTCAGTTCACGAGTCGCATGATTCGGAAAACATTTCTTCGTTCAATGGCTTGTTTATAATGTTAACAGCGATCTTTCAAACACTTTTGTCGCAATGTTTAAGAAGACTTTTTACCCAAAAGAAGATTTTTGGGTATTACCTGTCAGTTATGTAGTCGTGATATCATCGGTTTTCATGAAAGCAATTCCATTCAGTTCACGAGTCGCATGAAATCGAAAAACATTTCTTCGTTCAATTGCTTGCTGATACTGTTAACAGTGATCTTTCAAACGTTTCTGTCGCAATGTTTAAGCAGACTTTTTACCCAAGAGAGTATTGTTGAGTATTACCTGTCAGTTATGAAATCGCGATATCATCAGTTTTCATGAAAGCAATTCCATTCAGTTCATGAGTCGCATGATTCGAAAAACATATTTCTTCGTTCAATGGCTTGTTGAATACTGTAAACAGTGATCTTTCAAACATTTTTGTCGCAATGTATAATCAGACTTTTTACCAAGAAGAATACTTTTGAGTATTACCTGTCTGTTATGTAGTCATAAACTTGAAAAAAATTTTTACGGACTTCGGGTACTGCAATGTTATATGTGTGTTTTGCTTTATGATGGAGACAAATGACAATTGTATTCGATAAACAACAATTGCAAACGACAAACAACAGTATAAAATGACACACGACATTGCAATATGCCACTCAACTTTATTACGAGCAACTGTTGCATTGAATTACTATCATTTTCATGAAATATCGCATTATCTTTTTTGTGTCATTTCAAATTGATGTCACCGAATAACAGAATGCAAAAAAATCGCATAAAAATCAGACTTCATTTTTTTTTTAATTATTAATAGTGATTTCAAGCTAATCGCCCCCAAGCGGCAAAATGACAACCAAAACTGATTAAAATTTTACTATTAGGTACCTAGCAATGCAGCAAATGATTCAATCAAGTATACAAGTCGCACTAGTCAAACATTCTATTCCTTATATATCACAATTTGAAGCATAAAAACTGATTTACAATTGTTCTAAAGAGGATCAAAACTTGGACTGCCGTAAAATGACCAAATCAAGTCCGATCTTCAAAAACTAAACATCACTGGAAAGGGCTCTTTAAGAAATAAAACTTTTGTTAATATACTTTCAATGAAATATTTTTTGTTTTGGAGCTATTTGGAGCCAAATAAAAACACAATAATCGTAATATGCCCTTGAACTTTGCAATTTCTTTTTACCTTTTTAATTGTGAGATCCTTTCAGAAATAACAATACATAACTTGTGAAAATATCATTAAGAATGAACAAAAAATAAAGTCAGGAGCGACAAAAACATTTTTTAGAAATTCTAATTTTTCCTAAAATTTAGTGAAGTTTGACCATTTCTAGAGGACAAACCATGCATTTCTTAAATTCGCCACCCCATATATTTTGTGCGTTTATGTCTTGCAAATCATTTGCAGCAAACAGAATTCTTCTATCTGATCTCTAACATAAATGGATAGGTTTTTCGTAGACCTACCCTCATCTGCACAGTTTTTTGCCAGGTTCGAACTTTCAACCTACCGTTTGTAGCTCAAAAAGTTTTAGCCACTCATCCACTCATACCTAGAAACTATCATACTTTATTAGGCTATCAACAAGGAACACAATGCAACAAACCGCATATGGATCAGACTTCAACATTTTGAATTATAAGTAGAAGAGCGCTTTCATGCTATGCGCCCCCTAGCGGCAAAATGAGAAAAAAAATTGATTAAAATTTTACCATAAGGTACCTAGCAATGCGGCAAATAGTTCAATTAAGTATACAAATCGCACTAGTCGAACATTCTATTTCTTATACATCACATTTTGAAGCATAAAAACTGATTTACAATTATTCCAAAAAAGGATCAAACTTTGGACTGCCGTAAAATGACCAAATCAAGTCCGATCTTCAAAATCTAAACATCATTAGAAAGAACTTTTCTAAAACTAAATCTTTTGTTCATATATTGTTATAAATTGTTTTTTGATTTTGAGTTATTTCAAGCCGAATTGATATACATTTATCCTAATATGACCTTGACCTTTACAATACATTTTTACTTTTTACATTATGTGACACTTAAGAACATAGTTTTACATTAAATGTGAAAATTTCATAGAAATTGAACTAAAAATAAAGTCAGGAGCTGCAAAAAATCTTAACAGTCATGCTTTGAAAATGTTGATTTTTCGAAAATATTGGTTAAGTTTGACCGCGTACTGTGGACAAACCATGCATTTCCCGAATTCGCCACCCCATATATTTTGTGCGTATATACCTTGCAAATCATATGCAACAAACAAAATTCTTTTATCTCAATTCCAATAAAAATGGGCACTTTTTTTGTAGACCTACCCTCATTTTCACTGCTTTTTGCGAAGTTCGAACTTTCAACCTTCCGTAGTCAAAAAGTTTTATATACGCAAATTTTTGAAACCTATCATATTTGATTAGGTTTTAGACAAGGAGCACAATGCAAAAATCACATCTGAATCGGACGTCAAATAACAGAGCTATTAGCATTTGTTGATTTTTTTCAAAGCGCCCCCTAGCGGCAAAAATAAGACAAAAATGAAAATTTTCTCAACGTTAGGATCAAGTTCAGATAAATATAAGGAACTGGTAAAAATTTCATAATTGTGGCTTTTTTCTATCATGGTGATATGCCGTTCACAAAAAAGGGTTAGAAAAATAATAATAACTAGAACCGCAAAGCGGCATCTTGGTTTTCGCTTTTAACTTGACTATTAAGAGTACTGGTTTCAACTGCAGACATAATTGATTGATATTAACTTTATTCGAATATTTTGTTAATTGATCAAATTAAGTCCGATCTTCAAAATCTAAACATCATTAGAACGATCTCTTCACGAACTAGAACTTTTGTTCATATACTTTCTATAAAATATTTCTAGATTTGAAGCTATTTTGTGCCGATAAAAATAATCGGTATTATGACCTTGACCTTTGCATATTTTCATCGTTATTTACTATGAGTTTATTTGTATTATTTAAATGCATAAACAGTGAAAAAATGATGAAGATTGAACAAAAATAAAGTCAGGAGCTGCAAAAAAGAAGCAACATATGGATTTACAATTGTTTGATAAAAGGATCAAACTTTCGACTGTAGTAATTTTATCAAATGAAGTCCGATCTTCAAAAACTAAACAGCAATGGAAAGATCTCTTCACAAACTCAAACATTTGTTCATATACCTTCTTTAAAATATTTTTAGATTTGAAGCTGTTTTGTGCCGATAAAAATAAAAATAATCGGTATTATGACCTTGACCTTTGCATATTTTCATCGTTATTTACTATGAGTTTGTTTGTATTATTTAAATGCATAAACAGTGAAAATATGATGAAGATTGAACAAAAAATAAAGTCAGGAAAAAAAGAAACATAGGATATACAATTGTTTGATAAGAGGATCAAACTTTGGACTGTGGTCATTTGATCAAATGAAGTCCGATCTTCAAAAACTAAACATTTATGGAAAGATCTCCTCACAACCTCAAACTTTTGTTCATATACTTTCTATAAAATATTTTTAGATTTGGAGCTATTTTATGCCGATATAAATAATAATAATTGGTATATGACCTTGACCTTTGCATATTATGGGTGATTTTTTTTCTCTGATTTTATTTGATTTATAAAATGCATTAACAGTGAAAAAATGATGAAGATTGAACAAAAAATAAAGTCAGGAGCTGCAAATAACCTTAAAAGTCATGCTTTTAAAATGTTGATTTTTCGAAAATATTGGTTATGTTTGACCGCGTACTGTGGACAAACCATGCATTTCTCAAAATCGCCACCCCATATATTTTGTGCGTATATGCCTTGCAAATCATATGCAACAAACAAAATTCTTCTATCTCATCTCTGAATAAAATGGGCACGTTTTTGGTAGACCTACCCTTATTTCACAGTTTTTTTTCGAGATTCGAACTTTCAACTTCCTGTAGCACGAAAGTTTTATATACGCAAATTTTTGGAACCTATCATCTTTTATTGGGCTATTTACAAGGAACATTGTGCAAAAACCGCATTTGAATCGGACCTCAAATAATGGAGATATTGCTTATTAAACATTTTCATATAAAACGCCCCCTGGCGGGAAAATCAAAGCAAAAATGAAAATTATCTCGACGTTAGGATCATCTTCAAGTATGTGGTTATTACTGATAAAAGTTTCATAGATGTGGCTTTTCTCACCTCGGAGCTATGCCGTTCACAAAAAAGGGTTAGAAAAATAAAAAAAAAAAAAAAAAAAAGAAACAGAACGAGAACAAAGGGTTTTCTGCACTGCGATGCGAAAACCCAAAAACTAGAACCGCAAGCGGTATCTCGGTTTTCGCTTTTAACCTAATCAACTTGAACACATTATTTCAACTCAGCCACAATTTTCAATATGAAACAGAACGAAAAAGTTTCTGAAGACCTACCCTCATTTGCACAGTTGTTTTTTTTTTTGCGAGGTTCGAACATTCAACCTTCCGTAGCTCAAAAGCTTTCAGCCACACGGACCCTCGAATCCTATCATATGTTATTAGGCTATCAACAGGGAACAGAATGCAAAAAACCGCATTCGAATCGGACTTCAACTTTTTGAGTTATAAGCAAAAGAATGATTTAAAAAAAAGCGCCCCCTAGCGGCAAAATGAGAAAGAAAATTGATTAAAATTTTACTGTTAGGTACCTAGCAAAGCAGCAAATAGTTAAATCAAGTATACTAGTCGCACAAGACAAACTTTTTATTCTTATGTATCAGAATTTGAAGCATAAAACCTGATTTACAATTATTCCCAAAAAGGATCAAACTTTGGACTGCCGTATAATGACCAAATCAACTCCGATCTTCAAAAACTAAACATCATTGGAAAGAACTCTTTAAGAACTAAAACTTTTGTTCATATACTCTCAATGAAATAATTTTAGTTTTGGAGCTATTTGTGGCCGAATAAAAACACAATAATCGTAATATGACCTTGACCTTTTCATTTATTTTTTAACTTTTTAAGGACTGCCGTATAATAAAA
>CM037792.1:34531538-34581538 GCA_021229015.1 Solen grandis
ATACCATAGTATCCCAGCAGATACAGGAGTGGACCCGGCAGGTAAAATACCATAGTATCCCTGTTTAATCCCCCATCCCAGTTTCTCAGTGCCACAATACAGGAGTGGACCCGGCAGGTAAAATACCAATATCCCTTTTAATCCCCCACCCAGTTTCTCAGTCCAGCAGATACAGGAGTGGACCCGACAGGTAAAATACCATAGTATCCCTGTTTAATTCCCCCATCCCAGTTTCTCAATACTCAGCAGATACAGGAGTGGACCCGGCAGGTAAAATACCATAGTATCCCTGTTTAATTCCCCCATCCCAGTTTCTCAATACTCAGCAGATACAGGAGTGGACCCGGCAGGTAAAAGGTAAAATACCCTTTAAGTATCCCTGTTTAATTCCCCCATCCCAGTTTCTCAATGCCCAGCAGATACAGGAGTGGACCCGGCAGGTAAAATATCATAGTATCCCTGTTTAATTCCCCCATCCCAGTTTCTCAATGTCCAGCAGATACAGGAGTGGACCCGGCAGGTAAAATATCAAAGTATCCCTGTTTAATTCCCCCATCCCAGTTTCTCAGTGCCCAGCAGATACAGGAGTGGACCTGGCAGGTAAAATACCATAGTATCCCTGTTTAATTCCCCCACCCCAGTTTCTCATGTCCAGCAGATACAGGAGTGGACCCGGCAGGTAAAATATCATAGTATCCCTGTTTAATTCCCCCATCCCAGTTTCTCAATGTCCAGCAGATACAGGAGTGGACCCGGCAGGTAAAATACCATAGTATCCCTGTTTAATCCCCCATCCCAGTTTCTCAGTGCCCAGCAGATACAGGAGTGGACCCGGCAGGTAAAATACCATAGTATCCCTGTTTAATTCCCCCATCCCAGTTTCTCAATATCCAGCAGATACAGGAGTGGACCCGGCAGGTAAAATATCATAGTATCCCTGTTTAATTCCCCCATCCCAGTTTCTCAATCCAGCAGATACAGGAGTGGACCCGACAGGTAAAATATCATAGTATCCCTGTTTAATTCCCCCATCCCAGTTTCTCAGTGCCCAGCAGATACAGGAGTGGACCCGGCAGGTAAAATATCATAGTATCCCTGTTTAATTCCCCCACCCCAGTTTCTCAGTGCCCAGCAGATACAGGAGTGGACCCGGCAGGTAAAATATCATAGTATCCCTGTTTAATTCCCCCATCCCAGTTTCTCAATGCCCAGCAGATACAGGAGTGGACCCGGCAGGTAAAATACCATAGTATCCCTGTTTAATTCCCCCATCCCAGTTTCTCAATACCCAGCAGATACAGTAGTGGACCTGGCAGGTAAAATACCATGGAGGAAATTTGTATTTTAAAAGGAATGAAATGTTGTTGTTTTTTATTGAGTATATTATTGGTGCTTAGAAAGTTTAGTAGTATATATTAATCATTATGGCACACAACTGTTACATGTTTATCCATATGGCACACAACTGTTACAGGTTTATTCATATGACACACAGCCTTTACAGGTTTATCCATGTGACACACAGCCATTACAGGTTTATCCATATGACACACAGCCTTTACAGGTTTATCCATGTAACACACAGCCTTTACAGGTTTATCCATGTGACACACAGCCTTACAGGTTTATCCATATGACACACAGCCTTTACAGGTTTATCCATATAACCCACAGCCATTACAGGTTTATCCATATGACACACAACCTTTACAGGTTTATCCATATGGCACACAACTTACAGGTT
Organism: Solen grandis; assembly: GCA_021229015.1. Lineage (NCBI taxonomy): Eukaryota > Metazoa > Mollusca > Bivalvia > Adapedonta > Solenidae > Solen > Solen grandis. The sequence goes on from CM037792.1 coordinate 34,533,283, forward strand.
AATTCATTTGACACACAGCCTTTACAGGTTTACTCATGTGACACACAGCCTTTACAGGTTTATCCATATGGCACACAACTGTTACAGGTTTATCCATATGACACACACCTTTACAGGTTTATCCATATGACACACAGCATTTACAGGTTTATCCATATGACACACAGCCATTACATTTTTATCCATATAGTACACAACCATTACTGGTTTATCCAAATGGTACACAATCCTTACAGGCTTATCCATATGGCACACAACTGTTACATGTTTATCCATATGGCACACAACCATTACAGTTTTATTCATATGGCACTCAACCTATACTGGTTTTTCCCATGGACACATTTATAGAGTAATATACCTATGGCCATAACCTGTACATATTTATCCATATGGAACACAAGTGAAACAGGTTTATCTAGATGGCACACCTTACAATTTTATCCATGTGGCACACAACTTTTATAGGATTATCCCTATGCAACAATTTTTTCCTTTTATAACAGGTACCCATAACAGTGCCCATTCACAATTTAGGAAGGACCCAAATTGATTCACAATTCAAAATAACATTTTTGATAGAAGCATGGTTTAAGACCTTCCTGATCAGCTGAATTAAGTTCAAAAGTGCTTGTCTTCCACAATATATCAGTTTCTTGAAAATATAAATCACTCCCTACCATCAAACTGAAAAATTGCAAGGTATTCTGTCATAGCCCACATTTTCTCATCACAATATCAGCAGAAACTCAGCTATTTTTTTCACAATATTGAGAAAAACAACACTAATTTTGAACTAACGTAGGGGCACTGGACTCACTCCCATCTGTATGTCACGCAATTTAAACAAGATTATCCCTAAAACAACTTACAGTTGTTTAATCCTCTTTAACACACACAACTTACACAAGTATATCCTAATAGCACACAATCTGAACAGGTTTAATAATTTGGCAAAATGTTTTAGACATATATATACATGTATATTCAATTGGAAAAGAAAGTTCCTTCATGTCAGATTTGCAACTTTAACAATATTACTATAACAGACTCAAGAAATTCTGAAAAATTTAAAAAGCAACAATATATTCAGTTAAGCTATTTAGAGGCTATCTGGGAGAGAAACAACTTGAACCAGGCTTAAATAAAAAAAATAGAATAAAACAAAGATTTGGTATAATATAACAATTCAAGTAAAATGCAAGTTTATGGACTGGTCAGTCAGACCTCAGAAGGTATATTGACCAACTGACCAGTCCCATAAACTTGCATATCCCCCTCAATATCATGTATTATTAGTTAAATAATGTGTCTCTGTTTTATGTATATACAGAAGTATCAAGGGGAACTGGAGAGGCTGCGGATGAATGAAGGAAATTTGTCTAAAAAGAACCAGGATCTCGGTAACCAAGTAAATAAATTTAAAAAGAAGGAGCAACTAATGCAAGATGAGAAAAATGCTGAAATAAAGACACTGACAGACGAAAATAAACATTTGCAGGTGAAATCAAGACATTGCAACAAGAAAACAGAAGATTTCATGAAGAAAAAGTAAACATCATGAGGAGATTAACAGACTAAGGAAAGAAGGAGCAGAAAATTCAGCTGAGGTAACTGATATGTATACATAATCAGTAGAAAAAAAAAATGTTTATATTTTACTTGGATTATAAAACAAGTTCTCACAACTTCTATAAATCATGTTTGATGGCTCAGTAGGCAGCCTTTTTGGTCAATATTGTTGGAGAAAACTGGACTACCAAAGGGAAACCAATGTGCCTAGACTGGCCATATCCACTCACATACGTGGTCAGGAATCAAACGTTGGACACATTGGTGAGAAGTGAAGCATATTACCACTTTGCTAACAAAGATTCTAACAACTTTCAGATCCACAGTCCTGTCTGGTAACACTGGACCATGGCGCCCTTATACTTCATATTGAAATGTTGTAATTATAAGGTTGATCAGTGGTTTTAATATTTTGTTTGCTATTCCTCACTGCCTTTTTAATGAGAAGTTAACACTGTAAAACTTGTTCAGACTGCAAATGGCTTCCAGTTTTCAAATGCAGAGTAATCACTTGATTAAGTGCTAAATAGGTAATAGTTGTACAGGAATATGACAACACTGATTAAAATTACATTGACAGCAGTCTGGATGTTAAAGCAGCTCATTGACAGAGGATGGGTAGAAACTTAAAAAAATAAATCTACACTCCCTTTTTAATGTTGGTAAATTCTTTGTTTTCTGACAAATAAACTCAGCAAATATAGGTCACATTACAAGGGAAAAGGCAATTTTCGTAAATGCAACTTTGACAATATCATTTTTTGCCATAAAAAAGGGTTATTTTTTCTATGGATTATTTTTCTGCTATTTCTGATCCAGGAAGAATTTATTTCTGCTCCTGCTTACCTTGCTATTTAAAGCTAACATATTTAAACCTCAAATGCTTAGTATTATATCAAAGGGGGATCATCATGTACTCTACCGTCAGCCATACTGTACACAATTATTAACAGACATGAGTCAATCTATTACTTAACTTTCAATTGTATGATTACAGACTTGGAAATGCAAATTCTAGACTAGAATCTTCACTGTTATTAAATTTTGAGGGCATTTAAATCTCATAGCAAGCCATTTGTATATATGCCAAAATAAACACAGATTGCATAGTTTGGTGTGCAATTAAAACTCTGAGGCGGAGGAAATCGCCCGTCCCCAGGTAAACCTTGAAGGTGACATGTTGTGTGCCATTGATCAGGTAAGATCACAATGAAATGTGGTCAAACTGTTATATTTTTACTTTTTGTCATTTTCATCCATTTCCTGTAATTACAATTTAGTGAAAACTACATTGACTGGTTGTTATGTTTTAATGCTAGTGGTACCAGACTTTTGTTGATAATAGAAATACCGTTACAGCATATTTCATGTAGTTCAGTATCTAATGATCTGAAGGGATCTAAAGGGTTTTATCCTGCGAATATTTTTCTACTGTAAGTTAATTTCCACGAATCTTATTTCTTGGGATTTGCGTTCATCCACAGAATAGCAGAATTAAACAACCAACAGAAATAACCTGCAACAAGGTAGTTTCAATACCATCTGTGACAGCATTACCTCTGATGGGGTAACCACCCATTATTAACAATCATAGATGGTTGCACTGGGTGACCATGCATCTGTAGATGGGTGTTGATAGACGTAATACACATATATGATTAAAAATCAAATTCTTAGTCAGTGACCATCTGTGAATGAGCTGCTTTAATAGAAACAAAATGTTGTTCTTGAATAATCTTTTCTGAATAAGATGTGCTCTTATGTTAAAATGTTACTGTTAAAGCCCCCTTGCTTGGTGCTCAGCATATAAGGGTAATTCCAGGACAAAGTGGCCCGGTGTCAGGATAATGTGGCTGAGTGTGGTATCAGGCCACATGTCTATGGCGTGATACTGCAATATGGAGCACTATATTTGTCTCAAGTAGACATTGTCTCCAAATGACTGAAAAACTGTTGGTGGGACGTTAAACCCAACAAACAAACAAATTTCTTCTGTATTTCCAGACTGCCAACAAAGCTCTGAGAGAAGACTTGAGTCAGATTCGACAATTGATTGAGGCACAAGGGGCCACTAATGGGAAAAATCAGAAACAGTCAAGAGTGTGTGTAATTTCATAGGATGGGTATCGGGAGATAGCTACCTATGTGTCCAGAATGTGTGTGATTTCAAAGGACGGGTATCAGGGGATAGCTGCTTATGTGTCCAGTGTGCGGTAATTTCATAAGACAGGAATCAGAAAATAGCTGCCTATGTGTCTGGAATGTGTGTAATTTCATAGGACGGGTATCAGGGGATAGCTGCTTATGTGTCCAGTGTGCATGGGATTTCATAGGATAGGTATCAAGAGATAGCTGCCTATGTGTCCAGAATGTGTATGATTTCATTGGACGGGTATCAGGAGATAGCTGCCTATGTGTCCAGAGTGTTTCAGGGGATAGCTGCCTATGTGTCCACAGTGTGTGTAATTTCATAGATCATAAATCGTTTTTAACCAATTTATCTATCACTATGACTACATGGGATAGTGAAGGGTTGTAAAATATAACTATATTTCAGTATGTAGACCAGAAAGAAATGATCAGTATTATTAGTTCTGGTAGTTTTTACAAAATTAAAACCATGTAATGGTAAATATTCAACACATTTGTATTTGTGCCAATTTGATTTTTTTGTGATTTTTGTGTCGCCTGCATAGCATGGCAGACACATAGGGATCACTTTGTCCGTCGTCGTCGTCGTCGGCGTCGTCGTCGTCGGTGTCGTCGGCGTCACACTTTCTTGTCCGGAGCATAACTCGAAAAGTATTTGAGGTATCACCTTGAAACTTAAAACATCACATTGAGGTGGAGTGCAGTGCAAAAGATAACTCTGACTTTCGTATTTTCTGAGTTATTACCCTTTGTTGATTCTGAGATTTTATTTTTGTCCGGACCATAACTCAAAAGTATTTGAGGTATCACCTTGAAACTTAAAACATGAATAGATCACATTGAGGTGGAGTGCAGTACACAAGAATGATAACTCAATAATGATAATGATGACTACAAACTTGCAACAATATATATTAACGTCATAAGTGCTTAATGACGTCATAATTTTTCTTACAGTTAATGTTTTGAATTCATAGTCATTCTGACACTCCTCTGATGAAGACTGTATAGTCGAAAGTGCTCGGGAAAATTATTACATATTGCACTGTTTGAATATTTTATTTCCCCCCCCCCCCCCAAAAAAAATAAATATATATATATGTGGTGTGGTGTGTGTGTGTGTGTGATTTGGTGTTATTTTGTACCTCACAAAATAGATTATGCTTTATCAATAATTTGTCAAAAGATCGATTTTCTAGTCAATTCTTTCATCAAACATGCTTAAATGCAGGCGACACAAGTGTTCCGAGGAACACCCACATCTAGTTTTTCATTAGCTCTACTGGCAAAAGGCCAGTCCATAAACAATTGCCTGTGATAGTATAAAGTCTTGAGTGTTGATATAATGTATCTTGATCAAACTTATACAGAAGTAAAATATCTTTTACCGATCAGTTCTTTTTGAAAAACTTAATATCTATTTTATTTAAAAGAAAGCTTTTTCAAAATTACACATATCTTCCCATGCAAAAGTGGATTATGTCATAATGATTGGTATAATTGAATAAACAAAGTCAACACTCATTACCAATGTTAAGAAATAGACACGAATTTTAAAGCCTCTAGCAATAGCAATATGGTGACTGTACAATGTGCAAATGTTAACAATGAAGTCTTTTAAAGAAACATTCCAGTAATATACTCCTACACTGCCGTGTACTAGTCATTGTTATTCACCTAATTCTGGCAAATGTTTTGGCCACAAACCATCTGATTTGTCCATTTGGTCATGTGAATGCAATGAAATGGCCTTAATCTCACACATGTAAGCTAGTGTAAGAGAGACAACTACAGAACATATTTGTTTGATTTAAGCTAGTTAGAGTTGCATAACTTAGACCATAAACTACGTAATAAACCTGAGTGTGCTTGGGATGTAGCATGTTGCATGCTCTTACTACCCTGAGAGACGCTAGGTGTAGGGCAGTGAAGGGGTCATCAGATGTTCCTGTTTTCAAAATTGTGTTGGTAATTAATGTCTTGTTGGTGACTTTGAGTAGTAGATGTTGAAATCATAGGAATTTAATGGCATGGGCAGCCAAAAATAGTTTCAGATGAATCCATGTTTTCAAAAAATGCTGAATCAAAGAACCTAGGGAGTATATAGAAGCATGAAGGTACGGGATCTGGACCACAGGTCTATTCAAACAACGCCATGTATTTGAACAATGGGTGCTGAGTAGCTGGGGTTTGACTGTAAAGAAAATGTTTATCAAAGGAAGTTTATGTGATTTAGTCTTAGATCTTAGTGGACACATAAATATGTACTCTTGTAAAGTTGGTTCTCTTGTGTGTATATTGGTATGGGCTACTAAACAACTGAATTTGTTTATATTTCCCTTCTTTAAACCTTTCCCTCATAGAGGAAACCATGAAAAGACCTATGCGAACAACATAAAACCAGATCAGCCTGCGAGTAACTCGCAGGCTGATCAGGTTTTATGCTGTTCGCTGCTCCTCAGTGGTCTGGAAATGAGGATTTTGTAATTAAATTTGATAAGGTTTGAGTTTGGCTTTCTGCAGATCAGGCTTTATGTGATACCTATTGAGTGCGTCAAAATGAGTCTATATGAGGGAAAGGGTTAACAGCTGGCCAGATAGTACAGCATCTAGTGCACTAGCCGTTAATGGGTCTGTTGCTACATTCCATGATCCAGCCACTTGATGATATTCAGTGCTTATCAGATATCCATATGTGCTCTATACTATAGCTGGTAGAGCTTCTGGTCCTCTTGGGCCCTCTTGTTGTCTTACCATTCTAAGGTTTCATGTTCCTCTCCCCAGGTACTGAAAGAAAGTGTTGTCTCATTTTATGTTTGTTTTTTAAACAGAATCTTGCAAATTTGTCAGAATACTGAATAGGTTCTGAAATTTTCTCTCAATCATAATACATTCTGTCTTATACCATTTACTGTTGTGTCGCAATATGTTTACATTCCATTACATAACCAGAAAGTTTTGTTCATGCCAGTTTTGCCTTAAATTTATTTCAGTATGAATTGCCAGAGTCCTGTGCAATATAACATCTTCTTTAACAATCAGGTATCAGGTAAAGAGACAGAAATGCCTTTCAGTGTTAGATATTCAATCTTGCAGATGTAAATGTTTTCAAAAAAAGGTTTCTTTGTCAAAGACTTGTTTATTACACAGTGCCATTTAGCAAGAGTTAGTGCGTCGTGCGGCGTCAACAATTTTAAAGTGTTTACACTCTATCACCTTTATTTCTTGAGCAATCATCTTCAAACTTTAAGACAATGTTTATGACCATAATGTCTCGATTGAGTTCGATTATGGCTGAGATCCGTCAATTAGGTCAGGAGTTATGCCCCTTTTAATATTAAAAAAATGCCATATTTCACGTTGTTTACACTCTAGCATCTGCATCTTTTGAGCAATCATCTTCAAACTTTATGGCAATGCTTATGACCATAATGTTTTGACTGAGTTCGAGTATGGCTAAGATCCGTCAGTTAGGTCAGGAGTTAAGCCCCTTTAAATGTTAAAAAAATGCCATGTTTCACGTTGTTTACACTCTAGCATCTTCATCTTTTGAGCAATCATTTTCAAACTTTATGGCAATGCTTATGACCATAATGTTTCGATTAAGTTCAAGTATGGCTGAGATCGGCCAATTAGGTCAGGAGTTATGCCCCTTTTGATATAAAAAAAATGCCAGATTTCACTTTGTTTACACTCTAGCATCTTCATCTTTTGAGCAATCATCTTCAAACTTTATGGCAATGCTTATGATCATAATGTCTCGTTTGAGTTCGATTAAAGCTGAGATCTGTTGATTAGGTCAGGAGTTATGCCCCTTTAAATATAAAAAATGCCAGATTTCACTTTGATTACACTCTAGCATCTTCATTTTTTTAGCAATCTTTTTCAAACTTTAAGACAATGTTTATGCCCATAATTTCGCAATCGGGTTCAATTATAACTGATATTGACAAGTTAATTTAGGAGTTATGCCCTTTTCGCCATAAAAAAGCCAGATTTCACTTTTACACTCTAGCATCTTTATTTCTTGAGCAATCATCTTTCTCAGGTGAGCGATCAAGGGCCATCTTGGCCCTCTTGTCTATTAAGGCTCCATGTCTAATCCGAAGTCATTATTTTAACACTAAGGAAACAGACAGGAAAATAGATATGCATAAATGGAGAAAAATGATTTTGCTGGAACTGAGGAAGAGGGCTTTTAATTGGACACCAGTGTATTGTTTTGGCATCTATGCTGTACAGGACAGCTTCCCCAAGGAGGGGTTGGAGTGTCATCATCATCATCATCATCATCCAGTTTTGATTATCCAGGCCTTGAATCATTCCTTTTCACAAGGGTAAGGCCTGGCTGTCCAGTCGGGAGCGAAGTCTCCCTCTCCATGCCTGACGATCTTGTTGGTTGGTACAGTCCATCCCTAGAGACTCACGATCCAGTTTCACTAGGTGTAAAAGTCCTAATGATTTTCTGAGCCCTCTGATTATATAAGCATTTTTTCTCCAACCCCTCAGTCAGTCCCCAGCTTATGAGTTATTACTGTAGGTACTACATGGTCCAATAAATTGATTTGTTATTAATGTCCCTGATGTCAAGCTGATTTCATTTGCCATTGCCAAGTAATACATCAATAAAAAATTGAAATGCAGTATGGCGATAATCTGAGAACTAAATGTGTTATAATAACAGAGCTCAGAAAATAAATTGAGAGTTATTTTTTTTTACTCTCAACCTTTTAATGTTCCATGTCTGTTTCTGAGAAAATACTTTGAGGCATGCTGCTTGGATAATGGTGCCTTTAATTGTCCTAAATTGGCTGTAGTTTTAACAGTTTTAACACAGTTTTCTCTTGAAGATGTGTTTCAAGATTTTTCCTAGTTTGTACCATATTGTTTTCTTTTTCGTGCAATTAGCTGACATTAATCTTACAACAACTACATTGTATATGTAAAATGTATTACATAAGAGTTTATTTTCAAGATGAAGACATTCCTTGTATGCCATATTAACTTTGACATGAATCTGTGATACAAAAGTCTATAGTTATTTTGTTAGTTATATTTATGATAAGAATAGAATTTATTTTTTAATTCTTTTATCAACCTCTTTTATTCCTTTATTACATTGAATGACACATATGACTAGTATAAAACCAGATCAAATGGCAAGTAACGGACAGGCTGATTAGGTTGTAAACTGGTTACTCAATCTCTGTACCTGTCTATTAAAAGGTCATCACCATTAATCTTATAATTTCTTTAGCACAGTTGAACTTACGTTCAATATAATTTTATTATTTTTCTTTAATACAGTGAAAATTATGCCCATTATGATCTTATTCTTCCATCTTGAGGAAAAGGTCAAGCTGTTATGATCGCTGTGTTGTTGTTATTGTTGTCATACAAAATCTATCAACATGTAAAAGGGTTGGTGCCATTATGTCGGCTCTTGTTTTTTGTTTTAGTAAAGTGAACTTATGTTCAGTATGATCTTATCTTTTTCTTTTAGTACAGTGAAACGTATGAAGTCATGTTCGAGAATCAAGTGTTGTCAAGAAACTTTGACTTTAAAATGATTTATGTTTATGCTGCAATTATTTTGTTGAAACTATCAAAACCATGGACTGTGATATATAAATAAAATATTGTTTTGTTAATTATTTGTTTTTTTCTTCATTATGGTCTTATGATACAGTGTGTGGTTTTAGGTGACAACAGATAAAAATGTGTGCATTTAAGATGAAATATAACCTGAAAGACCTGGTCAGATGACATATATTGATGGTCAGGTAGATGGATGGAGAGAAATGGAGATTTCAAGTTTTAGTATAAAGATGAAAATATCTCAATATTATAGTGTCATAGACAACCTTAGGCACACTTCTTTTTGTTTAAACTTATTATACCCCCGCAAAGAAGTTTGAAGGGAGTATACTGGAATCAGCCGGTCGGTCGGTCTGTCTGCAGAATCTTGCACGGTGAACTCCTCCTTCACTTTCCATCCAATTCCTGATACTTGGCATATATAGTCATCAGGAACAGTAGATGTGCAAGACACAAATTTTTTGCAAAAGGATTACGGAATTATTTGTCCAGTGATCTCCTCCTTCACTTTCAGTCTGATTCACCTGATACTTGGGATAAATATTCAACAGGAGCAGTAGTTGTGCAAAATGCAAATTTCATGTTCATTCATGCAAGAATTACAGAGTTATTGCCCCTGAATTGACTTGAAAAGTCTTGTCCGGTGAACTCCTCTTTCACTTTCAGTCCGATTCACCTGATAGTTGGGATAAATATTCAGCAGGAGTAGAAGATGTGCAAGACATAAATTTCACTTTCGTTTGCACTAGGATTTTAGAGTAATTGCCCTTGATTTGAGATTTGACTCAAAATATCCTGTGACGTGAACTTCTATATTTCTTGACTGATTCTGTTCAAATTTTGTGTGTGCATTGATAATCAGGTGGAGACGTGCATGTCATAAATTTCACTTGACTTGTCTCAAGGATGGCAGAGTTATTGCCCTGGTTCCATTTTTTAACTATCTTATTTCTGTATTTCTTGTGTGGAACATTACTTGAATACTATACAAGGTATTGAGTTAAAACTTAAAATATATAGAGATAGCGATTAGGAGAAGTGCAGTGTCCAAGACTCTACCTCTAACTCTATCTTGTCCCATTTTTGAATTACCTCCCTTTGTTTAATTCTTTTTTCTTGTCCAGAACATAACTCAAAAATTATACAAGGTATTGACTTGAAACTTAAAATGTAAACAGATGGTGACTAGGAAAAGTGCAGTGTCCAAGAACTGTAACTCTATACTTTTAAACTACTGTGCCAAACAACCCAAACTGACTCTCTATCCCCTTTAAATAAAAACTTAATTTACTTATTACTTTCTATCATAACCAATATATGTATACAGGTTCTTATCTATGCTCTGTCTGGAGTCTGGCTTCTCCTGTATCAAAGCATTTTGCGAGAGTATTAATCACCTTCAGTGACAGCTCTAGTTTTAACACTGATTACAAAAATAAGACTCAAGTGTCTCTTTCTGTGTCGGACCAGTACTTTTTGCCTTGGAAGATTATTCCTCTTTTGATGCTGAAACCGACAGTCCTCCAATTCAAATACACGCATTCTCTAGATTTAGATGTCTCATTCATCTACCAGCTACCTGAGTGTGTGTAGATGCCATTGTCCTATGTGATCTCAATAAATGCATTCTATTGGTGGTCACTACATCAACAAACAAACAAAAAAATAGACCAATTTGAATATGAAGCCATGTCAGTTTGACTGTCAAAAATTAATAAAGTGAATACAGCTTCAGGAGGGGATTGTAGCTGACTGCACAGTGTCAGTGATTTTGTTCAACACGGCCATGAATGTGATCATAAAGGCAGGAGACAAGAGGACCCAAGACCAAGTCAGATCTCAGACTTCCACCACAAAGAGGTTTCACGGATGATTTGACAATCACAACAGAGTCCCACATACATGCTAGATGGATCTTGAATGCCTTGGAAGATATCTCATAGTTGAGAATGGCCGTCAAACAGAAGAAATCCAGGGCACTTGAAAAGGGGCAAGGTCTGGCAGAATACAACACTACAAGTTCAGGGCGAAGTGATCCCATCGCTGGTTGACAGCTCAGTCAGGTATCTAGGGAAGTGGTGTGATACCATACTAGGTGATGCCAACAACACAGAGGGGATCAAACAGCAGCTGAGGAATAGGCTCAAGAAGATTGATGGAACAGGACTGCCAGGGAAATTCAAGGCCAGGACATCTACTTCGTCTTCGGTGTGCTCCTGACGTTGTATGAGATACCACCTTCAACTGTTGAAGGCTTGGAACTCGTAGTAAACAAGAGTCTGAGATGCTGATTCTGACTTCTCCTATCGATGACAAGGTTCGTGCTAACTCTCAGAGATTCAAGCGACGAGAGCATCAGTCAAGCAGGGACAGGGGTATGAACGGGAAGACGATGGTCAGCATTCAATGCAGTAGAAAAGGAAGAAAGTTGTATAAGGCACCAAGACATTGTCGCAACAAGTTCTTTAGGCAGACAGGGACTTGGTATAAACTCTAGGCTGGCATGAAGTTCAGCCACAACAGTCCAAAGGAGAAAACTGGTGCAGAAGAGATACAAAACAAGGAAGGTGAAGGCAGTTCAGATGGGGAGTAAAGGAAGCTGGACAAATTGGCAGACAACAGAAAGAAGACTGTCCTGAGCAGACATATGGAAGTACCAGTTCTTTCAACTACAGCTCTTGATCAGAGCAGTGTATGATGTCTTGCCAACACCCGCAAACCTGCACAGATGAGACTTGCTGAATCAGCTGAGTGTGCCCTCTGTGGAGGCAGAGCTACCCCGGACCATATTCTCTTCTATTGTAGAGAAGCACTTTCCCAGGGAGATATCGTTGGAGACATGATCAAGTGCTCCACACTCTAGAATGGCAGCGAAAGAAGCTCAGATACAAGTAAGCACCAGGCTGGGTCAAGAACAGGGTGGCAAGGGAGGACAACAAAGTATCTTAGATGGTACTAAAGATTGGGAATTGAGGGCAGATATAGGAAATCAGCTGCAGTTTCCAGACATTGTCCACATCACCCTACGTCCAGACATTGTTATAACCTCAGTAGAGGCAAAGAAGTTAATCCTTTTCGAGTTAATGGTGCCCTGGAAAGAGAGTGCACCCAGGCAAATGAATGAAGAAAGAAGGACAAATATTAGGAGCTCGTGTGTAGACAGACAGGATGGAAAGCTTGGAACTACCCAGTTGAGGTTGGCTGCCGAGGATTTCCTGCACCATCGTTGGGGAAGATGCTCCAGGATGTAGGCATCTATAGGCAAGCAAGAAAGCTGGCCATCAAGAAAGCATCTCAGGCAGGAGAAAGAAACTCCAGCTGGCTGTACCTGAGGAGGAACGCCAGTAGCTGGAAGCCCTCCACTAATGGGTTGTGTCTGGCAAACACTGCCGCCCACCACTTTGAGCTTGTCCTGCGTTTAAAAAGGCGAAACAAGCAGTGCCAAGTGGTACTCAGCTGATGACGTAAGTGGACTGCATTAAGTTACTGCATTACTGTATTAAGTAACAATTCGTTTAAACATTTAAAAAAGTATATACAGTCGAACTTCGGTGACTCGAACAGGCATGGGGAACGGCAATTTGTTCTAGTCATCGGTGGTTCGACCCAACTGTACATGTATTGAACAACATGATTTATTAATAGGCCCTCTTTTAGCACTGATCGATTAATATAGATTATCGTATTATGTCGTCTTACTTATCCTAACATCGGCGAAATAATGTTACATGTATTATTAAATAAAATAATTCTTTTATTCTTTAAATATCACATAAATCCATTAAACGACAGCTGACAAAATCAATTATCAAAGCACAAACCTCAGTGATGATATTTATTTCGTACACGTACATGAAATAAAAAAAGCTATCGTGAATACTCCATCAGATAACATAAATATCAGCTCAAATGAAACAAGTAATATTAACAAAATAATTAAACAAACTAAACAATAATAAAGCTTGTGCCAATCTGACGTGTGAAAAAACACGCTGCAACGCATGTTGCAATTAAATCACCAGCGAACATCACATGCAGGGCGTTAATTGGTTCGACCGATAGGTGTGAAATACATAACACTTTCAACCTGGGACTGGAAGTTTAGTTCGAGAATTCCAGCCATCAGTGTTCGACTTTTCACATGTCGAACAACACAGAATAAAGAACAGTTTTGCCGGGACCTTGAAATGTGTTCGAGTAAAGTAAGCTAGGTGTTCCAGTTTACAATATTCGAGTCACCGAAGTTCGATTGTACAAGTTTATTTCATATTTAAAAAATAAAATGTTTGGCTGAAGTAGTGATACCATGAAGATTTGGTGCTGGAGTTTACATTCTAATCCTATATCAAAGTCAAGTTAAACACAGGTGGAGGAAAATCCCGGATACACAGAGACACCTGAGTAGAACCAAAGACCTTCACAAGCCAACTGGAAGGCTTCCTTACGTGGGGAAGTGCGAATGACCAGACTGAGAATCGAATCTAAGGAGGTTATAGACTTAAAGATAGCAAAACTGATCATATTTCTAGCTCAACAGAGCAAAAAGTGCTCAGGGTGAGTTATTGGGATCAACCTCCATCCGTCGTCTGTAGTTGTCCAGCGTCTGTAGTTGTCCAGTTGTCCAGCGTCTGTAGTTGTCCAGTGTCCGTAGTCGTCCAGTTGTCAAGCGTCTGTAGTTGTCCAGCTCCAAAGCAATCTGCTTGAAACCACTGGGAAGAAATTGATGAAACTAGACATGAATGATCTTTGGGTGGCATTTCACAAAAATGCTTAAATAATCTTGATTCATGTAGAACTCTGGTTACAATGGCAAATAATAGGATTATAAAACTTAAAAATATAAAAATCTCCTCTGATACTGATCATCAGAATCTAATTTCATTCATATCAAACGTTCACCTCATGGCCCTCTATCGTATTTACTGAAATAAAGTTGAATCCTCAGGTGTTTGTATCCTCAAATACTCTATAAATTTTTTTTCCAAATTCTTCTGTGAAACCATTGTCAGAAATTGCTCTAGTTTCAATATGTACTCTTTAAAAATAAACCTCTGAAATTGATATTTGGTGTACGTCATTGTCTAATGTTTTTGTTTTTTTAACAAAGTTTGTTCAAGTCACGGCTGGATACACTTGTTGTTCACCTGCTTTTACAAAGATTTATATAGAGAGCTATGACCTTCAGTTTTGGATCACAAGGTACAGTTTTGTGTGCGGAATTAAAACTTTGACCTTGGTGACCTTGATCATGACCGAGTGTGTGGAATTATAATGATCTTCCTATATTTCTGCATGGATTTTGTATCAATAGGACGATGCTTTGATATATAAAGTTGAACAGGTAATCAAGGCAATGTTTCGTAGGTGATCGACTTCAGGATCATCTTGGCCCTCTTGATTAGTTGTGTTTTAATCACCCATTGAAATCATGCCCATTAATTTATTTTCATGAGATTACCCCATACCAGTGACAGATTAATGGTTAATAAAGAATGGAATTTAATGATTACTTACCTATGTATTTACAGACTTTTCAAAGATATACCATCTGCACATACCGGGTACATTTAGCAGAAATCATGAGTAAAATTCCTAGACAAGTATAGGTTTAACGAAAGGTCGTAAAGTGTATGACTTTCCGGGTGAGTAAACCTAGTTGACATTAACGCTCGCTTATTATTACGAGTCTACATCTGTTTTGTTTTCTTATGCGCATGGCTGACACGAAATGGTTTTGGATTTTATTATTGGTTTCCACTGTTGTATAGAAATCTTTAAATGCAAAACAAGACACAATGAATAAATGGTTACACGTTTTATGTATGTAGAAAGTTATCTTCTGTTGAATTGTACCTAGCAGCTTACAGCACTGGCTAATTATACGGATTGAAACGCATACTGAACTGTGCTAATTCATGGTTAAACTACAAATCGTGCCAAACTCCTTGGGTTGATCCAATTGCTTTTCTTTAAGAATACAGAAGTCATGGCCGAAGGAAGATCATACACGTAAGTGAGACTTCAGTTATATTTGGATCAAGGATTTTTAGCATTTCCATTTGCACCCCACCTCCCCATTCACTGTCTCGATGTGACATTTACGTTATGTTTCGGTTATGTTTCACAGCATCCCCAAACCTGTCACCTGTTCGAATTTGTGAGGATGTCTGCAAACTGTCAAATGAATAGAAAGTATCCGGGCAGCATGAAATATCCAGATGCATACCAAATCTACCCAACGTTACACACGTCTATGAAATCTTTAAACATAAATTGGCAGTTTCCAATCCAAAGAGTGACTGCTTAACTAAGCATGTCGAAAATAGCAATTTACCACATCGCACAAAATCAGAGGATGGGAGATAGTCTAATATGGAAAATATATGTCATTTGTTTTCAATTCACAGGTTAGGACAAGAACTTGGAAATGAAACACGACATACAGAGTTCAAGAGTTCAGGATTTGCTAACAGCAGTAATTTCCGTAGTGACACTGCTGCTTATGTGTGTAGCTTTGCGAATAGCCATGTAAATGGAAAACTGTTCATTGGAGTGAATGATGAAGGTACAGTATTTTATTTTGGGTTTACCGCTTAAAATTTAGATTTGTCAATTGGCATTATTAGAGTAAGTTTAAATGCAACTATTGAAATGGCATAGATTTTTTAATCTTTCAGTCAGGTTAACTAGTTGATATAAGTGTTAAATGACACAAGGCTACAATCTACTAGTCAGGTAGACGTGTTGATGTAAGTGTTGAAATGACACAAGGTTACAATCTTTCGGTCTGGTTAACGTGTTGATGTAAGTGTTGGAATGACACACGGTTACAATCTTTCAGTCAGGTGAACGAGTTGATGTAAGTGTTGACATAGCACAAGTTTACAATCTTTCCGTCATAACTTGTACAATATATAGGCAAGTAAGCAGAAAAAACAGATCTACGTTTTACAAAATCTCTCAAATAGCTTAAAGTCACAAATTTTGTATAACCACAAATGTGAATAGGTAAATAATGGAGATCTATGTATTCAAAAAATTCTTTAGAAAAATCTTAATGAGATGTTTGCATGATTCTAAAATTAGAAAAATAAGATAAAAAAAACTCGATCAGAAGTATTTATTATTTCCAACCCTACAGATTTGATTCCCTACAATGCTTGAAACACATCATTGTAATTACTTTTATACACATAAATAAAATAAGTAGGTGACTGATATACGCAGTTTTTATTTTGATGTCAGTAGAAGCAAGTTATTTTTTCTTCTTCTACTACTATAGTAATGGCTAACAATCATTTCCTGTTTACGGTGGCCAAGAATGATAGGTCTCCCACGCTACTCGGTTTAACCTATCACCGTGAACAAAATGGTGCAAAATCTAACATCTTAGAATCTGAAAATCCTTTATTTTCTACAACATATACATGGTTTTGGTGCAAGAAGTGTGTTAATATGTCAAAATATTTTTTTTATATCCAATCTACTACCTTGTCAACTTTGTCGGAAATATTCTTTGTTCATTTTATTTAGGCAAAGTAGAGGGATATAATCGTTGCGCCCAAAGAGAGCAAGATCGGCTACGTCTGCAGATAGATGAAGCAGTGAAGGACATTGAGCCAGGAATATTTCCACACCATTACAGCGTCGATTTTGTTCCAGTTGCTGACAAAAATGGAAAATATTACGGTCATTTAAAGCATCACAGTCTATAGCTTGATCTATTCTGTAACTGTACCGGCTTGACACACTTTGTAATTTAGAAAATAGCTTTTACCTATTTATAATAAATGATTTTAAAATACTAAGTATCAGAGAAATTTAGGTAAAACTTTTGAAGCATGAGATGAAACAAATTGTATGATTAGTCGTGCATTTCCTTTTTTAAAAATTTAAAAAATACATTCGAAGCATTCAGAACAGATTACCATACTCCTTTTTAGACACATTGTTGAACCATTTTTGGGGCAGACCTAAGTTTCTAATATAAAAAAACATTTTTATGTTACAGTTTGCTGTTTCACATAAATTATGACTATAATTGTACTTTTTTCTGTTGGTGTCAGACGACACGTTTGTCATAGAGATCAGTGTGCAGGGTGAGCAACTGGATGATTCCCAGCTCTTTGGTACACTGAGGGGCGTCTTCATGAGGCGTGACGGCAGCGTGCAGACTTTTAATGCACATAATATACAGGATTGGGTCCGGCAGGTTAAAGAAATAGTTTTACTTCCGTTAAGTTGGACGTTATTGCATGTATGAAAAAATAAAACTCGTACAACATGTCTTTTCGTGAGCTTTTCCAGAATAAGTAAATATGAGCTTACACTGCAAGGTGTGTTCCTAAAGTACAAGAACATTGGATAAAAATGCATTTACCTTTTGATGAGGAAGAAAAATACATATTACCATAAACGAAATATTGGTAAAAAAATAGAATTATACGTAAACACATAACAACGTAACAAAAAATTTATAGTACTATCTACTAAAATTTTGATGACGTCTTAGAAGTCAAAACAGACGTCACCTTTTTTTCTCAAAGTTTTCTCCGATGAACTCAATACCACATCAAATATCAATAAATTGAGCAAGTTCATTGAACCTTGTATTATACACTACATAAATCTGTGACAACTAAATATAGACCGAGGCGTTTTAATTATCGTTAAAGTGAAGTTTTTCAAACTACGCATCATTAACTTAAACATCCTGTTACTGTGATTGGATCAGTAAGAGACAGTGTGTTAAAGGTTAATGATGCGCAGCTTGACAGAATTCACTTTCACCATAAAACGTAAGTTTTTGTGACTGGCTGGCCAAATGGCTTATTCCATTGAACTTTTTGGTCAATATTCATTTAGATTCACGATAAATAAAACGTTAACAGGACCAACAGTTTGTCAGCACGACATTTTATATATAGGCCTTGAAAATGTAAACTTGATTTTACCCAAAACTTGTTAGAAAATATAACGGACAAATACGCATATTGCATATCATCTGCGTTTCGTGTGTAGTACGACTGTTGTCGTCGATTCCAATTGATGTCTCTTTTTTCGATTGAACACGCGGGACAGCAACCTGTAAACTGTACGAAATGTCAATTTTATCACAATATCCTCTTGTTCATGTGTATTCTAAAGTCATTATTTGTGGGGTATGTTGAATATGTCAGTTGCTTTGGTAAAAAAGCTTGCGTGATTTTCAAACAGTTTACAGAATGCAACCCTATACCATATCTTAAAACACCAATACACATGTGTTGAAACTCAACGTTTTTGTTTATACAGAAGTATCAAAGAGAACTGGACAGATTGCGGATGAACGAAGAAAATTTGATGACACAGCTGTCCAAAATAAACAGTGAAAACGCAAGTCTTCAAGAAAAACATGCAAGAAATAAAGAGGAAATGATCAGACTGAAGAAAGAAGTAGAAGAAAATTCTGCTGAGGTAGGCCTTACTGATACATGTTCAAAATTATTTACATGGATTACAAAACAAGTTCTACAAATCACTCCCGGGCCATTGGTGGTATCGTATCCGATCATCATTAAAAGGATAAGTAATGCACCTTTTCTCGAACGTTACCATTTGCTGAGGCCCGATAATCTTATTATGTTTGGGAATGTGATACAAATGATGAGGCTTCACACATTATTTGGTTATCTCTATACCCCCCCCTGTTTCTTATCATATATTATAAGTTATAAAAGCATCCCATCTGATACTTGTTTATACACTGAATAACTGTCCTACTTTGTCACACAAAATTTTGCAAATATCTGATAAACTCAGCACTCAAAATTATTTTGTTTGATGTCTCATTTGAAAACATTGACCAAAAGGTCTCCCAATATGTAGATACATGTGTATTCATATTTATAGCAAGATAATGATACCAGACAACCCCTTCTTTCGAAATTAAACACTTGTCCATTGGCAATCATCTGTCGTAGAATGCTGCAAAGCCGGCCGTTTGTTTGAGAGATATCATTTCATGTATTGTATAATATTCAGTTTGGCTTTTTAAGTGATTTGTACCACAGTTATTAGTCAAATCAAGACATTTCATTTGCATATATTGATTACATATTCATCGTCTACTATTTTAGAAAGAAATGACTTCTTTTAGAATGATAACACAAATGCAACATTTAGAATGATACCACAAATACAAGTGGACGGAAACCATCGTTACTAAAAGACTGACTCCACAGTAGCTAAATAAACTGATGTCATAGTTACCAGTAGGCTGATACCAGTAGTATGGATAACACAATCACTAGTTATATATCTGTTCTGATTCAGAACACGATTTAAAAGTCCTTTTGCGTTTATACTGGTTATTATTACGAAATTCTGCTTCCAGTTATGATTGACAATCTAAAGTACTTGAAGCAATGTATTGATTCTAATCTCTATATGACGTCATACGGTATCAGGGATGTCGTCGGTTACAAAAAGGTGGACGCGCTCGGCCGTCGTCACTTCCAGAATTTTAAATAGATTATATTCTAAATATGCACCTTCAGTTTCCAAATTTGAAGAAAAAACAAAACTGTAAACAATTTGAAAACTTGTTTTTTCACCTAATTCATTAAAAAAAAAATAAGCCATTTGAAGGACAGAAATGACGATATCTGTACAATTAGTTGGCATTTAGACCTGCTTTCGAATTTGAGCGAGAGAACAGCATGTGACGTCATATTGCGCAATGAAATTTTAGTCGTTTTTAATTTGATGAAAACCGGACTTTGAGCAAGGTAGCAATGATTTGAAAGTAATTTCTTTGAATTGTTCACTTAAGATGAAGCATAACATTTGAAATAATCACGATGGTCAAGGTGACTTTTCTGTTACCGTTTTTTTTATTAGGCATATCATATCTTAAACCTGAAGACAAACTTCTAGATACTATGTGTATAATATTCAGTTCTTTTTTAGTTTCATGAGACTTTTACTAGTAGAACAATACAGTTTTGATGAAAAAACGAAAGATGTTGTTACCGTAGTGATGTTTAAAGGGCCTTTCTGATGACATACATGTTTAAAGATTGGTCAAGTAATTACAAAGATAAATTGCGATAAAGGTAAATTACATTTTTGGATGATTCTTATTCGTTTTTTCTTGGTTTTATCGTATACATATTAAAAGCTATTATATTTAAGCCACACATAAAGCAAGTGAATAGCTGAGACTTTCTTGCCCATTCCAACAGTAACCAAACTTTCACAGTTGAACATTGTATATTAATACTGTATACGAAATAGAAATTTATGAGTGCATCATTATTATTTTTACATTAATATCTACATCTGAGACCATACCTTGTTATAAATACTTTATGATAAGAAGTATTGACAGCAGCTGGTTTTATTTTAATGTTTGAAAATGATTAATCAGTTTGAAATAATTTGCATAGGAAAAATGATTTTTAAAAGAAACAAAATCTTACTATATCTTATCTGTCCGTTTTAATAGGTTTTGATTAGTTTAAATTTTTCACAGAATTTGAAGCAAAGCGTATTCTCGTGAAAGATGCTCATATTCAAATATAGGATCATGTTTTTTCTTGGCCTTCAATATCTCAATAGTGAAAATTATTAATAAAACATCAATACAATGCTTCTTAATATCTGTAAGATTATATACAGTTTTGGAAGATCGAGCACAGTAATGGCGGGAAAACTGAACCTGTTGTATCTATGCACTGCTTATATCTTAAAACTGTTTATCAATTGTTGTTGTTTTGCTAAATAAAAGTATGAACATGATTTGCAGCCCGATCTTTTTTACATTTCTAACTATTGCAGTTCTTAAGGAAGTGAAACCTTTATGTATGGATTTTAAATTTTGGTTTCTTTGGTATTTTTTATTCTATACTTTTTCATAAAGTATTATTTGTTAAAAGAAATTTCTTACCGAAGATTCTAATAAAGGAAATTCAGTCTATCTAACCCTGTATTGCGACACTTAAGCAAGCCTTGTGGATGTATACGTATATATAAAACTGCTATAAAACCACTACATTTCCAAATTTCATCTTCAAAATGGATTTATGATAAACCTAAAAAATATATTAAATGGAGAACATTTTAAAGATATAAGTGTGAACTTTATAAGAAGTATGTTTACAAAACATTAATGTAGATAATCTTTTTATGAAACTTCTTAGAACATGCTGTGTAATAATCATTTATATACTGTAACAAACAAATTGCACAATTAGGTAAAGTGCACAAATATCAAGCAATAAAGTATGTTTAACCTAACCTTCTAATTTGTAACTCGTAAAACACCAAAGATTAAGTACTGACTGATTCGTAAGTTCTTTTCAGGAACAATGTGTCCACAATCTTATAATTACAGTTAATGTGTTTTATTGTATTTTGTAGAAAAATAATGAACAGAAATATTTTTTAAAGAAAACAAATCTTACATTTGTTATATGAAATTTCCTCGAAAACAAAGTTCACCATTTTGTGTTGTACAAAAACAAATGTACGAGTACAACTACAGAATTATTTGTCAAATAAATCATTTTACATGTTTTTAAGAATTAAAAGTCTAACAATCCAATAAAAGTAAACCGGAGAGTTTGCAAAAAAACTATTTGATCCAGTGCAATTTTAGTACGACAGAATCTTTTCTACTATTATCCGCTTTACATGAACGTCAACTACTGTAGTTGTTATCGATTGACACACTGTCCTGGAAAACCCTCCAATCATCTAGATAATGCATTTTATCAGATCTGGAGAATCTCAAAAATGACGTCACCAAAGGAAATTCGGAAGGTGTTTTTTCTCCCTTTTCTTAAAGGGACCACACAATGAGAAAAAAATTACTTATGCACTGGTAGATAACAATTAAAGAAAATATTCCGCGCATGTCCCAACTTTCTACGATGCTCAGGTGACGTTTAATTCAGATTTCCATAACGCACATTTACCTTTATGACGGAAACGGCCGAACTAATTTACGGAAACGCCCGAGCGTGTGACGTCACCGGGGGTTTGCGGTCATTCTCGTGGGAATTGTTTACAATGGATGACGTATATAGTAGTAGTGAAAGTGATTTTGAGTGTTCGTCGTCTTCATGTTTCGACGATTCAGGGGAGGAAGAAACTTCCAGAAGTGAAATAGGTATAATGCCGTATCAGTTTGAACCGTTATGTTAAAATGCTGAAAGTGATTCAGCTGGAGAAATCGGCGATGATGAACCGAAACTTCGGCGAGACAACACAGAATGGTACGAGTATACTTTCATTTCAACTTCAGTTTAGTTATTAGTTTTTAATGTAAAATATATTCACTCGTCTGTCTGACCTTTTTATGTAACCGTGTTTTTCCTTTATGTGTTCTCGAGCTTATATATATTTATAAAGAAAAAAGTCAACCTTCCCCACCCACTTTCTTTTTGAAGAAGCTAAATAAAGTTGTTCATACTTTCGTATAGCAGCTGTTCTGGTCATACGCAGATTATAAGAAAAGGATCATAGTTTGCATTATAATGATTGTAAGAGTGTAAAATTTAATATGTAAAGTGTAACTTCCCAATTTCCACTTGAGTTTTACCGATCTTATATATATATATATATATATATATATAATATTTTTGATGTGATTTTTATTTTGAACCAAAATATGTTATGTTCTTTATCTTGAAATTACAAATGATGAAAAACTATTGATTTCAATTTGCTCATGTGTGTTTATTTTGTTTTCATTCTGCAGGTGCAGCTGTTCCAAATGCCATGTGATGGCAACAGAGTTAGAATGCTGCTGCTGTCATGAAATAGACGTCGTAAAGAAAAAGTTTGAAGGTCTTGCTGAGGAGGAGGACACCATTATCAACTGTGTTACCGACCATCCTGGGTTTCGGACTGTTTGTCTAGATAGATATGTGTTAGAGACTGCATATCTACAGTATCGGCAACAGTATGGCGACAGGGGACATTATGATATCAATTCGTAAGTTAAATTGTACAAGGTCTATAGTGCCTTTCCACAAACACAGGAATTTCATGTTGATTGCATAGAACATGAAATCATAAAGTGAAATCATAAGGCGTAATGAAAAAAATTTACTTGTTTCCATTAACCCAAGCTACCCTATTTTTTATATTAATCCCAAACATAATGCTGTTTTTATCATATTCTCTAAGAAAAATACCATTTTGTTTAACACAAACCAGAATTGCTTATGCAGTTTTGTGAAATTTGGGAAAAAGAACAAAAAAGAAAACCAGTTTTCAGTATCTTGTGGTTTATAACATATGGCAACAAAGTAATGTATCTATAAGCATGAATATACACAAACATTAGCAGATATGTTTGCTGAATTAAAATCTTAAATATTATGAAACAATGACTAGCTACATATAGCAGATTATTTGAAAATATAAAGATCTCCATCATGACATATCTTATAAAAATAAAACGAAATGTAGTGACAATGGATTGATCAGATTATTTTCCTTCAACAAATTAACTTCCTTCTACCATAGAGTTGACATGTGAGATCATGAGTTCTCAGAACCTAGAGAATGAACAAGATAAAACTCATCAAACATATGCCTTTATATGATGATTGCTAATGATGTTTACCAAATTCCACCATTTTCTATTTCAGGCAATACAGATACACAGCATACAGACAGTTAGCCAGGTGGTGCTGGGGGTTTCTTGGGAAAGAAGTTAGGGTGGTTTTGCCTGCTTGCGCAGTGGTGAAGATTAGAGAGACTTTCCCTTCAGACAATTACACAAACTTTCATTTTGCTGGCTAAATATACTGGTCAGAGAAAAAATGCATGTATGTACGTGTGACTTGAAAATAAAGAAAAAATAAAATAAAATGAGTGAACAGTTGTTCTATTCTCTAAACGTCATGAAAAGCTTGTTAAGATCAACAAAAGACAATGTCTAGTTTTTCCTGAAATTAAATGCCACAAATAAGGGAAGATTCATATTATTCATTTATTGAAATGTTATATCGATTCCTTCCGACATAACATGCCTATGTATGTGATACTGAAAAAAACTTCTACAGTACATATGAGTAAAAAATACCTCTTTATCATAAATTTAACACTGTTTATTTTTTGTAAAACTTGGCATGTGTTTCATAAAAAATATCAACTTAAAAAACTGTCTATTATGCATAACAAATGACACGTAAACAACAATTACACCATTAGTTTCAGACTTTCTGACACTCTAAAACACTTCCCATATCTGGTAAACAACTGTTGCACAGCATGTTTTTTGTTTGGCTTGACGAAAGAATGGGAGAGAGGTGGTGGTGCAGGTGTTGATACAGGCGTTGAGTCTTTTAATGCGTTTTGTCCCCTCTGTACAACTTCTTCCATAAGTTCATCCACATAGCTGAATGTCATATCTGTCCTGATTGTTTTTACCGAGTGTTGTCCATTTTTGTACTTTGGGTACCACACCTTATATTGCCCTGTCCCTTCCTTTGTTATGGCAGGTCTTCTTTTTGCATTTTCATTAAAATGCATGGCAGCAATTTTCAGTCTGAAATGTAAACAAAAGACAGTCTTGTAAAAAAGGCCTTTAATACTGAATATATTATATTCAGTATAACCTGTCTGTAGAGACCACAAGTCATGAGCTGGTCTCTTAAGACGGGTGATCTTGTAACTAAGGGCCAACATTGTGTTCTATCATTTATGTGTAAAAAAAAAACCGCAGTGTTTGTGTAACAAAAAACAACTTTTGACATTTAATACTGAACCATTTCAAAAATTAAATTCTGGGTTATTCCTAAAATATATATTGTGCCTCTTGTATATAAAATTGTAGAAATCTATATGTGAACGTGGTAAAAAGTGTTTATTGTAGTCTAAAGGGCGGGCTGAAGAGTGGTGTCAGAAGGAACTGTTACACTCTTTTTGTGTGTGCACGCGTTTCAACCACCATTTTTCATCTCATTACTACCATTTTATATTATAAATTCAACCAACCTGCTTTCCATTCCATGGTACGAAAAGGAGTACATTTTGGGAGCAAAATGATTCACCACACTATGGAACGATTCCAGATCTGAGGTCTGGTAAAATGGAGACAGTTTCTTGACATCATTACACAGTCTGGTGTTGTTGACCATCTCTTCCACCTTCACACATGCCTTTGTACCTGTAACAATTTAAATATACACACATATATATTTATTTTGGGTTTCAAATCTGAATTAAATATATAATATAATATGATAAATTGTTTAACATAAAGATAAGCAATTAGTGTATATTGCCTTTTGTTCACTACCTACACAAAATAAGCATTATGTACCTGGCTTGAGCCACTTCCTTGGTTCCAGCTGTCCATGTTCACACGAGTGATATTTGCCATCATGACCACTGTGAACATTCTGGATGTGATTGGATACAGATTTCCATTTTGATTCCATCATGTCGCTGTCTCCGTCAGTCGTAGACGCAGCAACCCAGTACAAATGATTGCTGATGGACTTGATCCAAGAACCAACATCCTCACAGTCTTTAGTTTTGGCAATAGCTGTCAGCTTTTTCTTCACACCTGGAAAATATATAATGTAAATACTGAATGGTAGAATGAATAAAGAAAAACGTATATTGATCAAATATCAAAACCAAACAAACCTATGCTGAATACTGCATAAATGTATGAAAATGAGTTCGTGAAATTTGAATAGACTTCAATGTATTTTTATTTTTGGATGTCTTCAAAGTGACAAAGTTTCATAAAAATATTTCAATCCAGTGGCAAGATATGGAATATGGGTATTAGGGGGGTTATACTCTAACACTGCGCCACAAGGGAAGCCCGGATAGGTATACAGTTGAACCTGTATTATCGGTCCCCCCCCCCCCTTTGAAGCGGGCAAACTGCATTTACGGTCAGTTTTAATAACATCAAATTAGCATTTCGTTAAAATGTTTAAACTTCGCTTAAAGGCCACCTCCATTACGCGGCCTTTTTCTCTAGTTCCACTGATTGATTGCTAAATAACAAACAAAGTACCTTTAGCAACATGCCAAACATCATAACAATGTTCTGTACCAGGCATGTTTTCTCGAACCCACTTCTGGATTTGGGGATGCCTGTCCGTGACAAGGAGGTCGATATCGATATCATGCTGTCTCAAGTTGTCTACAGCCCGGATCAGACCTTCTTTCTCCATCCCCACACTGTTTTTGACCTCGTTACTCTATAAATAAAATGGGAACAGTTCATGTAAAAAACAAGACATTATTAAAGATAAAACAAGATTATAATAAGTCATATAGAAAAAACCTTCAAACATATTTTACATAAATAACTAGTTGCAACTGTTCCTAATTAAGGTATTCTTTTCTTCATTTAAAATCCAAAGAACCGAATATTACAGGTGACAACAAAATAAAAATCATTTTATGACAATCTTGAAAAAGATCATGGGGAAGAGGTTTGTTTTAAAGTTATGCCTCATTGCCTCTGATTGCAAAACATTCAATTATTTTTAATCAAATTTAAACCAAGAAATCTTACAGCTTTTCTTTCTGGTATATATACAACACATCTTTTTAACAGTTCCATACACAACACAAATATATCTCACTAAGCACATACAATATTCTTCATAAAATTTTACCTGTACTAGTTGGATGTCGATAACTCGACCCGTCTCTAAATGAATCAGGTTGTAAGCCCCATACTTTGCGGAATGGCCAGCACTGTCACACCTCCCATCACCTGCAACCGCCACTTCACAATTCCTCAAGGAGCTGAACCTGTTCTCAGTGCTGGTCTTCCATATTTCTTCTACAGACGGAAAGAGATAATGTCTCTGATGGTTAAGGAACGTGTTCTTCCCTATCGTACACAAACCAAAATGTCGGAAAACACGCAAGATCTTGCTAATTATCCCGCCTGAAAATAGCACTGCTGCACTTAGCAACAAATTTCCAGCAGGAATAGCACCAATATATGGTTGTGAGCCCCATACTCCTGTATGACCACATGAGCACTCCTGTGCAATGGAAACAAATGTTCCTTTCACCTCCTTAACATAGGACATTGTTGATGAATGGCACACTGCACACACAGAAAAGAGTTTCAATAATTGTTCTTCAAACACGATGAATTTCCTTTGTCTGCCAGGTGTTTCACTGAAAGAAAAAAGAAGAAACTTTAACTTGAATCCTTTTTGTCATCCTTTTTGTAATATTTTTATTTTATCTTCAGTTGGTTAAAAACTAAAGTAATGAGGATCTTATTTCTTAACCAACAGTTGTAACTGATATACAATGATACATTAATCTAGGATTTCAGTGTTCAATTTTGACCATCTTGATAAACTCTGACTGGTATACAGACATTAAATGAGCCTATATTATCAGTAGTACTGTGACTTAAATTTACATCTTTCTCATGGCTTGTTGTCTTAAACTGGAAAAGATAAAAAAAAAAAAATAATAAATACAAAAAAAAATGCCTCTGAGGCACAAAGTACTGGTCCAGCCCATGGAACATATAAGACAATGTCTCAGATTGGGCCCTGCAAATCAGAAGGAAGAAGCAAAAGATGATTGGGTATGACTGTTAATGTAAAATCAGCATACAAAAAAAACCTACTCATTTTCTGTGGTGTCATTAAATTGTGAGTCATCCATCTCATCGTCTTCTGTTGGTTCATAATCAGAGTCGTGGTCATTCTGATGCAGAGTGGGCTCACTGTGGAAGGATGTGTCCGAACCAGTTACAGTCTCTGCAGCTCTGGCTGTCTCTGCTGGTGTTGTTGAACATTTGTGCAAAGGGACCGTGTCCTCTGGCCTAGACATTGGGTCAAGACGTTTCAGAGGCTCTGTGGGTAGCAGAAGGTCATGCTGTACGTCGGTTCCAAAACTCCGGTATCTAACGTAATCCTTCTTCTTCGTCTGAGTGCCTGTATGAAATATATGTAACAGAAAACTGATTCAAGAATAATAATAATAATACAAACTGCTCCTAGTTTACAATAAATTATATTAGGTTGCACGATTTATGTGAGAATGTTTTCAATTTAGTGACTTTAGTGGGGAAAAAATAAGCCTTCACTAAATGTGATAAATACACCCACATCCCACCTTGTCATCAAGTAATTTGAATATTGGGCAATTTGTAAACAATATAACTAGAAAAATGTAATGGAAATTCTCGATTTGGTCAAGCTAGTTTTCTTATGTTGTCATTGTTTCTGACAGACTCAAAAACACTTCACACTTGCAAAGTTACCACAGAGAAGAAAAAAAGTGACAATTATATATTATTTCCATTATTGCTACAGGAACTGAGAGGAAACTGGTTTAGTCAGATATATGTAACCTGTTATGAATAAAAGATAAAATGTACCTTTCACTGCTGTCTTGACCTTTTCACCCTTCAAACAGGCTTGAACTTTTTTGTCATGGCATTTTGGGACACTTGTTTTCAAATTACGGCTTTGGTTAGGTGTTCTTGTGTCATGATGGATAGGTGCACTTTTGCTACAGTCCTAGAAAGAGAAAATCAAATACAACATAGTACAATTAAGCATAAGACTTTTATATTTTTTCCATTTGACAATCCCACATCAAACTGTCTCAAACTTAATTATGCACCATTGACAAAATACATCAGGGTTATCTTTTTATAATCTTACATTAACTTAATTATGCACCATTGACAAAATACATCAGTGTGATCTTTTTATAATCTTACATTAACTTGCCTTTCCTACAAATTACTAGTTGGACAATCAATGGCCATAAATAAGTAACTTTTTACCAATTCATCAACATAATGTACCCCTCAGGCCTCTGCCTCAAAACTGTGTTGGTTCTGTTTCAACGCAATCCATGAAATAATTTTCTTAAGTGGAAGAATTAAAACTTTTCAAACAGGAATGTAAAATCCCAAAAATTATTTCTTGCCGTGTCTAGCCCTTCCAACGTTGAAGATAGTAAAATAAAGAACATTATGAAGTAATATACTCGCTCTGCACTAATTTTCATTGTCCAGTGCTGACGAACAAGCTGAATTTTACAACCCTGATACTGTCTGTATGAAGAAAAAAAATTACCACTGGTGTTTCTGTCAGGGTTTCATCCATCTCAAATGGTACAGGATCGGAGTCTATGTCCAATGGATCTTCCAGCTGACTGTTGTTACTTGGAGAGGTTGTTGTTTGTGCACTGGTCTCTCTTAGTATCTATATATACAAAAATGAATTCATCAGGAGTGTGATCTGCCAAGCTAGGTTAGATCATTCTGACGGTCATTCTACTCATAATAATACCCCTTTCAGCAGAAAGATACTAAGATAATTTCACAAAACTGTGAATGCATCCTGTGCAAAAATGTCAGTATTTATTATCTTTCATATAATTTCTAATTTCTAT
Organism: Solen grandis; assembly: GCA_021229015.1. Taxonomy (NCBI): domain Eukaryota; kingdom Metazoa; phylum Mollusca; class Bivalvia; order Adapedonta; family Solenidae; genus Solen; species Solen grandis. Next base: position 34,563,013 of record CM037792.1, read on the forward strand.
ATTTCATTTTGAATTCTAAATACATATTGTTTTTTATTGGGTTTAACAACAGTATTTCAGTCATTTGGAGACGATGCCTACTTGAGATAGATATAGTGCTGCCACACAGCAGTATAATGCCGTTAACATGTGGCATGATACCACACCCAGTCACAAGATCCTGACACTGGGTCAACTAGTCCTGGAACTACCCGTATATGCTGAGCGCCAAGAAAGGGAGCTATACCAGTACCATTTTTTACAATGTTTGTATGTCGCGGCCGGGGATTGAATCCACAACCTCCTAATTCTGGAGTGTACGCTCTAGCCATTGGGTCACATTTCTTTTTGTTTATCAAACCAGTCTTGCATTCAAAATCAATACTGTCATCTCATGTCAATTCGAATTAGAATTATATAAACACCATAAATAAATTTCAAACGACTTTTTCCATACTGGTACATTTTTTTTAAATAAATCTTATTTTCATTAGGTTCTAGATGATATTAGATGTTAGTGAACTAAACAAGATATAACTAAATTTTCATAGAAAAAAAAAATTAAATACATTTTTTTTATTACTGTTATTGTTATGCAGATTTAACTCTAAATGAAATATAATTATTCATTTCACAATAAGGTAAGGAAGGAGTTTTCAGTATTCAAGCATAATTGACGTTGTCATGGTGACATATTATCTCTTACTGCATGTTTTATGACTCTTATGAGTGGCCATGTGGTATAGTGGTAGTGTAAGCCAGGTGCAGCTGTCAGTTGGTGGTTTATGACCCTGTCAAGTAATGTTATGTAACCAGTCCTTCTAAATGACCTACACAGCATGTTTCCCTTGGCTTTGAACTGTGGATAATAGCTTAGTAAATGATCAGTACTGACACATACCTTGCATTAACTTCTTGACCTTTAGTTTCAAATAAACATATGTCAAAAGTGTAATAAATCAGTTGTTTTACTAAATTTCAGGATCCCCCACTGTTAAAATTTGAGGTAGAAAAAAGTAATAGCAGTGATTTTTTCCTTGAATTGTATGTGGGCATGGTGCTGCTTCATTTGTGAAAAATAAGGGGTTTATTAAAATTGTGAAAATGGAAATAGCAGTGTTTCTGCTGAAATTGTGAGAAGAAAATGTGAGCTTTATACCTTGCCTTTATCAAAAATACTCTTTTTGATATGTGAACGAATTTGGGTCCCTTATAAATTGTGAATGGGTCCTTTTAAAGGTACAGACGAAAAAAAATCCACGAATTAACACTTTTAATTGGGGAAAAAAGGTCTACATGAGAATAGGGAAAATAACTTTTTAACAAGGGGTAAAATTACGCATAAAAAACACAGATGGAAATAGTTGATCATATAATTTCTGCTATCAGAGAGGGATCAGAGACAATGATAATCTTATGTAGTTGTAACATATTCCTATGATGATGATGTATCCAATAAAGGAATGAATTATGGTTTATATATAAATTTTATTTATAAATTTTTATATTAAAAATTGCTTACCCTGTCCACCTCACGCTTTTGATAAGCCCTACGCATCTTATTCGCACCACTTTCCATAATGTTCTCTGAATTTCCATTCAACAACGATTCTCCATCTTGCACGTACTCCAACTTTCGTTTCGCTTTCAACGTTGGAACTGCGTCGGGTTTCAACATGGCAGTAAAGTCCAAATTCATTGAAATACTGTTTGTAAAACGCGCAACGTAACATTCCTGTCGAAAATGTGCAGAACACACACGAGCATTCTGTACAGCGCCGGCTACCCATTTTGTGTCTTTTCGTGTAGTCTTTACGAAACCAAACCACAAACTTTGTCTCGAGGCATCAGAGTCACTCGGGAACTTGTGCAGGCTAAATCCAGCTTCTTTAGAGTTATTACACCCTCCTACAACACACTTTTTCACCATTGTAATCGATCATATTCAAATACGCACAGAAACAGTAAAAACTTTGTCAACAGATTCTCCTTACAACAATGGCGCATGTAAACAACAGAACGTGTTGACCCCCGATGACGTCACTTCCGGTTTAACCCATAAAGGGCAAAGTTCACACTTTCGGTTTGTGAGCTGGTGAAGTTTACCTGTGTTGTACTACACTATCGAGCAAAATTTAACGGAAAAAAGTACACGATTGTGTTTAACTCGTTATAATGCTTCATATAAATACAACTTTAAAATGCATTTTGTGGTCCCTTTAAAATATGAACAATATTTTTGCATTTAATTAGACACATATCAAAAGTGTTACCATTGGTAAACGTTAATAAAAATATCACCAATGAAACTTTTTAATGAAAAGAAATTACCTTCCGGATCATTGGGGTTCCTCTGCCTTATGAAATGATTAGTTATCAAACAGCTATAGCAGGACAAGTAAATGATATGAACACATTTTGACGATTTCTAGGTTTTACACGCGTATATATACATGTAAATAATACGGACAGTTAGAGAACCGCGATAAATATGACTTCCATCTAAGAGAATACAAAATAAAAATAACATAAAATGGCAATGTGCCTTGTATGAATGCGAGAATTAAACTAAGGCTGAAACTAAGGAACTGCAGCAGTCAAGTATATTTTTGGGAAACGAATATGATTCCATTAATAGCACACAGCGAAACCAAGAACAAACTATCTCTAGACACTCTGAAAACATGAAAAGCTTGGAAACAGAAAATGTCTGTTTGAAGAAATCCCTTGAAGAAATTCGTGAACTTCACAGCGAATTAAAAACCCAATTACTAGACAGTAAATGCAGAGAAATGAGGGACAACTTGGTATTTACTAATATAGAGGAGGTATTGAAAATAGGCAGGAATGGAAATTCATATGAAGATACAGAGAAAGTGCTTAATGACTTCCTTTCTTTAAAATTGTATCTGCATGATATAAAATTTGAGCGCGTTCACCGTGTTCCAACACGCCCTGACTCTACAAGAAATGCTCCCAGGCCAATAGTCGCCAAATTTTCTTATTTCAAGGATAGAGAGACAGTCCGGAGATCGGGATATCTTCTGAAAGGAACGAGGTACGGAATAAATGAACAATTTCCGGATGAAATAGAGAAAAAGAGACGAGAACTGTACCCTTTAGTACGTCACTTCCGGAGCCAGAATAAGCGCACGGTGCTTGTTCGCGATAGGTTGTTTGTCGATGGTAGGGAAGTAAGAGCCGGGGATGTCAGTATTCCGCTGGACCATAGGAACAGGGGACAACAAACCGGAAATGACAACATACGCAGCAGCCATAGTATCGCCAGCGATAGACGCCAGGCACATAGCTCTACCTATTATCACCAGCCATTCACCCGCGGCAACCAGGCTGGCCCAAGTACTGCGTCTGAGTCTATCCGACTATAGGATAGCCGTGGTGGACTTTCATTCTCTAGCCTTAATGTGTGTGGCCTAGTCTCAAAACTAAACACCCCTGAATTTGTGAGACAAGTTGAGTCTGTTGACATTTTCTCATGTTTTGAAACCCACTGTGATGAATATGATGTTGTTAACATACAAAATTATAATTGTTTTTTAAAAAATCGTAAACAAAAAATGGCAAAAAAGTCCGGCGGCATAGCCACGTTCGTTAAAAGCAAATTTGAAAAATATTTTATACTTATAGACACTGAAAGTGAATATGTACAATGGTTTAAACTTTCGAAAGATCTGTTTAATATTGATGAGGATGTAGTTTATGGTGCTATTTATATTCCACCAGAAAATTCCAAATACTTTAATCAGTCATTTCTTGATATATTTTATTCTGAAATTGAGTATTTTAATAAAAATAATAAATATGTGGTTCTGCTAGGCGACTTTAATGCCAGAACTTCGAATGTTTCAGATATCGTTGAGCATGATCAGTTTATTTTTGATTATGTAAATGTTGATGCTAATGATACATCTGATATAAATATACATGAAACACTTCGAAGTAAAAATATGTCATATACACGTTCTTCACAAGATATTGTTGTAAATCGTCTAGGTAAAATACTTATTGAATTTTGCCGGTCGAATGAGTTCATTATTATGAATGGAAGATCATTTACAGATAAAACAGGTCGCTATACATGTAATGATACATCTGTTGTAGACTATGTTATATCGTCAAGTAACGCTGTCTGTCTTTTTAATGAATTTAAAGTTAATGATTATTGCCCTTTATTGTCAGATGTACACTGTAGTATTAGTTTTAGAATGTTCCCAGAAGTTTTTGTTTACAATCAAGATGTTATTTATGAGGAAAAAATTTGTAAATGGAATAAAGATAAAAAGCAAGAATTTATTAATAATATAGATATGTCAACTATTGATAATTTATTTCAATCTTTATCTGAAGATGATGCAATATGTAACCAAATTTCTATCAACCAAATTGTAAGCAGTATAGAATCTGTGTTAGTCAATTCTGCAAAAAACACATTTGGTGTATACACATGCCAAAATAAAGATAGTCTTAAGACCGAAAAAAATAAGAAAAATAAGCCATGGTTTAATAATGAATGTAGATCAGCAAGAAACGATTTTCATAGGCATAAACGCAATTACAGTCAAGTTAAAAATATTGAAAATAAGGCAAATCTTGTATCATCGGCTAAGAAATATAAAAAAGAAAAAAAAAATTAAATATAAAAGAGACGTTAAGAAAAAAATTAAGAATATGAGGAATAAATCTCCAAAAGAATATTGGAATTATCTAAATAGTTTAAATTGTCGCAATAAAAGTTTAGATGTAGATATTGATGTATTTTCAGATTTTTTTAAGAACTTGAATGCGGATACCGAAGATGAGCATGAACCTGTGCAAGCTGATTTCCCAAATTTTACGAATGAACATAATCTAAATGATAGTATAACAGTAGAAGAAATTAAAAAAGCAATAAAAAATCTCAAAATAGGAAAAGCCACTGGTATAGACAAGGTATCTAACGAGTATATAGAAGCAACAAGTGATTTATTTATGCCACTGTATCATAAATTATTTAACAAAGTTTTTAATACTGGCTGTATACCAGAATCTTGGCTTGTTGGTTGCATCGTACCCATTTACAAGAATAAAGGAGACACTACAGACCCGCAGAATTATAGACCTATAACTATTTTGAGTTGTATTGGAAAATTATTTACCAGTATACTTAATAAAAGGCTTAACGATTTTTTGGAAACTAACGATTTGATTAATATGAATCAGGCAGGTTTTAGAAAAAATCACTCTACGGTAGACCACATTTATGTTTTATATAGCTTAGCCGAAATATGTAAACGTAGAAATAAAAAACTTTTTTGCTGTTTCATTGACTTTCAGAAGGCATTTGACTCGGTTTGGAGGGCAGGTCTTTGGAGTAAATTGATGCAATATAACATAGATGGAAAACTGTTAAATATTATAAAGAATATGTATAGTGGTATAAAATCATGTATTTTGGTCAATAATAAGATGTCAGATTTTTTTCCTTGCTCAAGAGGCTTAAGGCAAGGGGAGTGTCTTTCTGCGATTTTATTTTCTCTCTTCTTAAATGATCTCGAAAATTATCTCTCAAAAAATAATCATGAAGGAGTAAATATTACAGATGAATTTATTGAAATGTACCTGAAAATAGCCATTATTCTATATGCAGATGATACTGTAGTTCTTGCAAACAATGAAGCTGATTTTATCTCTATGCTTAACTCTTTTAATGAATATTGCAATGTTTGGAAATTAAATATAAATTTTGAAAAAAGTAAAGTTTTAGTTTTTGGAGATAAATTTCGTAGAAATAGAAAGGTTACTATTGCCGGTCAGGTAATTCAAGTTGTGGACACATTTAAATATCTAGGTATATTATTTTCAAAAAATAGAAAATTTACTTCAGCTAAGAAACATATAATAGAACAGGCTAGGAAAGCACTATTTGGTCTTTATAGAAAAATTAGAAACCTTGATTTATCAATAGACTGTCAACTTAAACTTTTTGATGCTACTATATCACCAATATTAACATACGGGTGCGAGGTGTGGGGTATTTCTGATCTAGGCGTTATTGAGAAAGTACATACTGATTTTTTAAAAACGATTTTGAATGTTAAACGTAGTACACCACATATAATGATTTATGGAGAACTCGGTAGATTTCCTTTACAGATTGCGATTAAAAAAAGAATTATTGGATTTTGGTTAAATATTATAACAAACACAAATAAATTATCACATTTACTATACAAATTCAATTTTAGGGATTCAGTTTATAATGATAAAACATATGATTGGTTAAACTTTGTAAAATCTATTTTTGATGAATGTGGATTAAGTTTTATTTGGGATGATCAGAATTTCGATGGATCTAGGGAAATACTACTGAGCAAAATAGAAGAATGCTTAAAAGATCAATTTATGCAAAACTGGCATAGCAGCATATTTGACTGTTCAAAATGTATTAACTACCGTATATACAAAACAGAACACAAACTTGAAAATTACTTGGATTTACTCCCACCATATTACCTGAATTGCTTTATTAAATTTAGAATGTGTAATCATCATTTTCCTATAGAAAAACTTAGATGGACCGATATACCTCAAAATGAGCGAATATGTAATATTTGTAATTCTAGAGAAATAGGGGACGAATTTCACTATTTATTTAAATGCACATATTTTAACCAAACTAGAAAGAAACTTATTCCAGAAAAATATCTAAAAAATATAAATTGTATTTCTTTTAAGTCGTTAATGAATGAGAATGATGAGGCTATTTTATCAAAACTTTGTAAATTCATCAATATTTTAATGAAACACTTTAAAAACCCACCTGGCAACTAACTATGTTCATAACATATTTCATAAAATACTTGTTTTCTTCTCTCTGTAATAGTACATTGTATTATTATTATTTTTTTCTTTTGAAGAAATTCATTGTCTATGTAAAACACACAGCTTGGTCAACATATATTTATTATTTAATTGTTTATACCTCATGTCACATGTACTTTGTGCTGAGTGAATAAATAAACTGTAAACTGGGATATCATTATAAGAATTCGATAGAGCTCGATTGGTCGAAACAATGGCTGATATACAAACTATCCAATAAGCGCATCATCCAACAAAAAATTACGCAATATTTCACAATAATTGTTGGAAATGGTTGTATATTTCCATCAGGAGGTTCGATTCGACAAATTGTTGGATCAACTCTTTTCAGATCAGTAACCAATTCCTGAAATGTTCTAAACTTACAATTCTGTCACAAAAAGCTGATGATGAATGCAATGATAAGCAGCTATGTAAATTTTTACCGTTCAGTAAGGAGAATAAATTCTAACTTGAATAAAATTTACAGGTAAACTGGTATTACAAACTATTTAAAGATGCTACATGAAACTGTTTATTTGATCCATTCCTATAATTATGTATTTAACAACTGAAGAGTGGATATACAACAATTGTCAATTCCTCATGACATGGCCGGTTACGTACCCCACCCACTCTAACCTAAAGCCACTCATTACAACTGATGAATAGAAAAATCAATTGAAATAATTTACGTCTGATACAGAAACTAATGAAGGCAGCAAACCGTATTACGTATGATTTGTCCATTTTATTACAATATCTTTTTGTTTAAGTGTATTATGAATTATTATATTGGGGTATATTGTACATGTCAATTGTATTTGTAGGAAAATCCTGATTGTGCGATTTTACAGTTTACAGAATGCAAATGCATGTTTCTTTTGAAGTTTACAGAATGCTACCCTTTACCGTATTTTAAGATACTAATACGCATATGTTGTAACTCTCCGTTTTTTGTTTATACAGAAGTATCAAAGAGAACTGGACAGACTGCGAATGAATGAAGAAAATTTGATGGCACAGCTTTCCAAAAGAGACCGTGAAATTGCAAGCCTCCAAGAACAAAATACTAGACATAATGAGGAAATAATCAGACTAAAGTCAGAAGTAGCAGAAAATTCTGCTGAGGTAGGCCCTTACTGTTATTGTATTATACAAACAAGTTCCAAATTATTTATATGGATTATAAAACAAGTTCTACAAATGACTTTCGGGTCATGGATGGCAGTGTATCCTGAATTATTGAACATACATGTATTAGAATAATCAATACGCATTTTCTCTGGCGTTAGAATTTGCTAAGGCCTGATAATGTTACTATGTTTGGGAATAAGATACAAGTAATGAGACTACACACATTGTCTGGTCATCTCTCTCTCTCTCTCTCTCTCTCTCTCTGCATCTGTCACTGACCCCAATCTGTTTCTTTATTTATACTTTTCTATTTGATCACATAGGATTTTGCAAATTTTAAATTAAGTCAGCACTCAAAAATAAATTGTTTGATGTCTCATTTGAAAATATATCATGGAGTAAAAGGTCTGCCAATATGTAGATATTCTGCTTTATAGCAAGATGATAGTAGCATTTTGATTTTTGACATCCTTCATTCGTAAAACCCCGGTCACACATTCACGGAAGACCGCCGCGGAAGAGTTACGGATTCGCTCCGGCATTGTCCGTAGCTATCCGTATTGGTCCGTAGTTCTCCGTATTGTAACCGTGATCATCCGTAGTAGTCATTGTATATCCGTAGCGGTCCTTGATAAGTTTTGAACATGTTCAAAATTTTGTCACGGATCAACAGACCGTAGCGTATCCGTAGTAGTCCGTAGTAGTCCGTATAAGACCGTAGCGATTCGTCCTGGTCCGTATGAAAACCGTATTAGCCCGTCCTGAACCGTTGTTCCAGAAATTTCAAGGATTTCCACGGTTTGATACGGAGACCCACGTATCGGACCGTTCTTATTCGTACCGTACCCGTACTTTTACCGTAATAGATCGTAGTATATCCGTAGTAGAATCGACCAATATCGTGAGGCTCCGTATTAAACCGTGCATAACCGTAGGAATCCGTATCAGAACCGTAGGAATCCGTATCTCTCCTGGTTCTTTTACCTATTATCTCCCCGTGTATCCGTCAAACTCCATACTCACACCGTTGTGCATCGTACTAGAACCGTGGCAGAAGCCGGAATTTGACATGTCCGTAGTCATCCGTTGCCGGTAACACCGTAGCTCTTCCGTGCCGTTCTTCCGTGAATGTGTGACCGGGGTATAAGGCACATCCGTATTTCAATGTAGACCTGCATCCTTAATGCTGCGTCTACACTATGTTCCCGGCGACGGCGACCATGTTTCGGGCCACCGTGGACGAAGCGGGATGGTCATGAGAAAACGTGAGGGAACGGGATGGGCATACATGAGAGGCCGTGATTTTCCGTAGACGCCGGGCCAGATTTTTAAACTGCCATGGCAGTCACGGTGTGGATTAGATACCTAGTAGGCCGTAGTAAAACTGAATGAACTCAACAAGACGTGACAGAACGTAATAGATCGTAATAGGCCCATTCGTGATGTTGTCTCGTACGATTGTTTCTTCTTTGGGTGGCATTTTTAAGAACTATGTTCTATGATAGCATACATTCTGTATCGAACACCATTTCGGGGCATTATTTAGATATACTTATTGTTTCCTTCCTTTCACTACGCAAAGATATATATCTGATATTTTTTCACCTAGTGGTGTTTATTCTTATGTATATTAAGTACGGTTTCATTACTGAAGCCAAAACCGAATTGAAATATGCAAAATATTTACGGTGGAAACAATATGTTCAATAAACAGAAATAAAAGTAAATGTGCTATCGTGTAATTTGCAAATAATTAGAAGATATTTGACATGTAGTCCACTGCAATTCCATCGCTTGTAATTGCCTATAAATATGCACATGCATGTTAGTGTATCAACAGCCGCGCTAGTTATATGCAGCGCAGTGCAAACTCAGGTCGCGGTTTCGAATCTAGCCGGTGAAATTTGCAATGGAAAATATAATTCAATTAACCTATTAGAGTAAAACCTGCCTGTCTTATCCGACATCCACTGGGACCAACTGACCATGTCGGATAAGACAGGTTGTCGGATAAGGCAGGTCATTATAGACCATACCTTTAAAATTGATAGTCCATGTATTTGCTATATATTGCATTAAGCTTTACTTTCCGAAAATAATGTTGAAATATAATGTTGAAATACATGTTTACGTGTGAAAACAAAAACACATGAGCGAAGTTTATCATCAAAGTTTATTAACAATAACATAATGTATTCGTAATTGTTATTGCTCCTACGCTGAAAAATAACGGGTTGCAGATGTGTCGGATAAAGCAGTGTAATTATAGTGCAGTTATCACTAATGGGGCCAAAATCGTATGTCAGATTACAGGTATGACAGGTGTCGTTATGGTCAGGTTATTTAAACAGACTTTGAATAGGAAAAACGATGGGACCGACAAAAAGTGTCGAATAATACAGGATATCGTTATGTACATGTGTCGTTATGGACAGTTTGCACTGTAAAGATTTATAAAAAGTAAAATATAATAAATAAAAGAATGACAGTAAAGCAAAGCACCTAGCAATGCTTTGCCCGGGGGAGTGGCGGTCTGACTTAGTGGATTTTTTTTTTTAACATTTTTTAAAGATTAAAATCCAAGCGTAGGGCATCGACAGTTTATCAAAATCCCGAAATGCCGGGAGGGAATGTACTGGCATCCATGGTAGACCGCGGACCAATACGTAGTGCGCCTTGTTGTCACAGGGGCTCAGTCTCCCCCCCCCCCGGCTCGTCGCGGATATACCGTGATAGTCCGTGAGAAAACTTGGCAGGACTTGACACAACTTGTATACAAAGGTAAACATGTCCAAGTTACGAGGCGCACTACGTTTCGTGAAAACGGGGTTGCCGTGGCCACTGGAAATATAGTGTAAACGCAGCCTATGAAGTGAGCTGTAGTAGAATGCTGCAAAATCGATCGTATGCTCGAGAGATAATGTTTCAATATCAATTACATAATGTTCCTTTTAGCTCTTAAAGTGTATTATGCCACAATTGCCAGTAGAATGTTATTACTACTTTTAGAATGATACCGCAATTACAAATGGACTAGAACCATTGTTACTAGTAGGCTGACTCAGCAGTTGCTAAATAGACTGATGTCGAATTTCCTGTAGGTTGATTCCAGTGCAAGGAAACTAAAAATAATTCAAGAATTTGACAACACTTATTAAAATTGTAGTGGAGGCAGTCATAATGGTAATGAAAACAAAATGTTGTTCTTGAATAAAATGTGTTCTTCTATATTTCCAGACATCTAACAACGTCCTGAGAGAGGACTTGAGTCAGATTCGAGAATTAATTGAGAGGCAAGGGGAAACTAATGGAAGAAGGCAGACGCAATCTAAAGTGTGTGTGATTTCATAGGCGATTATCAGGAGATGACTGCCTATGTGTATGTTAGAAGGGTGCAAATTTTGTAATTGATCAATTATCAGGTTTAGATAAATCATGTATATGCATTAGTTATGTTTGCTTTATAACATTGTGTTTTTCATATTTGTAATAGTTTTATGACGTTTTATTTGAATCATCACTTAATTTACTATTTGATTAAGGAATATTTCTAACAGGAAAAATGTAAATCACTTTTATGGGTAGTTGTTTAAGAGATCAGTATGGATGTCCTACATGTAAACTTATTTATGTATAGACTATCTCTTTTCGACAAAAATGTATCGCAATGACTATACAAATTATTGAAGCATCGTAAAATATTACTACTTTTCATTTAGTAAAATCAAAGATGATTCGATTAAGTAAGTTTCTTATCTGTTCAGTTATTGTGATCACCCTGCGAATGATGTCCGTTGTCAACAATTTTATTTGTGCATCTTCTAATATTACTAGGCAGAATTAATGAAACTTTGCAAAGATAATCCTTGCGTGGTTCCTTTAAAACAAAAATGAATTAAACCGGATGCATGCCATTGCAACAATATAACTTTTACTTAAAAAAATATTATCATATGAAACCAGTGGTCCGGAAATAATGATATTTAGCACAAATGGTTACTTAAAAGAAAATTTAAATAACATTTAATGAAGAATAAACACTTATCTTATTGCCTCGCAATCATTATTGCTAAAATATTATTTAATTCTCGAAACACTCGCGAAATATCCTCATAATATTATTAATAGTGGTATAAGTATTATGATAAACTATTCTCCTCCGAAACCAATTATCGTAATTACATTTTATGTAGTATGAATAATCATCTCATGGCCCTCTACCATAAAATGAACAATGAGATCCCAATTGGTTAGTAAATTTTATTTGATATGCAACCTATATATTAAACATGTTTTTTTCTCTGAAACAGATGGTCAGAATCTGATTCGCTTTGAAGATATGATCATTACATAGCCATCTATCACAATTGTTAAATTATAGTCGATATCTTGGCAAAGATGCCACAAGAGGGTGGGCTAGATTTTTAGAAATCCAAAACTCTTCATCACTAAAACAATAGCCAAACCTACTTTATAAGAATATATATTTTAAATTTGAAATGATATTATGCATGCATATATTTCTGTAATGCTCCACATTCCTGTGTCGTCAAACAAACTGATTTCATTTTACATTATAAATTAATACATTTATATAAAATATCAAAATGCAGTAATTTTGTAAAAATCGGAGAATTGAATGATGGGATAATGGCGAAGCTATTAAAATCTAGATTTATTTTACTCTTACGCTTTTCATTTGTCATCTCTGTTTCTTAGAACATACATTGCATAAGCAATGAATATACTTAAATATAACACTGTTTTCCGTTGAAGATGTATTTGAAGTTGTTTTTTAATTCATTCCATATTTTTCTTTTTAGTTGGGTGTAATAAGTGTTACATATGGGATGTTTAATTTAAAGATGGGGACATTCCTTGTATGCTTTGATATAAAAATCGAGTTTATGGCCCTCTACATAAAATGACCTACGTGACCAGCATAAAACCAAAATAACCGGCTAGTAAATAACAGGAAGATCAGGTTGTAAACTGGTTATTCACATCAGTACCTGATCAACAGGTACCATTTTTTTATGGTACAGTGAAGCTTTTTCCCCATTTATTTGATTATTCAATTTTAATTACATATACATTTTAATATTTTTTGTAAGATGTTACAAAACAATACATGTACATACAAGGGTTCTATATAATGCAAATTTGATAAAATACAGTATGTTTTTTCTAATGAATGATAATAATTCGTTTATATATTTAAAATGTTGAATGGTGTTAGTTGATATACATCAGGGCTAAATGTTGTTCAACTGTCAGTCTGGATTGTAAACTTTCCTTAAACACATTTTATTAGGTTGTATATTATTTTCCTTTTGATTGATTTATTAATACTTTTGCTAATAAGATAATAAAGATTATCATTTTGTCTTTATGATTATATTTTAAATTATAACATTTTATTTTATAATTATTTAATACATTTATTAGTTTTTTTTTCTAAGAAGGAACTAATAGCATTCCATAATTGCCATTCATGTTTGCACTCCCAAAATAGATGTTCCATTGTTATTGTTGCAAAATCGCTAAGACTGTTATTAATATTAATGTTTGATAGAAATTTGTTGGTTGCTATACCACGCATAATATATTCATGTTGGATATTTCTGATATAAGCGTCATTTTGTTGTTTAAGAGGTAAGGTATACACCATATCTCAATCAATACTCTCATCATTTAATACAATGCACCATTTTGTCTCTGCTTTTAGAGAACTCATTTTGATATTTTAAAATTGAATATCATAAAAAATATTTGGACTTTTTACAACTGACTTTTCCCTATAAAGTCTTATAATGTTTAATAGTAATTCATATTAATACACTAAGATCAAATAAAATCTGAAATAAAAACAATCTGTAAAATAGGATATATACTCCATCTCAATATCAATCACTATCAATACCACTTATATTCCCTGAACATATAGACCAGGGTATAGTCCAACACCAATAGGTTCATGAGAACATCTCTGCAGGCACAAGTGTAACTATCCGACAACAATATCCAATCCAATCAAATATAACCTCTTTTCAACAACTATATATCTCAAAATTAATTTTGGAAATTTAACCATTTGAGAAAACATAAATCGTTTCAGCACTCATATATTGCAACATTATGGATAGATGTGTATAACATTATAAAATTATTTACAGGAACTCACATAGAACAAAATATCTTAAAAACTACGACCCTTGGAATTAGAAATTTCGTTAAAATAGCAGTTTTCCGGATTTTTTTTTTCTAAACGCTTGCAGATATTCATTTAATTTTTGGTGTGTGAGTCTATCACCATGAGTTACAGATCAGGTTTGAGTTTCGTTCCGGTCCATTGATTTTTGACGGAATTACGGCCCTTGGAATTAGAATTTTTTTTAAATAGCAGTTTCTCTGCACTCAGGTCTTCCTCCACCTGTAATTAGCTGGATGTTGTTATATGACTGAAATAAACAGGTTGTGTTTGTGTGTGTGTTGGGGGGTCTTAGTTTTCCATTTGCCGGTAGGGGACTTAGTATTGTCTAAGCAATACTTTCATAATACTTGTTAGATTCTCCATTACTAATTGTCACTTTGAAATACTATTAGATCGGCTTTCTGTAAAGTAAATCATGCTATTTGTTCGTTAAATCATCTAATTCAGACGCATTTTGTTTAAATTGAATATATATATTTTGTAACCTTAACATTCCATTCTAGTATTAAGATTTGACATTGCATACTGAATCTGTTTTTATTTTTCATTTTGTAGACTTATTTCACTACTCCAAAAAACCGAACTCAGCTACACTGGAAAACTCTGTCTTGTTTTGTCTTTTGACACCCAGTTAAGTTAAATTTATTGGGAAAAAGATAACACGTCGTTTATTTATGATAATGATGACGCGTTGTTTATATAATATTATGGTGACATGATAATGTTGATATAATGATATTGACACGTCTTTTAGATACAATAATGGTGACCAGTTGTTATGACCAATGGTACTTGGTACGTTGCTGCCCATTAAATAATCAACAACCTTATATATGAAAGGAAGCAATCTCATTAAAATCAGATTCAGCATGCTAACTGGATCTGACCACATCGTAAAGAGGATCATCTCAGATTGACCTTTGTATAAGCAAATCAAATCGGCGGCTACAGAATCGTTCGGTATATCAGTGGGGAAGTAACCGCATCAATGTCACGATAGGTTAGAAAGATCTCTAAGCGGCCGAGTAGCTCATTCGGTATTCGCCCTGTAAACAAGAGGCCCCGGGTTCGAGTCCTGGTCAGGCTGCACATTTTTCTCAACCTATGACAAATGTTTTACCGAAGTCAGTCAGAAACGCGCTATTTAATTGGTTTAAAATCAAACACTTGCTTACGGATATAAATTACTTAAAAGATCAATCTGACGTGACCCCAATTGCGATGTTGTCAGATCCTAATAACGGATAGTAGAGGAGTGAAAATTAGAATATGATTTTAATGAGATTTGAAGGTAACTTTTTCCATTGAAATCGAACATCAGGTCGTTCCAATTGCCGTAACTCCTTTGATTATTGATAGATCTTTGGTCTTATTTTGCGTAGAAGGGATTAATAACATACAGGGACAAAGAACACCCCCTTGCCTGAAGAATACCCCTAAAAATGTTCACGAATTCAAAAACACGTTTGGTCGGAAGAGTTCTGACCAACAGAATCTCGGTAGTTTCCCCCGTATAAAACTATGGTAAAACTAAAGCCACAATCTCAGTGTTAAATAGTATGGACAAATACTGATGAAAGAAACAAATATACCTAAAATTAGCATTTGTGCTGACTTGAAATCCATTGTTTTGATAAGTTTGTGTGACTAAATCGAAAACAAAACTACATCAGCAATGTCACCGAGACGCTCGATAGTAACTGTAGAGAATTAGAAGTTTAAACGTAGATGATCATCGGTCAGGGTCAATTCGGAAGAATTTTTAAAAAGGCAGAAAAAAGGCTGCATAAGATAAAACATGAAATAAAAAAATATTCATTTTAGGTTTATTTGTTTCTTTTATCAGTATCAGCGCTGATATTATGGCTTAATTTTTTCTTTAGTTTTACACAGGAGAGATTGGCGAGATTCCGTCGGTCTGATCTCTTCCGACCAAACGCTTTTTCGACTTCGCGAACTGTTGTAACACGATTACTTTGGCAAGGGGTGGTTTTGTACCCAATTGTCTTTACTCATCCCCTCCACGCAAAAAAAAAAAAAAAAAAAAAAATAAAAAAATTCTTATTTAATGGAAATCCACAATTTTTCAAAGGATTTGCGGCAATTGAAACGAAATGATATACGATTTGAATGGAAAAAGTTACCTACCTTCTTATTATACATAAGGTTATTGATTTTTTAATGGGCAGCAACCGAGTACCTTTGATTATGTCACGTCTTTCATTTACGATAACACTTCAATAAAAACATCAGACTCGACAATACAAGTGTGCTGATTGCGAGCCATTCTGTTACCATATCTACCAGTTCTCAAAGGACATAATAAATGACAAAGTATTCTGGAATTTTGTAGATAAAACCCGTATTCAAAATGAACTTCAAATGTTTTTTTTTAAACTTTATGTAAAAACACTATTACTTGAAGTCATTTCATTTGTATATTAAAGTTAACATTCAGCCTGATATTTGAAACACAAAATTTCCTGTTACTACAGTCGGGTCACTTTGGATTCAAAACAGGAAATGGTTTAAGTGATTCTTAAGTGGGTATTGACGTCATCAACGTCACGCGGCGATGCGTCATACGTTAAGCGGCCGTCACGCGGCGATGCGTCATACGTTAAGTATCAAGTACCGACGCCACTTCAAAACGACGGTTTATGTAATCATCATTTATATAGCGGTACATATTATATAAAACGCAGCGATATCCACTATGTAACGTATTGTCATTAACTACGAAAATACAAATTTTATTTCGTTGAAAAAATTGTTTTTTTACATATTTTTAACGATTGTTAATGCCAAAAGATGTACACTTTTTACGTTTAAAGTAGCCTTAAGTACTCCTCACTTTGATTTTCTACAAACGGGAAATGATCTGAGGACTTATACCGCCAGAACGGAAACATATAATACTGAGTACTTGATTGTGTATATCATAACAACTCTAATAATTTTTAAAGTAAAAATCGCAACACAGCTTATTGATAACGGTTTATTGAACTATATACTCAACATCAAATTACAATGTTTGTAGCAAAACTATATGGTAAATATTATAATTATAAAGTAGGCTACAATTTGTAATTGATAAATTACATATAAACAACAAAGACATTCATAAATCGAAGTTGTAGTAACAATTCATTTTCACTGGTCTGTATCCTGTAATCACTCAAGTAGACTTTGAACTAAATACGAGGTAAGAGTCTATACCGCCAGAACGGAAATATAATTAAGTAGACCATAATACTGTATTATCGACGTCCTTAATGTTTTTGAAGAAATTGCAATATTCACATGATTCTTTAGCAGAAATAATCTTAACAATGATTCACAAAATTCTTTTTACTATAAATTGACATGTAACATAATACTTATTGAATGTTTATTTATTCTGTTTCACGTTTGGTATAACTATTGTGATCGTCTGCCACAACAAAATTACTGTGAATTATATTTGCAGCGAGAAAATATTGAATGAATAGAGTAGAAAAGTGGTTGGTTTTGTAAATATTTTAATATTTTGATAAAATATGTTCAAATAAATGTAACTTGAATTCGGCAAAACATCGTAGTGTAACATAGAGCTATCATTTATTATGATTGTTAAACAACTTTTAAGCTGAAATATGGCGCCAATATTAGAAAATCACCCGATTTTACAATACGTCGATAATAAAATTACGTCATTAACAATACACATTTAAAACATATTATAAAACGACCAATGTCAAAACTGTCAGTTATCCCAGCATGAATTTTACAAAATGTTGTACAGAATGTACACAAGTAAAAAAAAAAAATGCAACAGACATACCTTTTTTTTTCAACAGAACAAAACATAAGAAATTGATCATTATATATGTTGTTTTTTTTTGTTTTTTTTGTTATTAAATTTCTATATGACCCTGTATTTTGTCAAGAGACAAACCACCAGGGTGATTTCTGCCCCTTAGTATATCACTTTGTACTTGTTAATACATACGGACTTGCGATGTTTAAATGTATGGCTGCATGGTTAACTTTACACCCAATATTACCTCGTATTTGTTGACACAGGACCATGTCAGTTATCACGAAGATGAAAGAAGACATCCTCGGTATGATATTCTATTTCGGTTCAATGTCAATCAAGTTCAGGTCACTGTCTGCGTGTCCCTCTTAACACACCACTTAAAACGATTTAAAAACGATTGGCCGATGCTTTTCGTTTGTAATGCAAACTTTTGATATTGAAACTGACATATTAAAATGAGATATTAAAACTATATTATTCATACGGTTTCAGTATGGAAATTTTTACTGTAAAAAAATATAACAACATCATTT
>CM037792.1:34581638-34631638 GCA_021229015.1 Solen grandis
TTTACCTGCCGGGTCCACTCCTGTATCTGCTGGGCACTGAGAAACTGGGATGGGGGAATTAAACAGGGATACTATGATATTTTACCTGCCGGTCCACTCCTGTATCTGCTGGGCACTGAGAAACTGGGATGGGGGAATTAAACAGGGATACTATGGTATTTTACCTGCCGGGTCCACTCCTGTATCTGCTGGGCACTGAGAAACTGGGGTGGGGGAATTAAACAGGGATACTATGGTATTTTACCTGCCGGGTCCACTCCTGTATCTGCTGGGCACTGAGAAACTGGGATGGGGGAATTAAACAGGGATACTATGATATTTTACCTGCCGGGTCCACTCCTGTATCTGCTGGGATAATATGGTATTTTACCTGCCGGGTCCACTCCTGTATCTGCAGGGATACTATGGTATTTTACCTGCCGGGTCCACTCCTGTATCTGCTGGGATACTATGGTATTTTACCTGCCGGGTCCACTCCTGTATCTACTGGGATACTATGGTATTTTACCTGCCGGGTCCACTCCTGTATCGTCTGGGATACTATGGTATTTTACCTGCCGGGACCACTCCTGTATCTGCTGGGATACTATGGTATTTTACCTGCCGGGTCCACTCCTGTATCTGCTGGGATACTGTTACGTTGTTCTAGCGACTCCTGTATCTGCTGGGCATTGAGGAGCTGCTGACTGCCGTCTCGCCTAAGGAAGACACCTTCCCTCGTACTGTAGAGATGGGAATCATCCAGTTGTTCACCCTGCACACTGATCTCTATCACGACAGTGTTGTCTGCAACCAACAGAACAAAGCACAATTATAATATATTTGAATCATAGTAAGAATCATTGGGTGTCTAGACAGAGAAATGGATTTTCATCAGAGCATTCAAGTTCTGATCCCAGGATGGTTCAGCAAGGTATATGAAAGGGTGTTTGATCATCTATTCACACTGCTCAACTACCACATCAAGGACCATGCAATATCAATAATCCTTGTCAACAAAAACAAGTGCATATAAGCATGAAATCATTCAGTCTTATCATTGTAAAATGAATAAAGCTGAAACTTATTTATCTACCATAAAACAGAACAACACTATGTGGACCAATTATCCAACAAGAGAATCGGAAGAACCGATGGATGCTCCCCGAATAAATCCTAAATAACAAAGGGCAAAAACTCCTAAATTATACAAAACAGAGTTGTGGTTCTTGTACACTGCACTTCTCCTCATTGAGATCTATCTACCTATGAAGTTTCATGTTGATACCTCTTTTAGTTTTTGTGTTATGCTCCGGACAAAATTATGATGGACGGACAAAGCGGCAACTATATGCTCTCCCTTTGGGGAGCATAAAAATCATTCCTAAACTTAATGTATATTCCTAGCTCAAAATGAGCTCCATTACTTTCAACTGAGAATACATAATTACTTTAACCCTTTACCTCATGAATATTCATGAACCAATTAATGTCTTGATGAATGTTAATTGATTGAACGTTAAATGATATGTAAAACAATGAATTTTTCTTTACCATGTAAATTCAAAGTTAATATACAAGATTGTTTAAGCAAACAGGGTCAAGTTTTCTGAGTAGTGCTTAATCAGATTATTCTGAGGAAATATATAATTTTATTGTAAGAATAGGGCAGTGAAGGCAGTGAATCATTCATCTGATGAAAGCCAAAAAAATACAATAATCTTGATCAAATCTTTAACTTTCCATTGCCATGACAGCCACATGCATGCATTTAACCATGGCAACAAGATTCTTTAAAGAAATTTGCAAGGGGCCCATCCAAGGAACATCCCTGTAAAGTTTTATCAAAATTACCTCAGTGGTTTAGGAAGTCATTGGTTGGTTGTAGAATTTTCTGACAAGGGATAATGGATGCCAACCATTATTTAGTCACAATACCCAAAGTTCCTGCTCAATGGAACTAAACAACAACTGTCTGTATGACAGCATGCTTGACCTTCTAAGTGCTCCTTAATAAAACAAAACTTTTTTAGTAAAAAGCAAAATAAGAATTTCTGTATTCTTTGCAATGAGGCACAAAAAATGGTCAGGAACTCAGTTCTTTCTTTTTCTTTGACAGTCACTTTTGTAAGCAGGCATTATTTTCCTAAGAAAAGACATCTCATACATGTATATAAACATATAGCTCATACTGGATTAATATACAGTTTGTGTCATCTCATACTTCAACAGTTAAATCTGGATTTTATTTTAAATAAATATTTTAATCCTATTTAATATTGATTTTAAAAATGTATTTTCTAAATTACAAAGAGTGCCACTGTGCAGATGAATAAAGAGCTCTAGACTGTGGTCAAGACTCAAATTTAGCACTCACACACTTGCAAAATGCAGGTGAATTTTCCATATTGCCATTGAAATTTAAACCACTAGCAAAAATTTGCCATTTGAAAAAAAAAATGCTAACTGAAAATGAAGTAAATATTCATATAACAAATTAACCTTTCTTAAAGTGTATCAAAAATTCCAATTTTATAAAGATGTAGATAAGTATTTAAGGTCATGAGAGTCTTGAGTGTAAAAACATATAAAATTAGCCATGTCTATTAGTGATGTTTTAATTAACCTGTCTACTTTTGTTAGTTAGATGAGATTTTTGCAAGTTGAAACCTAAGGCACTTGCAAATTTTACTAGTGCCAAAAAAATTAAAGCTAGCCCTGATTATGCATCAATTTACCGTAATTTCTTCCATTTTTGTCGATAACTGGAACAAAGTCAACCCTGTAATGTTGTGGAAAAATTCCCGGCTGAATGTCCTTCACTCCTTCATCTATCTGTAAGCGCAAATGATCTTCCTCTTGCTGGGAGCAGCGACTGTATCCCACCACCTCACCTAAATCAATCAAGAAGGAATGTTCGTGTATAAAAAAAGAAATGTGAGTATTCTTTGGAACACATGTGTCACCTGCTTAAGCGTGAAGGAAAAAGTGTGAAGGGCAGACAGACAGACGACGGCATTGTGATCACTATGCATCACCTCTGCTTACAGCAGGTGATACAAAAATGCTGTTTCTACAAATATCTCAAAATGAAAAGGGTGTGTCAGTCTGGATCAAGATATTTACTGATTTATGTACAATCTGCTACAATTTTATCATGTTTGTTTGTTTGTTGGGTTTAAAGTCACACACAATTTATCATGTGTTTCAGCTACTGTATGAAAAACATAGTTATATGGGCCAGAAACAAAAACAACAGGAGAGAGCCAGATAGCCCTGACATCGCTCACCTGAGAAACATAGCCTTCATTGCTTAGTTCAAGTTCAAGTTCTATATAATAGCATATAGTCCTTCTGAAAACAGAATCCATGCAGAAATATAGAAAGATCATTTCAATTCTACACACAAACGGTACTTTATAGTTTAAATGTCTAACATTAAAAGATGGGTCAAAGAAGGCCATAATTTAAAGGTCACTGAGTAATGGTCGAGGTCATCCTGGGTCCACACACCATGCTGTACCTGTGATCCAAATTTAAAGGCCATAACTTAAAAAATTTGAAAATAGGTCACTGGATCATGATCAAGATCATCCAAGGTCAAAGTTCAATTCAACACACAAAACTGTTCCCAATGATCCAAAACTGAAGGTCAAAGCTCCCAATATAAATCTATGTAAAAACAAGTGAACATCCAGTGTGTCCAATTCTAACCCTGAGGGCCATGATTTGAACACATTTGTCATAAGCCACTAGACAATGGCACAAACTAAATATTTACAATCCAGGCTTTGTTGTTTCAAGAAGAAGATTTTTTAACTTCCTTTTCCTATGTACGGTAAGTCAAATTGAAATCGAGTGACGCCTGGGGCGGATTCAATTTTGACCCTAGGGCTATGATTTGAACAACTTAAACTTGCTAGAGATCCACTAGACAATGCCACACACCAATTATCTAAGTTCTAAGTCTTGCAGTTTTGGAGAAGAAGATTTTTAAAATATGCAATGGACCAAAACCATCTGAACAATTTTGGTAGAGTTTCATGCAAGGAACATCATTGGCAAATTTCATCAAATCTGGCTCATTGGTTTCAGAGGAGATGTTATTTGAAACAATTATGGACAACAGATGCCAATGGATGACAGAAAGCCATTGATCTTAAAACTTCACATGAGCACTACATGCTCAGGTGAGCTAAAAAAAGGTTTGGTAAAGTTTGTTAACAAGAAACAGTTACTGTTTTTTTTTTTCTATTTTGTTTTAGACCTAAGAATAAAATTTTTTGTTGTTTTTTTTTTGGAAATGGAAGTCTAATATTTTAAATTTCTGAAATTGTCTAATATTTTAAATGTCTTAATTCAGTGATATTTTATAAATAAATGTTTACAATTTTTTTTTTTTTAATCTACCCAGGTACCTCTGTGTACTCGGGGTCTTCCTCCACCTGTAATTAGCTGGACATCGCTATATGATTGAAATACTATCGAGTGACAGTAAACCCTAATACAACAACATTTTTTCTAAGAAATCCATCAGCGATCATACTAACATTTTATAAATCATCTCAATACCAGTCGGGGACTTTTTTCCAAAAATTGGGAAGGGGCCTTAGCCTTTCATTTTGGGAAATTCATACGTGATTTTTGGCCAAAGGTAGACTGATACATCAATAAACAAATTGCAGTCTCCGTAAATAGAAAGTAATGCAAAAATTTAACAATTAAAACACAGTGCCAGATCATTCTGAATGGATATTTATTTCAGTATGCCAAAAAAAGTGATTTCAGTTTCATTCATTGCATAACAGTTACTATGTAGTTTTATTTAATAACGAAACTCAAGATATAGATTTCGAGAGAATCATGTCAAAATGTTAGGAATTTAAGTTTGTATTTTGGGGAAATTCTTTCATCAAAATTGGGGGGAAAAGAGGCTTTTTGCAGTTGGGAAGCCACACAACACAGGTTTCTATTACATAAGGAAAATTGGCCGCTCCCGTATCAAATGACAAAACTTTGAGCAGCAGAGCTTAAAACAGAATACTGACTACTGTACCTCTATCATTCACCCCAAGGAACAGCTTTCCATTTACATGGCTATTAGCAAAGCCACAGACGTACTGAGAAATATTTTTACGGAAATGATGCTGAATAAAACCTGCTGCCATCTTGAACTCTTTCTGCCGTGTTTCTTTACCAAGGTTTTGTCCAAACCTGTGAAGTGAAAATTTTAATAATAAAATACCCAAGTACTGACTATATTTCCCCTATTAGAATATCAACTCTCATCCTCTAATTAGGCTGAAGGATATAGGTATAATGGCAAAATCTTAGTAATTTAAGACAAAAAGGTACTCTATACATTCATAAATTGTTAGGGTTTTAGGTTAGAATCTACTATCTCCCAGCTGAGTTTGAAACTAGGGATACAATTGCTGTTTTTCCTAAACTTTGTACTCATGCATATAGAGAGTTAATTCCAACAATTTTGGGGGTACATCAGGGTTTTTTCCTTAAGAGGCAGCTGGCGGCATATTTGACCACCTCAAATCCTTTCCTGGCTCACTCAAATTTGTCAAATTTGTAAAAAAAAAATGGGAATAATTCTAAGAAAATGAAAAAAAAAATCAAAAGAAAATGTATGACCCCCCAGCCTCCTACAATTTAGAATTAGCCTTCTACTTCATTTCTTAAGGAAAACCCTGGTAAATAGCATATTTTGGGCATAAAAAACCCTCAACAGAGAGTGAATGGGAATGTTGGGTCTAATAAGACAGGAGAAGGCATTTAATAGAGGAAAATGTAACCGCCTTGCAGCCATTAATATGGGAAATACAGTATGTACAAGTATACATTTATGATACATCAGGCAAAAAAAAAAACAGTTCCTTTCAAAAAAAAAAAAGGTTTTTTTTACCTTTCCACCTTAAAAAAAAAAAATATTTCCTTTTTTTTTTACCTTTCGTTTCATGTACAAAAAAATAAATAAAAAATTAAAATCCCAACCTACCGACCCTCTTTTTTATTTGCTGGAGACCAGAAACGGAACTATTTTTTTTTCTTTTAGCCTCAGTGAAACTTTGTGGACAGGCAATGTTTATATAAGTGAGTTGACATAAAATTATCTACATCAGTCATATATTCAGTTATTTCATCATAATGTTTTCATGTTTGATTTTTACGTGTATCCTAAACTTCCACCTACAATCATTTGGGGACTTTGTGTACATTTAAGACAAATAAACTTGTACTGCTGTCTCAGACTGCTATTACTATAAACTACTACTACTTTATAATATTACATTAGCAATATAGTCCAACAATATCTGCCTTGCAGTGGAACAAGCTTTTTTGCAATGCGGTTATTTCCTATCCTTGATTATAAAGCAACATCAATTAAGTAACCTGGCATGGCTGCATTAAATACCATAAAATTCAGAAAAATAAAATATAACTATTTTTTCTTTCTTATCTGAGTGAAACAAATATGCCAATTTACTATAATGGTGGCAGTATTAAACAGCAGGCCTGTCTATGATTCTCTGATGGGGAAAGGTTACCATAGGACAGGCAAGTAACACGGTAATTAGCCTCTACTAAGCCAGCATGCATCACATTTTCATGGAGGTGATTCCAATAAATCCCTGTATCACAAGAATAAATTTTCATATTGGTTTCCCTTGGACTGGGTCCATTCGCCCTAAAATGAGTCCATTTGCCTTAAGAATGCGTCTGTTTGCCTAGATTAATTTTATCAATTTGGTTGGGATGGATAGATATTTTGTTTGTAGTATGATATTATGTAGAGCTTGGCATGTTAGGTGTGTATGTGTGTCTGTGGATAGATTTACATGCTTGTTTATTCAATAAATTCTAGGTAGGTAGGTATATACAGGATAGAAATATGATTACGGTGTATATGTGACTACACTACAAATATACAAACACTTTCTTTTCATTTTACAAAATTTTTTGGCTCCATATTCTTTCTTTTTTTAACTTATGTTTGAGCTATAAATTATGATAAATTTAGAAGTTAAAGAATTATAAATGAATACAAAAATGTGTATGACAAAGTCTATGCTGCAGATGACACAAGAGATGGCCTAAATTATTTTGTCTATATATATATATACAGTATATATATATATATATATGATTACTTTACTTAAATATAATATATAAATCAATAAATCTTAATATGTTCTCTTTCAAAATATTTTAATATAAAACCATTGCATATTTACATTCAACATCTGAAATACAAGTATGTATAAGTTTTACTACAATCAAAACGTATATGTGTCTTTTTTATTTCGTCGACATCTAAAGTTTCTTTTGACATTCTGCGTAAATTCATAAAATCTTTAATTTGATTATTCTGATGCAATTACCATATCTGGCGCGTGTTCACACCTACAGCATGTGTGTTGTGTGTTTCCAAATGGGATATAATTGTCACATTTAAATGCATTATCTGGATATCTGTATAATTAAACAACTATATTTGTGTTATAATATTTATTAAGTAATTATAAAGAAGCCAAACACAAAATTAACTCTTTCCCTCGTAGAGGAAACCATGAAAAGACCTATGCGAACAGCATAAAACCAGATCAGCCTGCAAGTAACTCGCAGGCTGATCAGGTTTTATGCTGTTCGCTGCTCCTCAGTGGTCTGGAAATGGGGATATTGTAATTAAATTTGGTAAGGTTTAACTGTGGTTTTCTGCAGCTCAGGCTTTATGTGGTACCTATTGAGTGCGTCAAAATGAGTCTATATGAGGGAAAGGGTTAAATACATATGCATCCCTTTTTAATCCTTCTTTCTTTTTCTATCGTTAGCGATAGTCCATACAGTCGATATACAGAGATATTATGTTATCTCTATATATCAACTGTATGGACTATAAGCCGATTCACTGTGATCACTATATTACTACTAGTGCAAAAAGACCCACTTAGTAGTGCGAATGGACTCAGGTGAATGGACTTGGGCAAAAGTGTACTATGGGCGAACTGGCCCGATACCTTTGAAGAAAGAATTTACAAACTTAGGTGTACAACCCAGGAAATGCCAAATGGGATTAGATCTAGTAAATGAATCATTTTTTTTTAATTAATGACTTTGTTATATTAATCAATGACTTTGTTATATTGGCTCAGGATATTTGCTACAGGGATATGTCTCATGAAGTCACTTAGTCCCATCAATGAGT
Organism: Solen grandis; assembly: GCA_021229015.1. Classification (NCBI taxonomy): domain Eukaryota; kingdom Metazoa; phylum Mollusca; class Bivalvia; order Adapedonta; family Solenidae; genus Solen; species Solen grandis. Next base: position 34,589,836 of record CM037792.1, read on the forward strand.
CGCTCAGCACAACATGCCATGTTTGGTACTGGATGTCACACCTATGCTTTGAATGGATACATTATATTGTTCAAGGATATCAGCTATATAGGTAATTTAAGTTGTTATTCAGTTTTTATGCAGAAAGTTGAATGCCTAATTTTTAAGTTAGGCTTTGGTTAGCGATAAAATGAAAGCTTTCGGCACAGAAATTGACCTTTCCGGCTGTGTACCGTTATGGGGATATCGCCAAACCGAAAGTAGAACGATATCACAAATTATGGGTTTACAAATATGGACAAGAAGACTGTGCAGATGGTTGCTGAAACCTTTATACAAAGAAATTTAAGTCTCACTTACATATATGGCCTTTCTTCGGCCATGATTTCTGTATTCTTGTGAAAATGAAAAGAGAACCCAGACATCAAGAGTCCCAAGAGCAAGTTCGCACAATTTGAAGGTTTTGCATCCGCGTTAGCGATACTTCAGCTTGCGCTTCAAGCACTGCTATTTTAGAATATTAAACAATGTTGTTGAAAGTGACTGTTAAGTACAATTTAGCAGTCGATAACCTGCTGTTTGCATTTAACATTGTCAAAATATTACATTGTGTTCTGCTCTGCGTTTATAAGATTCCATTATAACCGCAGAAACTATAGAGGAATCCGAATTCATTCCGTGTCAGTCACGCGCATTAGAAAACAAGCCAGCTACAGATGACAGTAATATGTGAGCGTCTGCGTCATCCAGGTGAGATAATTACAAATAGCAACCAGGTTGTTTACATGCAGTTGACATTACATTTTAGATTTTGTTTTCACCGATAGACCAAAAGTGATTCGTTTGGATTATTGAGAATTCAAAGTAAGTATAATGATTTAATAGAATATGTACATAAAGTTTATGTTATTAAAGTTATATATTGGTCGATTTACAATTTACTAGCTGGTTAATTAAATTTAAGGTGATATTTCTGTACTTTCACAGGTATACATGTGTGTCACAAACAGCATGGCCTTCCTTTCCACCATCCAAGTTTAAGAGTGGATGGTTGCCTTCCTTCTCACACTGACATACAGTCAGCAATATTTTCCCATTAGTGTTTCTCATTAATTATAAACTGGATTAAAAGAAGAAGGAGAGAAGCACTGTATAATCATATATTGATTTTCTTTGAGATCTCTTAGGATACAAATGATATAGGATTGGAATGTTTGCAGGATTTCGAAATGCAAATCATGCACAATATTTGTATTTATATGGTCAGCATTATCTCAGTATGTGTTAATGGCCACTACCAGATTAATGTTAGACTGTAGTTCATTTGTTAAATTCTACTGAGATCCGGTATTCTTTTTCGTATTGGCCTCCCCCAGCAGATATAACTGTATCAATTTCCATTTTAATACTAGAAAATAAAATTTTATTTGAAAATATTCACTTGTAACTAATAATGACCTTGTTTTAAAATCAAAGGTCAAGGCTTTGAACTTAAATGTGAAAATTTTTTCCAATCAGTAACTGAATTTTTATACGCCCCTACAAATTTTTGTACAGACATATTATGTTTTCAACCATGGCATTTGGGCGGGCGGTGTCCCTCGAAGTGTCCAGACTCCTATTCAAACAGTTTTGATCCAATCCTCTTCAAACTTGCTGACAAAGTTTATGGGCATAATATCTCTGATAAGTTTGATTTCTAGCCAAATTGCCCCAGGCACTCTTGGATTATGGCCCTTGATATGTTGAAAATATGTGAAATTAACAGGGTCTTAACTCCTATTCAAACAGTTTTGATCTGATCCTCTTCAAACTTGCTGACAATGTATATGGGCATAATACCTCACTTTGACTTCCAGCCAAATTGCCCCAGGCTCTCCTGAGTTACGGCCCTTGATTTGTAGAAAATATGTGAAATTAACAGTGTCTGGACTCCTATTCAAACAGTTTTGTTCTGATCCTTTTTAAACTTGCTGACAATGTGTATGGGCATAATGATATCTCTGACAAGTTTGATTTCTAGCCAAATCGCCCTAGGCACTCTTGGATTATGGCCCTTGATATGTTGAAAATATGTGAAATTAACAGGGTCTGGACTCCAATTCAAACAGTTTTGATCTGAACCTCTTCAAACTTGCTGACAATGTATATGGGCATAATATCTCAGCCAAGTTTGATTTCCAGTCAAATCGCCCCAAGCACTCCTGGATTATGGCCCTTGCTTTGTTGAAAATATATTTAATTACCAGTGTCTGGACTACTATTTAAAGTCAGGGTTTGAATTTAGCCAGATTTTGTACTTGCTATTTTTAGCAAGTAGTAAATGTTTTTACTTGCTAAATGAAAAATCAACTCGCAATTTTAAAGTTTTAAATTCTTTACTTGTAAAGAGTCAAATGTCAGTTTTTACAACACAGTGCAAAACTATGAACCATATCATACAGTGAAAACAAACTAAGCATGTAATTTTAGTTTCGGGCCCCATATGGCAGAGTGGTTGGTCTTTCTGTCTCTCTCCAGACATCCACGTACCATCTTGTAACTGCAGGCTTTGGGTCATAGTTCTTTAACACAACATTAGCTTCTCTATTTCCACTCGCAAAAAAAAAAGAAGCAAGTACCTGAAATTGTAAATCGTATTTATAAATTTTCACTCGCACTTAGCAAGTATGCAAGCCTAACTTTGAACCCTGAAAGTGTTTTTATTTGATCCTCTTCAAACTTGCTGACAATTAAATGTGTATGGGTATAATATCTCGGCCAAATTCAATTACCAGCCAAATCACCTCAGGAACACCAGGATTATGGCCCTTGATTTGTTTGAACATGGTGCATTTTAGGACAGCATGTATTGTGGGCATATTATGCTTCGACTCTTGGAGCTCTAGTTTGGCCTAATTTCTTCAAACAGTTTTAAGTTAATCTATTTCATTCTGGCTCCTATTTTCAGTAAATTTGTATCTGTACAGTGATGTTTTTGGTTTTATTTATTTGCCATTGCTTCTGACTCAGCAGGCACATCCTCTGGGGCCAAACATGATATTGTTCCAACATATCTTGTCTAGTATCATTTGAATCTGGTTAATGGTGTATCACTGATCGTAGGAATTTCAATATTCCATTGCAATATTTCTTTTAAATTTCAGGGTTCTAGAGAGACAATGTGGCGTCTCCTCCAAGCTTTAGTGATCTTCACTTCATGTGTCCAGTTGTTTGTTAATGCTCAGTGTAACACAACAACCACAGATGGTAAGAATGATAAAATGATTGCATTTATTGGAGTAATCAAAAAATACATAGTCATATCATAAGTACGTAAAATAGTTGTTAAATTATCTATAGCAATAATAGTATTACTATTAATAATACTATTGACATAGTATTAGCAGGGTATTTATGTTTCATTTTTACACAAATTAGTTATTTGTTAAGACAGGTAAGTCAGATGGCCTTGACTTAACAGATGACCTTGACTTAACAGATGGCCTTGACTTAACAGATGACCTTGACTTAACAGATGGCCTTGACTTAACAGATGACCTTGACTTAACAGATGGCCTTGACTTAACAGATGACCTTGACTTAAAGTCATTTGCTCAAAGTCAACAAACTGCCTTTTATCAGAACAGAACATGTTTTTATTTAGATTTGTACCTAGTACATCATCTTCAATGCAATATCATCATTACAGTTTTCGTCAATACAAAATTGTAAGCTAGCTCATATACTAGCCAGAGAGTATGTCAAGGTCATTTTGGCTAAGGTCAGGGTTACTAGCTTAAACTAATATCAACTTTGTGTATATGGCCAGTATCCTTGCTTGATATAAAGGTGTCATGACCCAAAGACATTTTCTTATGTTCAAGGTCACAAGCACTACAAGTACCAATATTTTGTCTTGCTTTGATCTATAGATAACGTACATGTACTTGTTTATAAATTCTAGATTTTCACACACCCAATTTCTATAATTTAGAACATTTTCCTCCAGGTCATTTGATAAATTACCATAAGGGATTTACTGTATATTGTATCATCATGCATGCAAAAGAAAAAATAAATAAAATTTGGTTTTGATTGATTGTATTTCAGCTGAGTTAGCTGTCCATAGTGTTGAAGTGAAGTTTTACAGAGTACAAACAAGTGAGGTATGTAATAAACAAACAAAAACAAAAATGTGTTAAATGTTATATGTAATTATGAATGTCACCCTGGGCCCACCCCTCTGGGAGGAAGAATATCGAATATTGATAGTAACTTTTCATTTATTTTGAACCAATATCAGAAGACCACTTTTATTTATTTTAGAGGCTCTGATACCCTACATTGCATGTAATTTTGTTTGCTTGTTGTTTTTTTTACACATTTTTCTTGGTAAATTGTATGTGAACATTTAACCAAGAGAGATGAAAAGTATGACCATACCAGATACTTTGATAAATTTGATCTTGTATATATGCATTTAATCAAATCTAAAAAAAAATAAAATAAAATAAAATAAAATCTTTGGATACTTAAGTTATGGTGGAAAGAACATGTTGAAGAAAATTCATTCCATTTTGAAATATTTCAGTGGAATTCCGGAGATACGTCAGCAACAATTGCTGTCCAGATCTCGAACACAGCCAATGCCTACTGTGCCGCCAACCCAGCTGCCTGTGGCGTGACCAGCTGCTGCAGCTCCTCGTAAGTTTCATCATAATGACAGCATCCCCATACCTTTCACTTAATTTGCCCATGTCTCTATTTATCTATATAACAAAGGGTCATTTGTCCCGTTTGAAAATATCAAGGGAAAACCCTGACGTTCACCAGAACATCCTTATTAAGTTTCAATCCTTTTCACATACAAGATAGGGCACAGTGGTTTCCTGTCCAGACAGTTGTTTTCAGGTACTCCAATTTCCTCCAACAGTATAAAAACTACATATGCTGTCATGTATTCCAGTGAGACTGACCTTTATAAATAAACTGTGAAAACTAGTTCAAATGAGATATGATGTTTAAACAATGATATATTAGTTATTTATCTTTTTTTTTCTTGCCAGACTGTGAGAAAAAATATATTATATTTGTCTCATATCAGATTTAAAGATGCAGACGTGATCGCTACCACCGGGTACCCACAGGACAGTCTGAAGGACCTGGTCTACAAGTTTGGACTGCAGCTTCCTAGCGGACTGACCCCGTCTGGAACACCAGAATGTGTTGTCAGTAAAAATACGCTGTCAGGTATGTTGATTGTCAGACAAAACTGTCAGGAGAAAGGGAAAGAAGCTGTTGTACCCAGATGTCTGCTATGTATAAGCTGAATTGTAGAATAAAGTCGTCACTTATAATCTTTTCAGGTAAAGAGGAAGGTCTTTTATTGGGGTTAGGGAGGGGATATGTGTCATTTTTGTGTCTGTGTGTTTTTTTTAAAGTTTTTTTGAAGTACACAAACTCTTTTAAGAGGGGAAGACATTTGTGAAAAGCTCCATAAGTATGAAGAAAGAAATAAAAGCCCTGGAATCTGAATACTGGCTGCTTGTGTAGACATGCACTATTAGATGTTCATGTATTGTTATATCTATTGAAATTATTTGATATCTAACTGGAAACATAAAATATAAAAATGTTTATATATGTAATACATTTATAAATATCCCTAACTGTATGCATTTTGTACTTGATATACTTGGGTAAATAAAGTTTTGATCTGTTCTGTTCAAACTTTAATCTTTACTGCAGACATAATCGGAGAGGCTCGTTCCAATATACATTCAGCGACTGGTTACTGGATCACGTACGTTGGGGATGAGTTTTATGGAATCCCCCCAAACCACAAGCTGAATCAGATCATCATACCGATTGCGTGCGTCGTCATCATCGCTCTCATCATCTTCATCATCATCCTGCACTTCCAAGAGTAAGCCACATTTATGACATCTTGTTTGTCTTTATGTGGAGGGATGGTGGATGGGGAGTATGGCTGTGTATTTTTTTATTTGCATTTTAAAATGTGAAAAAGAAAAAACAGAAAAAAAACCAGTTAATTCTTTTGGGCATTCTCCCTGAGAAAAAAAGAGTTGTTATTTCTTCAGTGATTAAAAAACTGCGCCTAAATGCCTTTTTTCCTCTTAAAAGGGGAGAATATGAGATTTGTTGCATATTGCATATTTTTTGCAGTAAATAATTCATTTATCTTTTATCTATTTCTGTCCCCCACCCCACCAAAAAAAAATCTTTGCATATGGAGGGATTTGTTTTGTTCATATTATTGTTATTTTCTGAAACAAGTTTGAAAGGTTGGCCCAAAAAGTCCCTGTTTGGCAGCACTTTAAACTTGTCCTGAGATGCATATCACATATCCTTAGTCAAAACGTGTTTTCTATCATTGCAATTGTTTCCATGGTAACCACTCAATCATATTTCGCAGGAAGAGACGCAATGCCGCTGCTAAGAGAAAGAAGATCAGGGAGGACAGAAAGAAGCATTCCAAGGCTAAAGTGAATCCGACTTACGATATTGATCCAGAGATTACTAAACCGGATGAATCTTTAAGTGGCAAAAAGTAAGATTTTTTCTTCAGCAAAATGTTGGTTACTTTAAACTTTTAGGGTGTTTACTGTTATATTTTATGGATATGCAATTGGTTGCATTGTCTAGAAGGTAGAGAAACTTTTCTTGATCAGTCAGTGTATATCTTACTGATGCATATACAAATTTTCTGTTGTTTTAGTATTTCACTAATATGCCACTTTTACCAATGACTTGTTAACCCTTTCCCTCATAGAGGACACCATGATAAGATTACGAGTGCATCAAAGGTTTTATGCTGTTCGCTGCTACTCAGTGGTCTGGAAATGAGGATTTTGTAATTAAATTTGGTAAGGTTTAACTGTGGTTTTCTGCAGATCAGGCTTTATGTGGTACCTACTGAGTGCGTCAAAATGAGTCTATATGAGGGAAAGGGTTAATCATCTTTGCTGATTTATACTTGGTTTTTACTAGAACTATGAAAGAATGTAATTAAGGTACACCATGCCGTAAGATACAGCTGCCCTAGCATCATGTTACAGTTCTTGAAATCAGGGCTTGTCCTCTTTATTCCAACCCCTATGTACCATGTCATATACACAGGTTCTAGAATCAAGAAACAAAGAAAGATATGTTGGAAAAAATCATATCATCAAAGTTGGAAGGAAATTTGCAGATGAAATTTCTTTTTTTCTGGCTTTCATGCATGTATGTAACAGATAAGCCACACCCTAAGATGTTTAAGTAACTAACAAATAATGTTTTAATAAGTTTTGAGTTAATTTATGTGTGCCATGTGTATCTGTTTCCGTGACAACTGCACAGCAAGTAGAAGTTTAGAATCACAGTTCGTGCTTTTTTCTCAACAGTTTTTAGCTCACCTGAGCCAGAGGCTCAAGGTGAGCTATTGTGACCGGTCTTCGTCCGTCCGTCCGTCCGTCCGTCGTCCGTCCGTCGTCCGTCAACATTTTGCTTCAAACGACATCTCCTCCTTAACCGCTTGGTCAATTTTGATAAAACTTTACAGGGATGTTCCTTGGGTGGTCCCCTTTCAAAGTTGTTCAAAGAATTGAATTCCATTTGGAATTCTGGTTGCCATGGCAACGGAAAGAAAAAACTTAAAATGTCTTCTTCTCCAAAACAACCAACTGAATTTCAAAATGTTTTGGCACAGATGTTCCTTTGGTAAGTGTCTACCAAGATTGTTCAAATTATTTGGATCCGTAAAAAAACATGGCCGCCAGGGGCGTGGCTAGTTTTCCTTAGATGCCTATACTCAAATCTTAAAAAATCTTCTCCTCCAAAACTGCTGGCTGAATTTCAAAATGTTTTGGCACAGATACTCCTTGAGTAAGTGTCTACCAAGATTGTTCAAATTATTTGGATCCATAAAAAAACTGGCCGCCAGGGGCGGGGCTAGTTTTCCTTTATGTCTATAGTGAAAACTAAAAAATCTTCTTATCCAAAAAGATGTTCCTTGATTAAATGTCTATCAAGACTGTTCAAATTATTTGGATCCATAAAAAAACATGGCCACCAGGGGCGGGGCTTATTTGCCTTTTATGTATATAGAGAAACCTTTAAACAACATCTCCTCTGAAACCACTGGACAGATTTAGATTAAACTTGGCAGGGATGATCCTTGGGTCAACCTTCACAAAAGCTGCTAAAATAAACTTGATCCATGTAGAACTCTGGTTGCCATGGCAACAAAAAGAAAAAAAATATGAAAACTTTAAAAATCATCTTCTTCAAAACTACTGGCCAGATTTTAAAATAAATTGGTACAGATGTTCCTTGGGTCAACCTATTTATCTCAGGTGAGCGATTTAGGGCCATCATGGGCCTCTTGTTTTTCTTCTTATCAAATGCTATACTAACTGAATGAATGCCCATGGATCAAAAGATTTCAGGTAAAGTCCCTGTAATGGTTCTGCTATGTCTTGGACTACTTAACCTCTTTCAAGATAACCAAGGTACCCTAATGAAACATTAGGAAATCTTGGTTATCTCCATAAAAGGCCATGAGGTCTGAAATGTAGCAGAACCATTACAGGGACTTTACCTTAAAATCTTGTCCAGGGTAGGATGAGTTTGTCCAAGGCACAAAATACTAATCAGCCCAGGAACTGTGCAAGTTTCAAACAGTTGGTCTTTGGTTCATGTACAATTAATTAATTAAAATCTGAGTATGAATCAGAAGAATTCAAGTCTGCAATCTGATCTTGTCATATACTAATTTTAATTAGTGTTTAAGCATGGATCCTGAAAGCAATATTCAAATTAAAGTTTTGGATTTTCCAGTAGCTTACAGAAATATCATGTGATCATGGGTTGGCATGATTACAGGTTTCTTTGTGATACTGTCTGTAGTCATAGATGGCAAAAGATCCCTTGTAAAAGTAAAAGCTTTTGCAATTCTGAATTGAAGTTAATTAAGTTATAGTTTTGATCTCTTAACTCTTTTTCGATGTAGATAAATTTTAGTGCATGCATGCTTTCCATGCTCACAAAAACACAACTCTGTGTATCAAATGATTAATGTGTTAGTCAGGAATATGCTTCTAAAAAAATGATTTTCATCTGTTCTTCATTCATGCTAATGCTTATATATAAGGTTTAATGATTTGAATTGATAGAAATGTATATTTCACCAAGAAAAAATTGCCAGAGATTCATATTTTTTTGTTTAGAATTTCCATTATTTAAGTACACTATTATGAGGCAATGGCTGTAAATTTCCAGAAATTTGAATTTGTTTTATTCATATATATTTCAAACTACAGAGATGATGTTTGCAGCTGTCCATGACATTTTGATGCAATATATTATATTTCACTTTTTCCTGTGTACTTTTATGCCTCTACCTTGAAACTTGTGACAAAGTGATTTTCTGTTGGTCATCCATCACAAAATCTTGTGTTGTTTATCTCTCTTAACCTATAGTTAGTTTACATGCATTATTTGGGAAGCTGGTAATCAACCTTTACAGAAATTGTCACTAGCATTGAAATTCCTGCCCCTGTGGTTTCCTTCCGGAATTCATAAAGTCACACCAGAGTTATAGCCCCTAATTTAGTGAAAACGTCACAAAGTTTGGGCATTCCATGCCCTGTAGATTCATTGCTATTTTCTGTTATACTTTCTTTGTTTTGCTCTGGCTTAATTTCATGTCCAAAGAAACATTTAATATTGTCTTAAATTAACTTATTTTTAAAAAAAATGTAGTAAATGCATATTATTGTATTTTATATATATTTTTATGTTATAAAGTTTTATCTCTTGCTTGGTCCTGAATTTTCATTGGTCCATGAAGCAAACATTGCGAAAAATTAGACCAGTGCAAAATGAAATTGAAATGAAATAATTAACAGTTATTTTCACCATCATCACAATATACAATATTGAGATTCAGCTAGAATCAGCAATATCCTAGCTTAATTAATCCCTCTTATTACAGAGTTCTGAAAGAGAAGCCCAAGCGGTAGGTTTATCAACATTTTGCACATTTTATTTGTAACATTGTATGTACCAGTCTGTAGCTGCTCTTTTTATTTAGCTTTATTAGTCGAGTTTAACCTTCTAAAATTTGGTGCAGTGGGACTGATTCATCATTATTCTGGGTTTGAAATGATATATATATATGACTTTTGTGTCCTCAGAAATGTTTGTATACATATAAATGTCATAATGTACAACAAACATCTCAAACTCTGGTGCAGACTGGAATGGCTCTGCATCAAAGACTGCTCCTCTCAGTTACCATATCATCATGGTGTGTACCGAAAGTATGATATTGATTACCTGTGATTTAGCTGGAAATTTGCTTTCATCAACACTCACTGTGCAAGAGACCTGTTTGAGATCTCCTGCGTTGGAGATTGCAAACATCTAAGAAGACACCAGTAAATGCTGGTCTAACAATTCAGCCAATCATTTATTTCACATTCTTTAACCCAGATTAACCACTTTTAAGGTGTTTCTGTATTTTTTACATTTGTTAAAATAGTTATAGGTTCCTCAGAATCCTGTACCTCACTTTCAGAATATTATAATGTTCTATTTATTCATCTTGTTCACATGATAAGACTGATTAAACTACTCTACATAAAAATATTCCTAACATTTTTTATACATTCTTCTCTTAGTTTAGTGTGTCTTTATACATTTATTACTGTAGTGTACATAATTGGTTTGTTTCTTTGCTTAGGAATACTGTCCCATTGATTGTTTAATAGTCATTTGAAGATATAGTGTGGCTACACTGCAATATCATGCCATATCTAGACATCTGGTATGTATGATACCACACCTGGTCACATTATTCTGACACTGGGCTAACCTCTCCCAGAAGTGCCCTGTATTTTTGTTGATTACCAAGTAGATCAGTTCTGATAATTAACAACTTTGGTTAATATCATGGGATGAACTCTCTCAGCGACCGTTGACTGCATGAACCTATTAGAGTCTGAACATCTTTACAATTAAATGCATGTTTTGTATTCAGTAGTACCGATTATTTCATTATAAGACTGCATATATGTATCAGTCCACCATTACCATAGTAACAGTATTGTTTTTAGCTAACCCTACTAACGGTATTTTACTTTTTCCCATGTTAAAAATACATATACACATTTTCAATGTACGCTATCTATAAATAGCTAACAAGTATCAAGATTATGTCATGAACCAAAAAAATCTGCTGTCTTGGGCGACATAATTTGTTCTTGGGTAAACATTCCATGCTGTCAGACTCAATGAAAAAATACACTACATTTGTTCTTCTCATATTTTATACTCCTGGGTTACTTAGGAAAAACTTTGTGTGTGATATGGCATTTCACTTAAGTCATGTTTCAGTAGCATAATTCTCAAACCAGTTATAGTTTTTTTTTGTTATGCTATGCTACTGCAACCACTGCCTCCAAGTAACTTGTGTGATGATAGGAATTCAACCCTTGGGTCGTCATATTCTTATTATTTTCTTTTTTGTTTTTATTATTTAAATAACTAAGTTATAATCTTAATGAATATACTTCAAATGAAATAGAACAAAATTGATATGAATTACATTTTTTTTTTTTTTTTTGGCAGTGATTACTGTACTTATCAAGGGAAGTAACTGCTATTGGGAGTTTGGTTTTAATAGCAGTAAAAGGATTAAGTTGAACTTGAGAAAATACAAGGTTAAACTCAATTAATTTAGCATAAAAATGACTTACATGTATTTGTATCCAGACAAATCAAACTCAGAGAGTTTGTCTATGCTTGCATGCAATTATAAGTAATAGTATTCAAGAAGTTCTTTGAGTTTTTTTTGTTCATTTTACAATTATTTGTTGTTGGAATGGTCATTTAATAGCTGTTACAAGAATGTTGTCTGTAGACAGATGGTATAAGTTCACTTGATACATGAATGTCTTATGCATGTTGTTTAGTTATAAAATTAAATGAAAAGCAAGGTTTGTAATTTAGTAAATGGTTCATTTAATTATGTTTTACATCTTGTTTATGTTGAAAAGGAAATAAGTTTTGTAATTTTGTTTGTTTATTTTTTCTCTCAACTTGATCTACACTATTACATATAAAATGGTTTCTGGGCTTGACTGGGAAGCTTGGTTATGGAAAAGTTGCAGTTTGGTCTTACTGGTCACATTCTTGACTGCAGATCCAAAGGTTGTTGTTTCAAACCCTTTTGACCTTGAGGTCTTGAAGTACTGGTCCAACCCTGGAACCGTCAAGATGGATTAGTTTAAATTATAAGAACCAATGGAAGTAAAATAAATAAATAAGTTTACTGTCATCCACAGTTAAACCTGATGTAAAAGAACACCTTAGACTCCATTACTCTACAATAAAACATTATTTTGAGAATTCCATCAGTCTTAACGCCACAACAGTAAACCCTTTTTAAAAAAGTCCATCTTTGTATTAAGACCAATTTACTGCTGAGTGCACAATTTTAAGGACTGACCCTTATTTACTCTTTCACTTGATTTTCAGACCACAACATTATAATTCAGATCTCAGTGATTGTCTAGTAAGAGGTTTCAGTATGTAGGATTAGAGGGGTCAAGGTCATTGTGGCTTAATATAGAAAACTTGACTTGATAGATATTTAAGAGTAATGGCTGTAGTCTGGGAAAAAGGAAATGTTGACGGCCTATTCTGTTTTGTCATCATCATCATGCATCATCATTTTTACAAGTTTAGGAACCATTTTTGGCCACATTTTATTTAGTCACTTCTTGTAATATTTATCTGTTTCTTAAAACTTAATAAGGAAAGGGGGTGCAAACTGGCTTTGCCCCATACCATCCTGGTGACCTCCCACCTGTACCAGGACTGGTTCGAATTCCACCAACAAATTACTTACACTAAGTAATACTTAAGTTCCTAAACTAGGTAGATACACATTCCACCATTACAATTTTATGAAATATTCAAGTGCATGACTTGCAGGAATGACATATTATGTATTTTGTTAGAAACACGGCTAATGAAATTCACCCTTAAGTATTTAAATTTTACTTAGCACTAAGAATTGTTGATGGAATTTGACCCTGATTTCTAAAGTAAGCTCTGATGATTATTGTTGTTTCTTACTTGTGAAGTGCTTAAAGTGCTTGTTTTGTATAGTAAATTGTGAAGTTGAAAAAAGCATTTTTGAAATACAATACTTTCTGCTAAACTAAGGACTAATCAGTCAATTTTACTACCACATGTTTACATTGTTAGCTAGAATTATTATGCTTTGCTTGGCTGATTAAACCATATACCAGTCCATAAAGGGAACCAGCATGTCTGATCAAGTATGGGATGGGGGAAGCACAGGGAACCATCTGCTTTTATCATTTAGCCTTCAGGCAAGCTATGGCATTTAACCCTTTACTTCATATACACTTAACCCTTTCCCTCATAGAGGAAACCATAAAAAGCCCCATGCGAACAACATAAAACCTGATCAGCCTGCGAGTTACTGCGAGAGGACTTTATAATTAAATTTGGTTTAAGGTTTTGATCAGGCTTTATTTGGTACCTCTTGAGTGTGTCAAAATGAGTCTATATGAGGAAAAGGGTTAACTGATTGGCAAAATTAGAGCATACATTTAGATCCTTACAGGGGCTATATAATCAGGGTCTCCTCTATTTAATGATACAATATTCTATACAGTCTACATAGCAAAGAAATATCCATTGTTTCAATTAATACCATTTAAAGTTCAGTAAACTAATTGTCATCATGTCATAAATTTGCACATGAATATTCATAAGGTAATTGATTGAAGAGTCACATTGCAGCTTGGGGATCCATTTGGATAAACATGTTAATTAATTAGTTCATTACACATTGAGAGTGAATGATCTTGATCCTTATTCGTGAATGAGAATGACGCGATTTGACATCAATATATAAATGAATATTCTGAAAAACATGTATGTCAAGCAAAGGGTTTCTGTGCTATAGGTGGTTTTGACCTTAAGGTTTATAATTCTAACAATTAAGGCCAAGAGTTCAGTTTCACAAATATGATTATGCTTTATAGATATGTCTAACAAAAAGACAACCTTTCAATTAAAAGCTTGTCATTTATGAATACTAACTAACAAAGATCAAGTATTCTACATTTAACATGACTTACATGTCTAACAATTTCTTCATCATGGTAACCCTGGGATATGTTAGGCCTCCAGTTTCCTGCTGGGTGACAATGGTCTACCATACTGTATTGCAGTAAGGACGAGCTATACAAGGAGAATCTGAAGCGCAGCACCCTTACCAGCAAGACCGCCAGCATCCACAGTGAGGACTCGGCCATCAGGCTCGACCAGGAGCCAAGACAGAGGCACGGTTACGCATACGAGAGAGACGTTCCCACCGGAGGAGCTACAGGAACTGGTAGGTGGCACAGCTGAAGTTCTAGCCTTCCTGTAACTGCCTGCATATGTAATTAATAATTGTCCACTTATCTGGTCGGTGTGTTCATTCCATTTGAAACATGAAGAGGGTACTCAGTATTATTCCAAATGACTTTATTCAAACTTATCTCATAGTCCTGGTGACTGTATTTTTCCCATATTCTTCAATGTTTGTTTCCCATTTCTGCTACATTTCTCGCATGTTTCGGTAGATGGTACCCAGCAGTATGGCCGCCTCCAGCCATTGCAGCAGAATCCAGACTCGGAGGTCCAATCACCAGAGAAGAAAAAGAAGAAGAAGAAGAAGAGGTAAGCTGTTATTTTTATCAATTCAGTTAGGATTAAAATGTATAGTTTACAGACATTAAAATGTGTTAAATCTTGCCAGGTTGGTGGGTCTCTAAGCTAAATGAAATGTTTTACAGTTTGTGTGTTTAAAAATTAATTTATTCAATAATTTTAATATTTCAGAATAATGCGCAATATAGATTTTAAATACATTTACATGTGTATTTCAGTTTTCTGATTTATAGAAACTTAAAAATGGAAATTCATTGCTTAACCCTTTCCCTCATATAGACTCATTTTGATTGCACTCAATAGGTACCACATAAAGCCTGATCTGCAGAAAACCACAGTTAAACCTTACCAAATTTAATTACAAAATCCTCATTTCAAGACCACTGAGGAGCAGCGAACAGCATAAAACCTGATCAGCCTGTGAGTTTCTCGCAGGCTGATCTGGTTTTATGCTGTTCGCATAGGTCTTTTCATGGTATCCTCTATGAGGGAAAGGGATAATATAGATTTTTATTTTTTTGTAAAAATGACATTATGATTGTTTGAATGTTTTATCATGTTTTGTCATCTTCTTTAATGCAAAATACAGGGAGAGAAATTTGGAATGGTATGTCTTTGCATAAGATGCAAATCCAGAGTGCTTGATCTGGGCTATTTTTAGCTGACCTTTGGTTGCCTTAGTAACCCTTTACCTCTTGAAGAGTGGTGACCAAATTTGTAGTATTGCTATTGCTTTCACAGACTCCCAACTCCATAAAAAAATTATAACAGGAACATAATCAATATTATTATAACAGTACTGTTTTAAAATAAAACCATGATGAGATTCTGGCAAAGTACTTGATGGGCACCTGTATGTCTGAATCAGATACATGGCAGATTCAAGGTCATGCATGTACATATTTTACAAATTATAACAATTTTTATAACAACATTGCAGTAGAATGCTTTTAAACATTTTTTTTTTTAGTTATTTTTTTTTTAGTTTTTTTTTGCATATCTTCATAACTACTGAGTCACAGTGTGTGTACTGTGGCTTAAATATGTCATTTCAAGCAACCTACCAAGTTTGTCTTTCATTGTCAGTTTTAATGCTCACCTCTACCTTTTTGCATGCATGTATTGGTTAATACAGAGATCATTATAAGGTTCAGCATAGATACAGATCCGCTGAAATATAGGAGCTTAAGTTAGGTTATTTAACATTTTCTGTACAATATGGATACATATTTGTAAGAGTAAACAGATCTGAAAGTCATTTTGGATGAGCAGCTTTTGTGAATCATACAATATAGAAAAAAAGGATTTTTGTATATGCAATGTGTCCAAATACGGAAATAATTAATATTGTATGCCATGTGATTTAACAAAAAGTCTCTCATAAATTAGGATATAGAATAAAGTGGAGATGATAATCAATATATCTGTAATATAAAGAAGCCCACTTGTGGACACTAGTGAACAGCCTTTTATTGTGAAAACTAAACAACTTTTGTGAAAAGTATACTTTTGTGTGAAAACTATATTTTTTTTTTTTTTGTGAAAACTACACCTTTCAAAGCTGGCTATAAAATCTTTTTTTTTTTTCCACAATTCTCTAGACATCAATCCTGTTTAAAATTGTCCTTGACTCTGCTATACCTCTTCATATATAGCGCTAGGTGTGTGTTGTACCCTTTACCATTCACAAGCACCATTTTGTTAGACTATCTACAACCCAGATCAGACTGACAGAAATGTGATCAGATTTACAGGGTCACCATCTCATCTTGTGGTATAAATGAGTCAGGGACAATAGTCTGGTCACTTGGGGAGATAGTTAATTGTAGGTTCGTCCAGTGTGACTCTGGTCAGTTTCATGATGAATCTCACCAGGCTGGTAAAGGTATGATACCACACATCTGCTGCTATGCCAGTAAGCTAGCTTTTATAGAAGCCTGCTGCAGACTTTTAGAGCACCAGCTTTGCAAGGTGCCAAACTTCAAGCTTGAACCACCCAAAAATATGTTTTACAGTTACACACAAACAAAGCTTTTCTGAAAATATTTGTCATTAGGCCATGTGCAGGAGTCTGTATTAGCTTCAGTATTATCATGATTTAGTATTTTTAATTATACAGTCATTTTCATTAATTAAGTGGTCCTTACTTTATTCATATGCCTTAACCCTTTCCCTCATATAGACTCATTTTGACGCACTCAAGAGGTACCACATCAAGCCTGATCTACAGAAAACCACAGTTAAACCTTACCAATTAATTGTAAAATCCTCATTCCAGACCACTGAGGAGACGAACAGCATAAACCTGATCACCAATCTCAGTATTTGAGTTATGAATCTGATGGCAGAAATTCCTCTATGAGGGAAGGGGTTAAAGTATATATTTGTCTGACAAAATACTTTGTACCAGTTAAGCAGATTGGTTTATCATACAGAATTATCTCAGTATTTGAGTTATGAATCTGATGGCAGAAAAGCATTAAATGAAAAGTAAAATTGGTGGTTTCAGTGGAATATCATTTTTGTGCCACTCATGAAATTTTGATTTTCCTCCTCACTGATGAGGAATTAAAAATGATATTCCACCAAAACCAACTATTATTCTATATTTATCACTGTGTTTAAAATGCAAATTTATCTCTAATTATTAGTGTTCCAAACTGAATCACAATGTTTCTATGTATCATACAGAATTTTTCTAAACATATAATATATCTCACAGTTTTATATATATAAATTTGCATTATACAGTTTATCTCAATATATATACACATATCAGTCAGTATATTATACATGTATCGTAGCATGTATAGAGGAGATGACTTTAGTCAGATTGAATTTGTTTTTGAGTTGGTATGTTGTTTCTAAACACCCAAGTACTGACTATTTAATCTGTAACATGTCCTTAATGGGTACACAATGTCAGATCAAACATACAGCCAATAGGGCAAAGTCAGCAATTTCTTGTTATATATTAAACAGTATATCCTACAAAATTAAGAAAACAGCAAGCAAATTTGAAAGTCAGCCACAGCAATTCAGTTAAAAAACACAAAAGTAGGTTAGATAATATTCCTTGGAGTCCTGTTCAATTTATTGACTGTGTAATGTCATCGAGTGAAACAGAAATTATTCTGTGATGCATACATCATGGAGATCTATCTCAGTGTATAAATGCACCATACACATTCAGTATCACTATGAAAAACTATAAGTAGGTGACATCACCAGCATAATGTGTCACTTTTTTATTGCTTATAAGTTATCAAGAATGACCCTCAGCATTGTGATTTATAAGTATAAAGACTGGTTGTATATCTTTGTATATTGTTTTTGCCAAGTTTTCAACTTACTAATCTAGTTTGCGTAATCTTTTTACTTAAAGTGAAACCCAGTTAGACTTCAAGTGATTCTCACTCAGGAACTGTCCAACTGCGAGATTTAGTGAACATTTTAAAACCTTTTCAGCCTGAATATAACATGGCAGCTGAATCTGGTTTTATAATTACATGTGTGCCATTTTCCTGATACCATTAGATATTCTTTGGTGAACAATAGGAAATATAAAAGTTAAAAGAAGTAATGACATGAAAGAAAATCAAAGGTAAAAAGTTGCTTTAACCCTTTCCCTCATAGAGGACACCATGAAAAGACCTATGCACACAGCATAAAACCAGATCAGCCTGCGAGTAACCCGCAGGCTGATCAGGTTTTATGCTGTTCGCTGCTCCTCAGTGGTCTGGAAATGAGGATTTTGTAAATAAATTTGGTAAAGTTTAACTGTGGGTTTCTGCAGATCAGGCTTTATGTGATACCTATTGAGGGCGTCAAAATGAGTCTCTATGAGGGAAAGGGTTAAGTTAGTAATTATTATAATCCATCCATCATTATATATTGTGATCATGGTTCATCAAGTGATTTTGGGAATTTTATAGTAAATGCAAGCCTTTATAGACTTAGAGCAAAATAGCTTTATTTCCAATTCAATGGATGCTTGCATCTACATTGAAGTCTTCTTAAGCATTTTAAGGACCATGATCATAATTTAATGATGGCTGGATTATCTATATTGAGGTAATGTTGCTTACTATTTGTATATTATTTCTGACCAGCAACAAAGTTAAACAGATGTTTAAAGACTGCCTAATGTGTTATTTGAAATATTGTTTTAGGTCAAAGTCCAAGGAAAATATGACAGGGGAAAATGGGAGTTTAAAAGAAACAGGTAAATAAATTTTGAAGTTGTTAATGTTTTAAAATAGAGGTAAATAGAAAAAGTACAGAAAGTCAGCAGATTTTATTCAAACTCAGTATATTTTCCTAAAAAGGTTGCTTCATTTTTCTATCATCACACTTATTCCGTCATGCTTCAGCAGGTGACACATACGTTCAAGAGAACTCTCTTGTGTATTTAAGTTAACTTAGCTATAAAAAGAAAAGAATACCAAAAATGATAACATCTGATCTTTAATGATATATGATGATTATCATTTATACTAATGGATTTCTCTTAATTTTATTACTAAAAAAAAAAAAAAACATGGATTAAAATGAAATATGTCTTAATAGATATGTTGTATACTACCCGTGTTATAACCATCACATATGTATACATGTCTGTATTGATAAGGTGTGATAAGCATGTATTTTATGCATCAATAGAAATAACATACTGTTAAGTTAGAATGCTGTTAACCCTTTCCCTCATAGAGGAAACCATGAAAAGACCATGCGAACAGCATAAAACCAGATCAGCCTGCGAGTAACTCGCAGGCTGATCAGGTTTTATGCTGTTCGCTGCTCCTCAGTGGTCTGAAATGAGGATTTTGTAATTAAATTTGGTAAGGTTTAACTGTGGTTTTCTGCAGATCAGGCTTTATGTGGTACCTCTTGAGTGCGTCAAAATGAGTCTATATGAGGGAAAGGGTTAAGTTACAATGCTTGTTAATATTAAGATTTGCGACATCTCTATGAGAGACATTACCAGGTACCTGGACACAGATATTTATGCCACTGCTCCTCAAGGTGGAAGTGTTATATGGGAATCCCATGCATTGTCCCGTCCTATCACGTTCCATAGAATCCCATCAGTATCTCTCATAGTGTTCATCCTAGGCAGACTAGCAGGGCATTATATCACCTCCTGTGTTATCTTTTGTAATATTCATGAGCTCATGTTCTAGAAATGTGATATTGGCTAAATATGTGTAATGTGTCGGATAAATAAGACATGCATGGCTATTTTCGTTGAAGTCGATTGCTATTTTCACGAAAATAGGCTATTTTCGGTATCTAGCTCATATCGACATGCATGAAGTCAACAAAAATGTCCACCATGAAAAAAAGATTATACAGTAATGACATATTAAAAAATGCTTGGTAATTTAAAGCCTGTCTGTTGTACCTACAGTTTATGGCTGCTTGTTTTCAGAACCCAACCACCCTGGATCTGTGTGTCCCTGTGACTGTAAGGGGAGCTAATGTTATGTACATCACTGATCAGGTTTTTTGCTCATCAAGACTTTGAGATATTTGCTCTGTCACAGTTTGAAGATATTTGCTCATTGAGATAGAAAATCAAATCAATGGATGACTCCAGGCAGCTAGTTTTAAGAAATCAGAGAATTTCAGTTTAAAAGTTAAAAATCTCTCTTATATAAGTCAGTCATATCAAATTTATCAGTATTTAAGAAGTTGGTATCTACCAGACTAAGAAATATTACCCAAAACTTACATTATTAATTGAGTCTTCTAGGTTTTAATTGAGCAGGTAGAAAATGATAATTATGGTATATAATTTTGAAAACAGTGATCTTATTAATAAGGTAATCTTATTATTCTATAATCTCATTAAAACCATATTTTAACTGATGCTAGCTAGATAGGATCTGATGACATAGTAATATTAAGGTATACTCAAATTGACTTTTGATTACTTATTCAAATTATTTTCTTCAAAATTAACTTTGGTAAAGCTTTGTTAATATGTTCACATTCACAAGTTTAATTGATAGTGATTGAAAATTTTAGTTAAGGTATTCTGATATTCAAATTGTTTTGAAATGCGCATTCTGATTGGACAGTTTGGATATCATTATTATCTAAATATTCATGATATTATGGTCGACCTGACACGTCATACTTTCATGGGATGTTGTCAGATCTTCGTAGAGTATCTGAGGGAATATAAAGAGCTGATTTTAATGAGAACAGTCAGTCTAGAAAGTACTACCGTATTGATAATATGAATGTTAAGTGGGTTTTTGGGGGTTTTTTTTATTCATCAGCATTTTGATTTACAGCATCCTGTTTGTATTTCATTTGAAAATCACTATATCTCACATCAGTTTCACTCACTGTATGAATTTGTGGTTTTTGATATATTTGACATACTCCTAATTTTCTTTATAAGATAGCAATAGACCACTTCACTTCAGCAATATCCGGTATAATTCACTGATTTTAACTGACCAATCAGTGACTGGGGAAAATCTTATTATGTTATTGTTTATTTCCCATTGAACAATGTGTGGAATTATACACCAGCATGTATATAGATTAGGTGTTCAGGAAGTGCTTGTTTATTAATGTAGGTTTATGTCATATTTCGGAGTGAAATGACCGATTGAAATATCATGTTCATATACCGGTACTATCGATCTGTCTATATGTAAAACAATCTGAGTGGGTATACATGTTGTCTTGTGGTTGGCCAGTGGTTCTTCCCAGGTGTCTGAGTGTATTCAGGGTCTTCCTTCACCTGCAATTAGCTGGATGTCGCTATGTGACGGATATATTGCCAGGATGACTACTGTAAACTCAAGCACAACGACAGATAGCATGTAGGCAAACCTAGCTCCTGAATGACTGAAATCCTGTCAGTTAAATGCTGACCCATGCAAACAAACAAATACAAATGAATGAATATATTTTAAAATTTTGATAATTCAATCATTACACTGCTCAAATGTTCAAAGCAATCAGAATGATTTGTATGGGGCTGATAAAAGTCACAGTTAATACCATATTCCTCTAAATCAACAAAGAGTTATCCTCCATGAAAACTAATGATTAATACATGGGACTGTAATATGAACAATTATATGTATTAGTTTAATTATTATTGGTCAACCAAGGAATACATGTCATGTTTTGTTTCCTTTATTTCCTTACTTCTAAAAAGAGAATTATGTCAGAGTTTTAGAAAGGAAAATGCCCATAAGTCCAAAACTGGATGGTATTTTTCATTGTAAGTTGGCATACAGGTGTCTGTTTTGGCATATTACAATGCAATATCATTGTTTATTTTTCAATTCAACATGCACCAAGTCCACTAGGTTCTCTCTACCTTAATTATCTTGTATACATTCTACATTTATATATTATTAATTTTGTTTTGTGATGTTTTGTTTTTGCAGCCAAGTCTCTAAACAGGACATCCACCTGGGACTATTCCTTGAGTAATAATTCCCTAGCATCAAATCTCTGAGTCATAGAGCAAAACTATTGTATCTCTTCCTTAATAGAGAATTACAGCGAGTAATGATAAATTGCTCTGAGGCCTCAAATTTCTATCCAGTTTTTCATTTCCCCTTGCTTGGTTTAGAAGGCTAGCGTCTATCGCAGTTCCATCCATTGATATTTCTACGCTAGATTTTCTTGTTAATTTGTTTGTTTTGATTTTATAATATTTAATTATACACAGGCAGAATTGAATGTCAGATATTATATTTTCTCTTACTTTAATATCTTTATATTATCTTTACTATATTTTTTCACTTTCAATATCTTTATGCCTTGCTCCTCTTGTCTGTCGGTTAGTCCATGTGTAAATGAAACATTATCCAGGTGAATTATTACTTAGTCTTAATCCTGGTACAGTAGTCGCTTTTGAGTAGTAGAAAGCTCAGGTCTGTTTTTGGTTGAATTGAAAATGACATGTTAAGGTCTAATGAATGTCCTTCAGTCAGATGTCATGGTTATAATGGCATTATCATGAGTGTGTATTATATAGCATCGCTTGTGCTTTTATTTCTTTTTTAAAATATATTACAAACAGAGCATCAGATCAGTAAGCTTAACCCTTGAACAGTGTATTTAGACTGATCTCACGTATTGTGATCATTTCTTGAATATAAAGTCAGTCTCGGTCAATCTTTGACTCATGTATAACTATATAACCTCTCTCTCTTTCTCTCTCTCTCTATTATTATATATGTACAGTAAAATTCAGTTACTCTGGACTCTTTTTATATCTAGGGCAGATTTCAAACAACTATTAAAGTCATGATACAGGAGTAAAATGAACATTATAAATATAATTCTTACATGAAAATCAGATTCTTTTTTAGACAATTTAACTAATTTTATTCATACTTTATTTTCACATAAATGGCTTCTTTTTATAAAATAAGCTCATTTTATACACATACTATATTCCTTTAGGCAAAACTTCCACAATGACCTTAATTAATCTGACCTTGACCTACATGTGACCTTGGACTTGACCTCTACAACTGATTTAATGCTTCCTATTACAAAATGTACAACAAGTGATTATGCTTTATATCAATGTTTGGATTATCAAGGGTGGGAATTATGATGAAACACTTTCAGTATACTTCTCTGAGTTGAAACATATGCAATTAATGTATAATGAAGAGGGAGGTAGCCAGGCTTTGATTAAAAAATATGCATAGGGGTGTGTGGAGGGGCATAACTTGCAGTTGGATCAGGGTTTTCTCTGGCATGTCACTTTGGTTGAAAGCATGATTATCTGCAGTGTATATTTTACATAGATAACTCATATTAGAATATTTTTGGGAAAATGTTTGCCCATGTAGCAAATAAAGGTGAACATCTTAGACAGGTTAGAAAGTAGAGTAAAATACCTTGATAGATTTATTATATTTCTGTGATATATATACACTCTTATATTTATGTAAAAAGAAATGTCTTTTAATAACAGTTGAAACACCAGAAATATGTTTTAAAATCATGAGTTTCCCCTTTTTATGATCATTCAAACACTATGATTAAATGCTAATGTTACCAACAATATAATAGGGTTTCAGAATTAAAGATTTAACCATTAAACATCATTTGTTCTAGGATATTACTCAAGTCAGTAAATCATTTGATTTAATGAAATAATTGTTTGCCACTCTGCTATAAAAAGACTACCACATTTATGTATGTTTCTACATGTGTATATATGTATTATTTGCATGATGAAAAACTGTACAGTTAAGTTAAATATTGCAAAGAATTCTTTCTTTTAGTCTTTGCATATTAGAGCTGGGTATCACCAGCAAAAAAGTATCACGATGTATCACGATATTGTAGGCCCGATATAATACAGTATCACGATACTTGATAATATATAAATAACGTAGTTCTGACATGGCCAACTAATAAATTTCTGCTGTAAATTTGATTTCGGCATCCATCTATGATGATTAGGCACATGGAAATATAATAGAAAAAATGCAATTTTTAGTTAATTTTTATTTTTAAAAATCTAATTTTATTTTGAAATCTAGTCTAATAGTCAATCTAGTCAACAAAGACAACAACGACTTACTGAAATAGACACTTTATGCTTGAGATATAAGCGGCAGGCCAAGCGGCATATACAATTTCGCTGCTTTACACCAAAATCTTTTGTCCATTGAAGTATTGCTTGAAAATCGACTCTTGAGGTAGGAATCGTGATTCTGTATCGTCAGCCAAAAATGGCAATATATCGATGCATCAATGAAATCTACCCAGCTCTGTTGCATATAAGGCAGTAGTAGTGAATTTTACCAAACTGCAAAACTTACCATTATTACAACATCACTAGTTTGTTCTTTTATACAGTTTGTGGTTGTTGTAAAATAACACATGATTATTTTCCATCTTTTTGCAGATGTCCCAGGAAAACCAGGCATATGAGTACTAGAGGGAATGAAACCTGCTGGGGTTGAGGGGGTACATACAGCATTGCAAGTGCCGTAAAGGAGGGGAGATATGAAGAGGAGGTTTTTTGTCATATATTTCACCCTTAGCCTTTTGGATGGTCTTTGTGACCAGTATAAAATCAGATCAGCCTGCAAGAAACTTGTAGCTTGGTAGCTAGCTTATTCACAAAGTAACTTTAATAAGTGGAAAACTGTTTATTTTGTATAGAGAGTATTTAATTATCTGCTTTACCATTCATAATAATTATTATCTTAACAGAAAGAAATGGTTGTTGTTCCCTTTATCTAGTACATTAGGTGTTTCATATGAGGAATCTGATCATGTTAAATACTGGTCACTAGTTATCAGAAACGTTGAAAAGTGGAATCTGATCAGATTGAGAACTTCTTTCTGTCTGATCTGGGTTTCTTATGTTCTTGTGGTTAGTGGGTGATGGAGCATTTTATTGACTTTTTCTTTCTGTCTGTGATTTTGAGATATACATGGAAATAAGAGGGAAAACAAAGATAGTGACTCATTGCATGTATTATTGAAAAAGTATTATAAGCTACTTGTTAAGTTGATTATTGATGTTTACCTGTTGTTGTTTTTTATGATGTTTTTTGTTGATTAATATCATTTTTGTTACCTGAGTGACTGAAAACCATACAAATGCAGTACAAATATTGTACAAATACAAGTACCTCAAAAAATGTGTTGCATTAGAGGAACATAATAAATCCTCCATGGAAATTGTTTTATAAGTGTTATATATTCTGCAAATAGTTTTTATCTGTTTGTCCAAAATAGATATACTGTGATGTGTTTTTTCTGTAGGACATTCATTTCACTCTTATGATGGTTGTAATTCCTGAAAAGCATGTCTAAGTTGATTTTTTTCCATTCCTTATACATTTTTATTTTGGAATTACAGTAAAACAGTGTACTTTGGACTCTTCAAACTTTTAAGACTTTATATACATAATTATAATTAATTGTATGAAAACCAAACAATGATTGCCTTGGAGCCAGTTATTCAGGGTATGTTACTTACATGATATTGTGATAATTGATGTAATTATGGACTTTTTTGTCCACATATTGCAAGTTTGTAACATAATATTTACAAGTGCATATTGTGATACCTGCAACAGATAGTTCTTTTTTTTTATCAACAAATATTTATACAAATTTAGTCTTTTTTTCTAATGTTATACATGTGTGTAGTGCTTTCACTTTTATTGTGCAAGCTATAGTCATTTTTTAATCATTTTTATGGCTTTTTAGGTCTCTCCTTTGGAGGAATTCAAAACCATAAATGTGTGTGTCAAACATTGAAACAGGGAAAAAAAAACATATTTTACATGTATGTTTGGAGGCTGCATGTGTAGTGTATAGTTTCATTTTATGCATAGTTATTTTACACAATATGTACAGTGTATGCAAACAAAGTTTTATTTTATGCATAGTCTACATCTTAAGGTTCCCATAATTATGTAAGTGGTACATAGCAAGGATTAGAGTTGTTTTTGTTTTGATATTCAAGGAGGGGAAGGGGGTATTACTGGTTGCTTTTTAATGTTACGCACACATAGCAAATTGCTTTGTCCTTTCCTTCATGGTAACAGGGTTGATAATCCATGTTTTTTAAGAAGTTGAAAGTCATGTTTGATATATAAGCAATATACAGCCCTGATAGACAAGTCCTAGATTAAATCTATTCACCTATTTATTCGCATACTATTGCTTTACTTCTATCATTTCAAGTGTGTTTGTGTGCATGCCAAAATAATTTCTGTTAAAGTGATAGGTATATTTAAAAAACAAATACAAAATAAAAACATGCTCAGAAATATCTCATGCAATTTTGATAAAAAGAAATGTACATAAATGTAAAATATACATGTACATGACTGTAAATATATTTATTATTTGGGGGGTGGGGGTTGAAGCTACATATGTAGTCTGAATTTTGGAGAATACTTTATTTCAATTTATCTTTAAGATCATAGTGATAGTGTTTGATAATTTGCAATATAAAAAGCAATAATTTATACATAGAGATCATTTAAATGTATGATTTATTTTGCAATTTTTTATGATCTGGTTTTTCATTCAACTGCATAATAACTTGGAATTTTTTATACTTAAGATAAAATAACATGTTTTTGAATGTCTGTATCAATACCACATACTGTGAGTTAAATTAAAAAAGAAAAATGTAAAAGTTAAGATATTTTTATTGTTAAATTCTACTGGTATACAT
This sequence comes from Solen grandis, assembly GCA_021229015.1. Taxonomy (NCBI): domain Eukaryota; kingdom Metazoa; phylum Mollusca; class Bivalvia; order Adapedonta; family Solenidae; genus Solen; species Solen grandis. The sequence continues at coordinate 34,616,765 of CM037792.1, forward strand.
GTACGTATACTGCAACAATCAATCATTTACTACTGCGTGTATATTTGTGTGAATTAAATGATATCCACAATAAAAAGCAATTAAAAGAAAGTGGAGATGGTAACTCCTAGCCATTATCCTTCTATTAATATGTATATTTATAAAAAAAAAAAAAAAAATTAACATATACAAAATAAGAAGAAATGATATATTACCCGGTAATATATATGAAGAGCTACTTTTCTAAGAAAAGACATCAGACAAAATTGATACTAAATACTGAACCCTGCATTGAGTGACAACCAGGGGTCAAGTCAAATGGTTTCTGAATAAAGGTGGTCTCTGAATGCAGATGCTTCTGAATACAGCTGGTCTTTGAACACAAGTGGTCACTGAATAGAGGTAGTCACAGTTTGAATATAGGTGTTTCTGAATGCAGATGGTATTTTAATACATATGGTCTTTGAATACAGGTGGTTTCTAAATACAGGTGGTATTTGAATACAGGTGGCATCTAAATAAAGATGATATTTTTATACAAGTTGTCTTTGAAAACAGGTGGTTCTGAATACAGATTGTCTTTGAATACAGGTAGTCTCTGCATAGAGGTGGTCTCTGAAATATTCTCTGGTGATATGAATTTTAAATATATGAACCATATTCAGTATTATTTTTATATTTGCACTTATGTTAAATGCCAAGACAGTTTTATTTATATTTACAAAAAAAAAAAAACCATTAATTTAACATTCATCTGTTGAATTGCCAATAGAAAAACAATATTTTTTTGTACTTATTCTATGAGCTATGTAAGATGGAGTAAATGCTGGTATGCCACTGAAAAAAAAAGAAAGGAAGAAAAGAGGGGATCGAGAGGGAGTGGTAAGTTTTGATGATGATTTTGCCAAACTGATATAATATAACATCAAAATAAAAAATCCTGGGTAATAAGCTTAATGGTTTATAAAATTATGGATTTTTCTTTGCTGTGCAGACTCATATAAAGAATCTGAGTTACATTATCATATGAAAAAAACAGAGATGACCCTGATAAGACAACTTAATTAATCTGTAAAACACAAAGTTTTACAGGAACCTGAAATGAGCTGTCAGATTTTGGTCTGCTCTGTTTGCCAAAATGTCTAATGAGGTAATTGGTTTATATACCAGATTTGTTCCTGCTGGATCCCTTTCACAGTTATTATATATAAAGATGATAATTGTTAGTTTTAGTTGAATATCATGCTCAATTCATTGAATGAGGAGGAAGATGTTTGATTTTCTCCTCACTTGATGAATTAGATTTAATAATTCACAGAAAGTAACAATTTTATTTAGTGCTTTTCTGTATGCTTTACATGTTGTTATTGAGTTCATCATAATTTTACCCTGTGGGGAGCCCCAAATTCCCGAAGATGCACAATGTTATTTGGTCTAAAAATAGTTCAATAAATGAACACAAAGATACGTATTATCAACATTTCTTTCAAGTATTTCTTGAAGAAATTTTAATGTAGAAATCAGTATTGAAATGTCTTGAAAAAAATATGAGTCCCGTTACAAAACATGAAAATTACAAAAATGGTAATATTCTCTGTTTGAAACAGTAAAATTAACATGTTTAATTCACTGATTCTGACTGATATTTCTCAATAACCCACTGCAAAGCATTAAATAAATATCACTTACACACCAGTGAATATAAGTATAGGTTATATTTAACTCGCTGAAAGAAAGAAAAATAGTTTAACTCGTTATATGTTTTATATGAGTTTGAATCTGTATTTTTGATGGATGGTTGATTTCACAAACAACGTAGCAGCATTTTTAGAAATAAATGATATATCACATTTACATGTGTTGATTTTCTTATTTTAAACCTGATGAAACATTTCTGTTGAATTAATTCCAAGTACACAGAGTGGCAAAAATTGAAATTCAGGTCAAAATCATCAATGCGAAACAGAAATGAGGGTACATCATGACAGACAAGCCTATTCAAAAGATTGTCATGAGTGAACTGTGGACAAAAGATCATATATTTTGCAGGCTGGCCCTTAAAGAGTTACATTTCCTTCTTTTTCAATATACAGTTTTGTAGTCAGCCCTTGATATATGCATGTTAATGTTATCTATTATTTTTCTTTCAAAAATACTTCCTCTGTCTCTCTTTCTCTATATTACAAAAATAAACAACAGCAAAAATTAATCTGCCTACAACTTAAGCTATTTAGTAGATCTGTGATTTCCAAGTAGATCTAATATTTTCCTAAATTGTCAGAATACTTATTACCTGTCCACAGATGGTCATTGACTAAGAACTAGATTTTTAACTACATGTGTGTATTACGTCTATCAATTATACCCATCTACAGACGCATGGTCGCCCATTGCAAACATCTGTGATTATTAAAAATGGATGATTTCCCCATCACAGGCAATAGCTAAGTGTCACAGACGGTATTGAAACTACATTTAGAATTATAAAACCTATATTTAGTTTTTCCATTTTCATATGCCGTCACTTGGCTGATCACATTCACTCTTTGCGCATGAGCTAACATCACAGGAGAGCATAGAAATCTTAAAGGAAAATTTACATGTTATGCCATATGACAGAAATTCTTTTATTACCTCCCCTTTATAATTTTGTTGTCATAAGTTATTTCCCCTGATATCTACCAAAAAGCGTGATTTACTCAATTTTCCTACGGTAAAGTTTAGATGTGTTCGTGAAATTTGAATCATAATCATATAATGCATCTTTCTACCGTGAGTTTTTCTCGAAAATCAAATTCAGTTGTTGTTTTTTATATTCACAGAAATTGTATATTTCCCATAGACTTTAATGTTAACTTAAATGCAGATTATCTCCCCTACATCTCATAAAACCTGGGGAAAAAAAACTCTCGGTGAAACATTTTTATTTTTGTATGTCTTCAAAGTGACAAAGTTTCATAAAAATATTTCCATCCAGTGGCAAGATATAGAATATGGGTATTAGCGGGGTTATACCTTAATATGAATTCGCAAACCGGAACTGCTGAAGATGCCAAGTTGCAGAAATTCGTCAAATGGTACCGCAAGCACCAGTACTTCGGGGATACTCATGATCAGTATTCTACATTTTAACTGATTTCGCCAAAGTTGTGTTTACGAAAAAAGCGCTTTCCCATGCACTTGTTTTATGTGACCTAGCTACATGCACTTGTTTTATGTGACCTTGCTACATGCACTTGTTTTATGTGACCTAGCTACATGCACTTGTTTTATGTGACCTTGCTACATGCACTTGTTTTATGTGACCTTGCTACATGCACTTGACGAGTTTATTTTTTCTGGAAACAAAGACCTCAACAACATTAACAAGGGAGCTAGAGTAGAAAATAGTTCTTTCTTTTCAATTCCTACCAATTCTCTGTGAACAAGCTGTTTTAAAATAACATGATGGATATAAATGCTTTAAATAATCATTTCACATAATTTTAAAAATTCTGTTTTGGAAATTCTTTTACTTTTCTTAAATGAATCCTTATATTTAGATAGGATGGGATCATTAAAAATTGTAGGGTGTTTATCAAATGGAATATTATTATAAGGTATATCTCAAAATGAATATATAACTTTAATAGAATTCAAAATACGGTTGGTATAAATAGCGAAATTGATTTCTTTTCGCGAAATGCACCGAGATGATAAATGGAGATTTTATCTTAATATTACGGCATTTTATTGCAAAATATTTAGTGATTTAGTTAATAATTGGTTAGAATATATCAATATCTTGAAGTTCAGATATATATATATATATATATATATATATATATATATATATATATATCAGATATTATATCATTATATTGCCCATTCCAACGAAACCGAGTCCATTTCACAGTATACACGTAATCGATAAAGCTACGAAATGGAGTAAAACATATCATAACTGGATATGTTTAACTACTTTCATTCATTTTTGTAATGTAAATGATACTCTTGTTCATGAAATACTTTATCTACTGGTGATATTATGCAATATTTTAACGGTAAATGAGTCTAATCCACACGAACGAAATGGACCGAGAATGACGAAATGGACTTTTACACTATGACATTTTATTTTTTATTATTATTATTATTATTATTATAGATATCATTACTTTAACGTTAAGATAGAGAATATTTAACATTTGTGATATTTATCGACTGTTGTGAGATTTTCTTAGAGAGAAAATTCAGAGGTATCATAGGACATGTTTTCATACTTTTTTAATATTGGTCAATTATGAGGACATGAAAAAATATAATAACTTCATAGATATTTTCTAGAGTTGTAGACCCACCTTTTAAAGGAAATTGGGATTACAGACTTTGGACTTAAAATAGAAATTTGACAAAATAACAAATGGGTTGGGAGGGGTAAGGACAATGTATTATATGCACTTTTTCATCACTGTTAATCGGTGACTTAAAGAAAACTGTAAATCGGTCACTTAAAGAAAACTGTTAATCGGTCACTTAAAGAAAACTGTTTCTTCTTATATACTATTAAATATTTAATGCTAGTTGTGATATTCTGGTATGTCATAACTGACCTTTTTTATATTTTGTTCATGATATTTTTTGAAATGTAGTACAAATGCATAATATCATTTCATTAAAAAGGCGAAATGATTTTGATGTATAACGTGGAAAAAATATTTTTTTTAATTTGAGAAATCTGACGCCCAATTTGGCATTCCACACTAGACGATTTTTTATTTTGCATATTATAATTGGAAAATAAGAAAATATTATATTATACATATGCTAATTAAAAATAGCTTTACTTTAAATCTGCATAGGAATTTGTAAAACGTTAGGAATGACGAGACCTATAAAGTCGGAAAAAGCATATGTTTTAACTGTTCTTTCATCATCTTAATCGGATTGAAACTTGGATATTGTCTCCCCGATATTGTTTTCTTAATTTCTTACGGCTCTTGAGATATTTAAAATTAAAATTGATGCTCTATTATTGATATAATTGTAAATGAAATTATTTTTATTGGGCCCTGTCTGCATGATTTCATTCCTACTGTAATTATTTGGGGGAGGAAGTAAATACCGATAAAAAGAAAATAGTAATTTTCAAGAAAAATGGGACATTTATAAAAAAAAGGGATGAGATACAAAAACAAATGTTATATTGAAAAGTCTTAAAATGAATGTATTTTAAATTTAGATTTTAAATTCTGGGGTATCGATTTATTTGTAGACTCAATATTGACCAATAATAGTTTCCATTTGGTTATATGAGACTTTTTATTTAAAACGATTTTATTATATAGGACCTAGTGTGTATAAATTTACAGAATTAATGGAATCGAGGAATTCAAATATTATTTTAAACCTAGTAAAATATATCTATAATGCATTTAACGTGAGCAGTGCTGCAATAAATTATCTAGATTAAGATTTGATATCTTTTTTCTCTGCATGATTGAAGTTATGAAAATAAGGGAATTTATATAGCTTTTGTGACTATTAATGATTTTTTCTATGATTGTTAAAAAAATTAAGTAATTGCATATTTTTGTCCACTTCAGTAAAAGGGTGGTTAATGTTTATAAGGATTATATCTGTGTATGCGTGTTGTTGTTGTTGTTGTTGTTGTTTACTGATTTCTATTAAATGATAGAGTTTGGTTCATTCTCGATGAAGTGTGTGTGTGTGTGTGGGGGGGGGGGGGGTGACCGATATGTAACCTAGGTAAGACACAGTTAGCATGACCACTTTATGATAGTATGATTCATGTTGTAAGTAATGAGGAATATGTTTATTCAAGTTGCGAAATAAATGATTATATTATCTTTATAAATGTTTTATTTATCAGGTTAGTCATAATACTCAAGGTTCATGGGCTTCGGATGTGAAAAAAATATTAAATGAGCTTGGTTTTAGTTACCTATGGAATGATATGTCTGCTACAAGAGTACAAATAAATATGTGTTAACAAATGTATATAGTATTAAGAATTTTATTACAAATTTGCAAGAAAAATTTAGAATGATAATCATCGTATTGCTTTGTCGAGATTATCTTGTTCGCACATAAATTACCCATAGAGGAAGGACGATTTAGAAATATTGAACGATCTAACAGAAAATGTATTTATTGCAATATGAATGTTGTGGAGTACGAATATCATTTTGTATTGGTTTGTCCTTTTAATAGAGACGAAAGAAAAGAATGTCTTCCTAAGTATTACTGTCACTGGCCATCTTTGAAGAAATTGCAAAAACTATTAGGGGCCTCCGTGCCGAGAGGGTAAAGTCGCTGACTTAGCACTCACTCAGTCCCTCACCTCGTGGGTTCGAATCCCGGCAGGGTCATTCGGATTCATGTGAGGAAGCCTTCCAGCTGGCTTGAGGTAGGTCGGTGGTTTTACCCGGAAGCCACCGTGCATTCGGTGTCTTCCTCCACCTGTAATTAGCTAGGCGACAGAAATACTGTCGAAGCGACGGTAACTCAAATAGTCAAGTCAAAAACTATTAACTTTAGATCAAGTATATCCTATGTAAACTTGCAAAATACATTTATTTAGCAAATAAGAAACGTACATTATGTATAGTCTGTAATATATGTGTAATATAGACACTCTTTAAAGTCATGTGAACCCAATAGATTTTTACATTGGCCTATATATTTTTTATAGGTCTTTCACTGATATCTCGTGCAAGTAGTGACTTCATTTACATATATTTGGTAATATAGTTTTTATGTTGCATACGGTTAATCTAGGTCAGTGTATCAAATCTGTTAGTTTAGTTAATTCAGGTAAGGTATTGTAAAAGAGTAGCTCAATAATTATTAAAGATTTGCTTTATTATTAGAACACTCATGATTCTAATCACTACTCTAATCATGGACTCTAATCATTTAAGGGTGTATAATATGATGATATTTAATGCTCATCTCATGCTATTTGTAACCGCCGCCAGTATATATTAGGCGACGAACATGCATTTTGTTCATAGTGGATAAAAAATTAATATGGTGGGATAAGTAATGCAATGTTTATCTTGTTAATATGTAACCGTAATATAAAGAACGCTTGGTGTAGTTAATACAGTAAATTGCTGTAGTGCTGCTGTTTTGATACAGTGAGTACCTATAAATAGCCTTATTGTACCTTCAATTCGCGCTTGTGGAATTAGCTCAATCAGTTTGAGCGTCTACTTAGTCATATAAGTTCTATTCCAGCTGGGATCTTTATTTTTTATTCTTATTTTTTGGGGAAATTCTTGAGTTGTATTTGTATAGTTTGTTTTAAGCTCTAGTTTTATACATCCATTATTTTGCTTTTGTTAACTTGTATTTGCTTTCTTTTGATTTAAACATAAAGATAAACCAAAAATGAAAAAAAAAAAAAAAAAAAAAAAACCTTAAAAAGTCGACCTTTCTATGTATATATAATATATGGAGAGATCGATTTTTTTTTAAAAATTTAATTCTTAGTTTTAAGAAAAACGACCACACCAGTGATTTTTTACCCATGCATTCTTCATCTTAAATGTAACGTTTTCGCTGTCAGGATTCAAAGCTTAAATTTTAATGCATCCACAAGATGCATAAATTATTTATGACCTTTTTTTGTTTAACGTTAAACGTGTTTATTTGATGAAACGCCCATTTCTATACACGATATTCAATGGCGTTGTACTATAAACATACATATATTCTCACCAAAAAGTGCAAACAAATACATATAAAATATAGCGATTAAGCATAAAAACATGAAATTAAAATACAGATTTAAGATTAACATCAAGGTACTTTACTAGTTTGTTTAAAAAAAAAAAAAAGCAGATGACAAAACTATAAAAGCTCCGGACAAGGTTATGTAAAATATCAGATAATTTAAATCAATATCGATCAGTTGTTGTTGTATTGGGGTTTTACCGTCGCTGCGATAGTATTTCAATCATATAGCGACGTCCAGCTAATTACACAATATCGATCAGTTTTAAAACAAGTCGTAAGACTGTGTGAAATAATGCGTTTTTAGTTTTTTCTTAAACTCGTCTATTGGCTCGGTTTGCTTAATATACGGAGGCAGATTGTTCCATAATTTCGGCCCTATAGTGCAGAACTTCTATCATTAAACCTAGTTTTCCTGTTAAACGGCACATCATATGTTATGCTGGAATCACTGGCTAATCTTAATCCTGGTCTACAATAAGTTAACATGCGTTAGATGCGGCTCCGGAACGGACGGACTCACAAGTATGTCAGGAATAAAAACTAAACAAAGTTTTAAGTTTGATGATAAAGGGCATTTATTTATGCCAACAAAGAAACAAGTATAGATCATAACAATTAATTCTTATTACTGACATATCTGGGCGAGACAAAAATATATAGAAAATGCTACTGAATTTGAAGTCATATTTTAAGGATAGTGAGACCCGGGACTCATTCAGGGAAAATAATAACTGCCTTTCTATAATATAAAGAGGTCTTTTTTAATATGAAGGTCCTGTGCATAGACATGTTAGATTATAAGGTCAAAACAGTAGAAAAGAGAGGGGACAGTATGCTTTTTATAAGTTATGTAGCTTATTTAACTGTAAATTACCATACAGAGTTATTGTTCATGATGTACTATCGCAGCATCTTGGACTGGAAATAAGGAGAGTGTTCCGAAAACATACAAGATGGCAGCCTCCATGGAGTCATACGAAGTCTGGCTTGCAGAAAAGTTACTTTCACTTAACCCTGAGGCAGATACAGACGTATTTGTGACTTATATAACCGGCATTCTTGAGGAGAATGACCCGGAAGAAGAAAAACGAGAGGCACTGGTTGATTTACTTGGACAAGTTGTGGTATTTATTAGATCATTCCCGGTATTTCTGACAATGACAGCTAGAGAATCATAACTATCTATCTTTCTGTTTGTACAAGGGATTAGGTAGAGGCGAAATTTGAGAGATGTTCTAAACCTATTGCTTAAAATCTCATTGCAATTGCTAAATGAGGAAAAAATCCCGTGTAAAAATGTACACAATTGCAAAAAGGTGTAATAGGTTACGTCTAGGTCTTATAAATTAGGAATAGTCTAGTGCTAGTTGGCTCAAATGAAATTATTTATGATTCAATCAGTCTTATTACACGTTTTTCTTATACAAGAGATGATCCAAAATAATGGAGACTTTGCTATTGCTTCTATACACAAGTGATAATAAAGGATATACTCTCATAAATCAGAACATTTTTATAACAAGGTAAACTAAACTACCTTTTATTAGATTTGTATGTGTGTTAATTATTTATTAATAATAAACCACAGTGATAAGTAGGTGGGGCACATGTTTAATGATACTTGGCTGATAATATGTATGTTAGTTAAATAACATATAGACATGGGATACATGCAACACGTAGCCATGCCGCAGTATTATGTGCACATGACATCATTTGAGAATTTGATGTCAAATGAGCATTTTGTTTAAAAAAAGCAACAACAAAGCAACAATCTTTGTGTGGACAGTGTCACCAAAGTAAACAAAAGTTGTCCTCAAATCAGATTGAAATTTATGCCACCAAAATCTCTGCCATGATCTTGGAAAAACTCCAATGAAACACACAAAATGATTGAAAAGACACAGAGAAAATCTTTCGTGAGCAGGGCCCTTGTGTTTAAATAGCACTGGGGTTTTCTAATGGCCAGGAGAGAAGAAGTGAATGGATGTTTGTGTGCTTTGATGTCTGTAATGAGGGTTATTCTGTTTTGATTGCAGTTTTTTTTACATAATCATGAAAATCTTCTATTATTCTGTAAGGATATACTGGACATATACCAATTTACGTTCATGTTATTTTACTTGTGAAATTCTAAACTATATAAAAGTTAAAGAAAAAGTCTATGTTATTTTAGAACATCCCTCATATACTTACATACCCGTCTCTGTATATTGATGGACTCATGCTTGAAACTTTATGAGCTAGAGCATGTGCAAAATCATGCAAATTTGCAGCCACAGTTTTGTTTCCTGGTCCACTTTTACATCCAAATATATAGAGCAGGGTAGGGTATTCCCAAATACATGAAAGTAGTAATGTTTGGGTAAACCCTCAAATATTCGGGATCACAGTATGTGGAAATGCATAGCAGATTGTGCAGTTTTCCTGTGGATCAAATTAATCTTTAATAACATTATATAGATATTGCTAGTATCAAAATAGTAAAGTCTTAGTATAATCCACAGAAATTATCCAAATAAAATGTACTAACAGACTGGGTCTAAAAAAGAGACTGAAACAGTCAAGATGCCTAGGATGTAATGAGGATATTTACAGAGGTCAAAACCTTCTGACAAGTGTAATATGTGGTATCAGGGAACAAGTCTGTGGTGTGATACTGCAGTGTGGCAGCACTATCTATCGCACGTACCTGTAGACAATTATTATTTTTATTTTATTATTACACCACATTTATATAGCACTTTTTTCATATATGTTTTACATTCAAAAGTGCTTTACAATCTGTTTAAACACAAAAAAAGAAAATAGGAGATGTAAAATATAAGTAACAACAGTGTCATAATATCAAATAGTAGTAAAGTAAAGGTTCCCTGATAAAATTTAAGAAGCAAACTGGGAAAATATCATTAAATACTAAACGTGTAAAAAACCAACATTAAAATGTTTAAATCCACAGTTATTAAAAGTACAGTAATCGAGTTATTTCCATTTTAATGATCGCTATAGAATCGAACAGAGAAGTATGTTTTTAAGAGTTTCTTAAATGAGACGAAACTGCTGGACTGGCGTAACATCATCCCAAAATGACTGAAATACTGTGGTTTGGATCCTCTCAATGAAAAGCTAAATTGTCCTGATATTTACTCAACAGAACATATGTGTGTGTTTTATTTAAGGAATTAATGTCAAGGCAGCAAATTTTTTTCAGCTTATTGGGAACGGGTTCTGTACCTTTCAAATTGGGATTTTTTGTATCACGAAAATAAGTAAATTGGGAAAAAAATAATCACATATTATGAGATTGGTAAATTGGTTGTACAAAAGCCTTAAATTTTTTAATTCTTGAGATATGGTTTAAAAATTTTTAAGATTCTTTAGAATTTCTAAAAAAGACAGTCAAGTGATTTGTTTGTATTTTCAAATCAGTTTATGTCATTCGTCAGAGATTTCTTCAAACACACTCACTCAGTCATTGAGAATTATTTACGTCAATACTGCTCCTGTTTTTACTTTTATTATGTAAATATTTTGATAGAAATTAAAACTAAATTGTATATGGAGCTATTGCATTTAAAAAAAAACCAAAACAGGGGCCAGATTATCCATTTGGATCTGTTAAAAGGATACTTTCTTAATGTGATTATTATGATATCATTACTCACTAAAGTGTCTATTATATTTTATCAGGAATCTGATCAAGAAACAGTGTGTGATGAACTGTTCAAGAAATGGGAAGAGTTGCATGGTAAAAATGTCGAAAAACAAACAACAGACACAAGTGAGTATTGACTTAAATTTAATTGGTCACATCTTTGTAATACCCAAATAGCCCTTCAACAATTGGTATCGTCTGAAAAATACATATTCAATAATAAATATACAAAGTATTTTAATCGGGGTTGGCACAAAATGACAGCGCCTAGCTTTTAGCAGCAATATTTGCCAGTAAATACCATCCCAGTCCCTAATTTCCAATGACATTCAGTACTAGCCAGGTGTTGTTGATAGTCCAGGAAAGTTTGTTTGATGGTTTGGGTTTTAATGTCCCAAAGACAGCCTTTCAATGTTTTGGGGACTTTGTCTACATGAGACCTCACTGTGAAATCACGATATTAGCAAGTGGCATGACACCACACCTGACGTACACCTAGCATGACACCACACCTGACGTAAACCTAGCATGACACCACACCTGACGTACACCTGACATACACCTAGCATGACACCACACCTGACATACACCTAGCATGACATCACACCTGACGTACACCTAGCATGACACCACACCTGACATACACCAAGCATGACACCACACCTGACATACACCTAGCATGACACCACACCTGACATACACCTAGCATGACACCACACCTGACATACACCTAGCATGACATCACACCTGACGTACACCTAGCATGACACCACACCTGACATACACCTAGCATGACACCACACCTGACGTACACCTAGCATGACATCACACCTGACATACACCTAGCATGACACCACACCTGACGTACACCTAGCATGACATCACACCTGACGTACACCTAGCATGACATCACACCTGACGTACACCTAGCATGACACCACACCTGACATACACCTAGCATTTTCAGCCATCCATGTGTCTGTATCATTAAGGTGCTTTTACCATTTGTGGAGAGAAATGAAATCATAAAATGACAACATGTATAATACAGAATCCATGGTATAATATCATAATATCTCTGGAAAATGATTATTTTACAATGAACATCATATATGAATAATTAAAGTATATGGACTCGGATAAATTAAAAGATGTTGTAATTAACATATTTCTTTTCCTAATACCATCAAAATCGTATTTGTTTTAAGATGAACTGACAGATCACCTGGCCAGTATTCTAGAGAAACAGAAGATAGAGACAGTGAAGGGACACAAGAAGACAGCTGAGGAGATAGAAAGGAAGCAGGCCATTCTGGCCCAGTACAGCCAAGTGTCCAGTGGAGAGGAGTATCCTTCATGTTACATGCTCAAGTCCTTCAAATGCTTAAAAAGACTTAATTGCTGATGCAAGAATCCAATGACTTGGCTGTTTTGTGCAAAGTCTATAAAGCTTGCATTTACAATAAAATTCCAAAGATCACTTGATGGACCATGATCACATTTAAATGGATAGCTTGTAAATCATTTTTAATACATCTGTAGACACTAAAAAGGTCTATTTTCAGTTGAGTTTTAGAGTGTGGTATCATGGCTTTTGTCTACAGAGAGTTACTGCAGTGTGGCAGCAGTATATCTGTCTCAGTTAAACAGTGTCTAGAAAGAAATGATACACAATAATAAAAAATTAAAAACTACCAGTTGCAAATAAAAAATACAATACATGGACCATACGAAGATTGGTTTATGCCAAATATGTTATACATTTTGAATAAAAGCTTTGCTTACTATTTATCAGTATTATGTAGAACAGTCACAATACGCTTGAAGTGTACCATAATATTTTTCAGTATATAACTACCACAAAATATTGCAATATTTGATCAAAAATAATTAGGGACTATCTCAAAAAATATATGTTTCAATTAAAATGACAATCTTGATAAATAACAAATATTACTGTAAGGAATACTGCAATTGCTTTGCTGCATTTTTAGAGTTGTTTGGAATTGTCTCCCCTGACATGGATTCTACCACAAACGCCATTTTCAGTTGTTTGTTTGCAATTGCAGTTGATAATGATAATCTTTGACTTAAGGCAGCAACAAAACTTTATAGAATGTACTATTTTCATATGTATTGCAGTACAATATTTACTTGATTAAGTATCTCAAAATAGTGGTGTACTGCAACTGCCCTAGTATTTTGTAATTGATTTCTTAAAAATGAATGCATTGCAGTACACATATTTTTATAAACTTGGCAGAAACAACAATTATAGTAATTTTTAATCCCCCGCCGCGAAGCGGGAGGTGGGTTATAGGAATGGCCTTCATCTGTCCGTCCTTCCGTCCGTCTGTCCGTCCGTAACGTTTTCGTGTCCGCTCCATATCTCCTATACCACTTGAAGGATTTTCCTGAAACTTGCCTCAAATGTAAACCTAGTTGAGACGATGTGCAGAACACAGGTGGCAGCCATGTAGGCTCAAGGTCAAGGTCACACTTGAGGGTCATGTGTTTGAACCTTCAATTTCCATTTCAGTTTCGTGTCCGCTCCATATCTCCTATACGCTTGAAGGATTTTCATGAAACTTGACTCAAATGTAAACCTAGTTGAGACGATGTGCAGAACACAGGTGGCAGCCATGTACGCTCAAGGTCTAGAAGGTTATCATATGTGTTTGAACCTTCAATTTCGTGTCCACTCCATATCTCCTATACCCCTTTTAGTTTTTTCTTGAATCTTGCCTCAATTATATATCTAATTGAGACGATGTGCAGAACATAGGTGACAGTCATGTTGGCTCAAGTTCAAGGTCACATTTGATGGTTCAGTGTTCATTTCTGGATATTTTTGTTTCCATGCTATATTTTCTGAACAACGGAAAGGTTTTCATAAGTCAACTACATCAAAATGTTGGCAGAAGCAGGGCAATTTCCATTAGAGGAAAAACATGTCTCCTCTGTCAGCGGCGGGGGATATAGCTGTCCTTTGGACTGTCTTGTCTTATTTGTTTGTGACTTGAGTTTCAATAATAGAGAATTATTGATCACAGGTACATTTGGTGGGTGCCTGGATAGCATAATGGTAACGCACCTTGCTTCTCACCAATGCATCCCGTATGTGGTTCCTGGTCATGTACATGAGAGGGTACAGTGGTGGCCTGTCTAGACAAGTGGATTTTCTCCGGTTTCCTCCCACCATAATGATGACATATGCTGCCACCAGAGCCATCGAGAGTGATTACCGTAATATAAGTAGTGATAACTTCTTTCATAATTGATGTAAAATAAATAAAGATTTAACTTTTTTTTTAACAGGAAAATTTAAATATCAAAATTAGCAGAAATCATTCGCACATGTGTCTTCTGGTTTCCTTGACTACACCCAGAGATGAAGCTGATGACCCGGACCCTGGCGGAGATCCTGACTGTATCCTTTCATTAAGGTGGGATGAGTGCTGGGCACCAGCTTGAATGGAACTACTTTTTAGCTCACT
>CM037792.1:34631738-34681738 GCA_021229015.1 Solen grandis
TGAGCACAACGTGTTCATGGTGAGCTATTAGGATCACCCATCGTCCGTCGTTGTGCATTGTATGTCGTGCGTCATCAAAAATTTGCTTTAAACTACATCTCCTCTGAAATCGCTGGACAGAATTTGATTAAACTTGGCAGGGATAATACTTGGGTGAACCTTCACAAAAGTTGCTAATATAGACCTGATTCATGTAGAACTCTGGTTGCATTGGCAATAAAAAGAAATGAATTATGAAAATATTAAAAATCATCTTCTTTATAACTACTGGCCAGATTTCAAAATGTTTTAGTACAGATGTTCCTTGGGTAACCCTATACTTAGGTGAGCGATTTAGGTCCTCTATGGCTCTCTTGTAATATTTTTTTTCATACTGGCTTTTCTTGTATGGGGTGAAAGCTGGATACCATATAGCATATTCAGGGAACTACTGTCAGAAGTTTAAGTATATAGTCTAACCTGCCTTGAGCAAGCCTTGACATCAGTAGTCTCACTGCCTAGCGGTTAGTTCAAGATCCCCTGACTAAAATTACTACATGTATATTTATCACTAGTATAAGTAGTCAACTGCTTTTAGCAGCAAATGGATGGTATGATTACAGACGGTCAATGTGGCCAGCACTGAGTTGATAGCCCACCAGGACCCTGTAGTAGAGTGGTTAGAGCATCCACTCGTGGGTTCGATCCCCGCGACATACCAAAATCTTAAAAAATGGTACTGGAATAGCTCCCTTGCTTGGCGCTCAGAATATAAGGATAGTTTCAGGACTGGTTGGCCCGGTGTCAGGGTAATGTGACTACTTGTGATATATGGCATGATATTGCAGTGTGGCAGCACTGTATCTGTCTCAAGTAGACATCGTCTCCAATTGACTGAAATACTGTCAGTGGAACGTGATCTGAAATGATCTGCAGTTATTTGCACTACCACGTGGCCATGGCACTCTAGTATGAAATGAAAAAGAAAATGTATTTAACAATTGGTTAACTGAGGGTCTTAATTTTCCCTGGAAATGTCCATTGTAGAACCAAATGCATCTGTTTGTTTTTGTCTTTAACACTACTCCAGTAGTGGCATTTAAAAACATGAATGCCGAGCTGGTGAAGAAACATGAACAGGAAAAGAAAGAAAAGGCACGAGCTGAGGCAGAGAAAAAGCGAGAGAAGGATAAACAAGACCGAGAAGCACAGAAAGATAAACAGAAGGACAGGAAGGAAGCTGAGAAGAAGAGAACACAGAAAGGAGAGAAACGAAGATAACAGATGTTGTTGTTAGGTTAACCTTGTGTGATAGTGTTGATAGTTAGAATATCCCTTGCTTTCATGTCATGAAAAATATTTGGAAGACTTAATCACTCAATGATACTCACTGTAAAATCTTGATTTTTCATGGGGGATTCATTTTTGTTAATTTTTTGTACCCTCCCCACCCCCTTTGGTATTAACCTCTCCTGAATTCAGTCATCCAGTGTGTGAAGACTTTGTGTATTCTAGATCTTCACTCAATACAAAAGTAAAATGTGATCATGAAATTCATTTGATTAGTGTAGACTTCCTTTGTTCTAGATCTTGAATTAACAAAAGTAATATGTACCCACAAAATTGTTATTGGTACACTCTCAACAGAATTTTGTGTAATTGAAAAATAATTAGTTTGTAAACATTATATGATTAGGCGTTTATTCATCATTAGAACTTAGCGTCTGGTGAAAGTTGTTTATGTAATAATTTACTACATCAAGAATTCTTAATAATGTTACTTTTGAAGTTTTCTGAGGAATTTGGAATCTGAGGAACTTTGTGATATATGAAGTAATTGTCTAGTGTGTGTTTAAGAGATACCAGACTATATGTGTATCTGAATCTGTCTTTCTGATGTCCGAAGTCAATTAATACAGTGAATCATTCTATCCATGTTATAAAAATGAGACCATTGACAACTATACATGTGCATTTACATCAGTTGGACCAGTACTTTGCGCCAGCAAAGGTCAGGGAAAAATTCACATTTCCATTTGGGATAGACCTCCCAAGCTTTCTATGTATAGTCATTTGATACCAGCACTATAAAAAAGTATTAAATGCATTTTGTGCAGCAAAGTGTAGCTTCACATCAAAGCTGTATAGTTGGTCTGGACATCACAGTTTGACCACATTTTAATAGTATGAAAAAGGTTGCAGATTACAGATTTGTTGTCTATATTTAATGCCTTATGCAAAAAAGATTGTCTAAATCCCAGGTGTCAAAAATCCATTTTCCATTTTGTTGTTAATATAGAAAGGGCTTTTTGTTAAGTCTGAGACTTGGTCAAAATAATGTCAATTTACCACCTCTCTAGATATAAAATCTGCCCAAGTCTGTTCGGTGGTACCAGCCTGTAGGGAATCCCCCCGTCTAAAGCTCCCTATATGCCTGCTTGCTTGCAATCATATAGTCTCTAACCATTTTGCTATTGAATTGAGGGGTCCATTTCACTAAACTCTGTACGAAAAAAAAAATTAATTAGCATAAATTCACAGATGTAAAACAATATTTTTTCCTGTGATTTTTTCTTTACAAAAGTTTTGAGTTTGTATAATGCAGTGTAATGGGTCAACTTTCACCATGTTTTATTGTGAAAATAAGAATTGTAGCACAATTTAGAATAACAGTCTTACAACAAAGATCAAACTTGATCGTATAAAGTAAAGTGACATAGGTCCCTGGTATAGTCACTTGGTTCTAATGTGCAGAAGTTCATGTACATGTAATTAATAGAACTGATAAGTCCCAGACCCATCATATTAATGTGCATTTCCTATTATGGAGGGGTTGAAATTCAGTTCAATTATTGCATATGAAAAGGTTGATGTCTAATATTGAATAATCAACTATACATGTCAGCTGGCATTTTTGCAGTTATTCAGTCTTCAGGATGCCATGATGAAATATAATATATTCATGTAAGTGTAAAATGTGCCTGTTACTATTTCTCAATATTTGTTGTGGAATGACACATCTAAGTATTAAACAATAAGCAGTATAGCTGCTTTTATAGAAATTAAATCATAACATTCATGCCCATATACCAGGTTGCAATATAAATGTGTGTGTACTATCCATTGATATAAAATGTCAAAATGTTGACTCTATTTCTTTTCTTTTTTTTTTGGTATGAAGATTTGGTATTGTCCAAGATTGATCAGTAAGTGGCCCGTTTATCTTGGTGCAGTTTGAGGAGTATGTAATCTCCCAAATCTGTCTGTCTGTCTGTCTGTCAATCTAATCTAATTCATGTTTGTTTGCATGCATGGTATCTGTCTTTCTATCTGTTTAAATCTGTCTATATATTTGTCTATCTAATTACATACCTGTCTGTTTATATGTATGTCTATCTATTATTTATATGTCTGTCTATATATTTGTATCTATTAACTTATCTGTCTGTTAATATGTCTCTATATATATTTGTCTACCTATTTACATATCAGTCTGTTTATATGTCTGTCTATATATATTTGTCTACCTATTTACATGTCTGTCTGTTTATATGTCTGTCTATATATATTTGTCTACCTATTTACATATCTGTCTGTTTATATGTCTGTATATATATATTTGTCTACCTATTTACATATCAGTCTGTTTATATGTCTGTCTATATATATTTGTCTACCTATTTACATATCAGTCTGTTTATATGTCTGTCTATATATATTTGTCTACCTATTTACATATCAGTCTGTTTATATGTCTGTATATATATATTTGTCTACCTATTTACATATCTGTCTGTTTATATGTCTGTATATATATATTTGTCTACCTATTTACATATCAGTCTGTTTATATGTCTGTATATATATATTTGTCTACCTATTTACATATCAGTCTGTTCATATGTCTGTCTATATATATTTGTCTACCTATTTACATGTCTGTCTGTTTATATGTCTGTATATATATATTTGTCTACCTATTTACATATCTGTCTGTTTATATGTCTGTCTATATATTGGTCTACCTATTTACATAGCTGTCTGTTTATATGTCTGTCTATATATTGGTCTACCTATTTACATAGCTGTCTGTTTATATGTCTGTCTATATATTTGTCTACCTATTTACATAGCTGTCTGTTTATATGTCTGTCTATATATTGGTCTACCTATTTACATATCTGTCTGTTTATATGTCTGTCTAAATAATTGTCTATCTGTTTACATGTCTGTCTGTTTATATAATTTGGTCTATCTATTTACATATCTGTCTGTTTATATGTCTGTCTATAATTTGGTCTATCTATTTACATATCTGTCTATATATTTGTCAATCTATTTACATATCTGTCTGTCTATATATTTGTCTTATTTTTTTTACATACCTGCCTGTTTATATGTGTATGTATATATATATGTGTGTGTGTGTGTGTGTGTGTGTGTCAAGCTGATTACATATCTGTCTGTTTATATGTCTTTCTATATATCTGTTTGTCCATCTATCTCCATCTATCTATATGCATATCATTTGTCCATTTGTCTATCTCTCTGCCTGTCTGTCCTAACCATATCATAATCATTATTCAATATTAAAGATGATTTAGGAGAATTTGGATGATATCAAGACATTATCTGTCAACTAGAGAAGTCTTGGTAGTCTAAAATAGCACATAATGATAGTCATATATGTTGAAATTATGACTGGAAGATGTAAGTTTAATTAATAGGTCTATGTACGAAGATTCTGCATCAAGGGATACCTCCAGTATTTTATTATGGAACAAAATTATATTAATGATTTAAACCGAGTAAAAAAAAGATTATCTATCACTTTTATAAGAAAAATAGTATTGAAATCTATAATTTTTTAAATGTTTTACTCTTAACACAGAATTAATTGATCAGATTTTTCTGTATAAGAAAAGAAAAGAAAAGAACCCCCCCCCCCCAAAAAAAAAACAACAACATCTTTTCTCACCCTCACCATATATCGAATTAAAATGACGGTGGTGAATCTCCCCCCACCCCAGCCGGAAATTTAAAAACGTTTTCAAATACCTCTGCCCTTTAATGTTTCTTCGTCTGTAAATTGTTTATCTATTTTACAATTTACTGTATAATCATTAATTTTCGTGGGGGGCTTAATTTTTTTCGTCGATTTCGTGAATGACATTATCCACGAATATTAATATCCACGAAAATTTCATTTAGAAGACCTCATGTTTTCTTGAACACAAATTTACGAATGTATGTACCCACCGAAATTGACGTCGTAACGGATTCCACGAAATTTAATGTCAACGAAATATAAATATTTTACAGTATACCTAAATGTGTCGTTAACAAGTACAAGCAGAAGCCTGGATAGCGTAGTGGTAACGCACTTCGCTTCTCACCAATGCGTCTTTGGTTCGATCCCGGGTGACGTACTTGAGAGGGTACGGTGGTCGCCCGTCCAGACACGTGGGTTTTCTCCAATTGTCCCGGTTTCCTTCCACAATAATGACCAGATACGCTGTCATCCGAACCATAGAACATGATTTATTTTAGTTGTAAGAACTTGTTTCATAACCGATGTAAAATAAAGTTTAAAAAAAAACAAGTATAATATTTATCATTGATGTATTTAATTTTCCTAAATAGAATTTAAGTTGTAACGATTTCAAGTGACCCTCATTTCAAGTTTTCTTATTTAAAAAAAAAAATGTTCCCGGGGACGGGGGCCTGATTTCATTACACCGGTATACAATATTTGCAATAACACATACACTTCTAAACTTCCGTCAGTCATTGTTTACACAAAAACATTAAGCATACGCTCAGTAACGTGATTAATTTAGTTGTTTATGTCATAAATATTTCATTTAAGGTAAAATCCCTGTAATGGCTCCGCTAAGTCTTGGACCACTTAACCTCTACGAAGATAATCAAGATGCCCTAATGAAACATTAGGAAATCTTGGTTATCTCCGTGAAAGGACATGAGGTACGAATTGTAGCGGAAGCATTACAACAAATAGTACATCGCAAAGAGGGCGATATGCAAATGTACGAACTGGTCAGTTGGACTTGTCCTTATATACCTTCCTCAGTCCGACTGACCAATCCATACACTTGATGGTGATTTAGATTTTCTTTATACTCGCACTTTGACCAAGTCATTTTGGCGAGGATAAAATAAGGCGTTTAAAAGAGTTTAAAATATGATTATGTACTTATGTCTTTAAATGAGAATAAGTTGATTATTTTGTGTTGTGAAATATATATGTATAAAAGATGATTAAAAGAATACTATTTTTAAAATTAAGTACTTTCTGTTTTAATTTTTTTTTTTTAATTTAACATTTTAATATTTCCAAGAGTAGACTAATTCTATTTCCGTTCAAAACTTGGTAATAGTGGAAATAGCCAGATATTTAATTGCTTTTAATTATGTACACCATTGTAAGCAGTCACATAAAACGTTCGCTATAAACGATAAGGGTAAAATAGAGAAAGTGGGATGTCACAATGAATATACAATTGATTTTTATATCAACCAAGAATAGTAAAATGCAGTGTTTGGACATAGTCCAACATTTGATTAAAATGTTGTGCAGGACAGTATTTCACACCTAGATTTAAAAGAGTCTAAGGCGATATAAAAGTTAAAATTTATTTTTATAAGTCAATGTCATAGCATTGAATATTGTGAGATAGGGAGCCCCCCCCCCCCCCCCCCCCCCCCCCCGGCAGCGGAGGACTAAACTTAATTATTAATACTAATAAAACAGAACTTCCGTAAACACGCAAACAAACGACCCCATACACTTGCATATCGCCCAGTTTGTTATATACTCGAGGAGTTTGAGGAGTCAGTTGGAAATTGTCTGTTTCAGATATAGGGTCAACAAGTTAAATGTCTTGCAATAATGCAAAATTCACCGCCACGGAACGTTTACACCAGATATGACTGTCTGTCGAGCGTAATAGTTTTCCTAACTTGATAATTAACAACAAATGCTTTTAAGTAGGCTGACGGTATTCTATGTAATGTGAGTAAAAACTACATTTCAAATTAACAAAATCGGACGACGGGTAGAGAAGTTACATATATTTATATAGCGGCATCCACGTAAATGGGTGTGTCACTAGATAACGTCGCGGCAGCAACATCATATACTCGTAAGTAACTCATAAAAACGACACGACTCGAAAGCCCGTGCGCCATTGGTCATGTGTACGAGAAAGTACAAAAACAACAATAACAGCAGCAAAAAACAACAAAAAAAAACAAACGAGGAGTCCGCAAACATCACGAGGAAATTATCGACGTCACATTCCACGTAGTATAGTCACAGATACGAGACACCATACAAATGTACGTATATACCACAGATACGTATATGTGCATATGTGTATACATTAAGAAAAAATAAGATATACATAGATATGCATATTCACATAAAACATATTCTTAACATATGCATGCATGAGGAGAAATGTTTTAGTTTACAGGCCATATTCCTATTCTCGGTATATATATATAAAGAAGGTAAGACTGAAAAATATAAATATTTATTTATGGACCTTTAAGCATATTTGTTGTGTATTTTGAGTGATACTAAAGTGACGAATCGTAGATCATTTTCTGTTGCATTATGGGATATGAATATTTAAAATAGAGCGCACCGTTCTTTGCGATTCCTATCACTTAAACACCATCGCCGCCAGTGCAAATCTCACTTTTTTTAAGATATTAGCTACCCTCTCAGTCTTTGCCGACTTGTAAATGAACCGCAGGTACAAAATTCACATGTGTGAGGGGGAATTACTGTTGTAAGTTTTCGTGTTTGAATTTAAGTGCGTCTAACTACCCTTTGACCATTAATATTTTTTGTAAATGTTTTGAGTGAAGTTTTTCATGCAGAACAGGAAGTTAAAAAGGCGTTTTCAATAACCAGTCTAGGTAAATCTCTCTGTTAAGTCAGAATAGTTGATGACGTCAATTTGGAGACACTGGTTTTGTTGGCTCGATAGATTTGTTTCCTGACAGTGTTCGGATCCAAGGTTTGTAGTATTTTCTGATATGGTATTTTGAAGTGATGTTTATTTCAGTGTCGAATTCCAACAAAAATTCTTAGCGCTAAGTAATACTTAAATATGTAAGGGCGAATTTCATTATTCTTGTTTCTCTAATTAAAATACCCAGACATTTCATTTAACAAATATTGTTAAATATTTAAAGTAATAATTAATTTCATGTTAGTCTTGAACCTGACTATTTCATAAAATAGGTATGATGGAATATGTATTTACATAGTTTAATAATTAAAGTATTACTTAGCGCTAAGTACTGTTGGTGGAATTCCAGCCAATGGCTGCTAGTAAGGTCAATCTTTATTAAATCTTTCTCATTGTCCTAACATGGATGTACTTGCAGGCCTAACATCGCCACGTGTAGTGTGAGCCTCTAGGAATCCTCTAGATTCCTGGATTTGTCCAGTGAGGGTCTTGGGTTTGATCCCCGGCTGCGACATGCTGAAGTCGTCAAAATAGTACTGGTATAGCTACCTTGCTTGGCGCTCATCATATAAGGCTAGTCCCCTGTGTCAAGATAATGCAACTGGGTGTGGTACCATGCCAACTGTCTATATGATATCACAATGTGACAGCACTATATCTTTCTCGAGTAGGCATAGTCTCTAAATGACCGAAATATTGTCGGCGGGACGCTAAAGGATATAAACAATAAACCAAAATACATATCATTATAGCATTTGTCAGTATAATTGAAAGGGGGACGATATTAGTTTAGGTATGTTTGTACTGAATTTTAACGTCATCTATGTAAAATCTATCACTGTAGATAGAGAGTCACTTTGGACGTCTCATGTAAAAATTAAATTGTTTGATTCGTTGGTATGGACTAAACGTGATAACCGGAATGTCATGTACGTTTTTATCACGCACCCCAACCGATCCATAAAACCAGAGCTTCAGATATTTTACTATGCATTCAAGGGTATCAAAGTAGTATACTTTTGTTTTGTTTTTATTACAATGCGTGAGTCTTTCAGTTAATACTATATCAATATAGAATCAGCATGGGTTTAAAGGCTTTAGGAAATTGAGAAGAAAATTTATATTATGTTTTCAAAGATATATATTTTCTTTGTCAAACAAATGTTTTAACCCATTCCTTAATGTTTTATATGCACCAAAATCACCAGTAATTAACGGAGAAGTCATTTACATATAATTTCGATGTTTCCATTACATTATTGATGTGTATAGATATTGAAGACAACGTAAATGGTATTTGTTGGCCATTTTAGTTCATGAAAATCGATATGAAATTTGTAACTCAAAATGATAAGGTTATCTATTTTCTTAAGCGATATTGGCCCGTTAAGAATAAACAATGATTTTGTCCCGATGCCAAATTTCAAAGTATGCCCAATTGTTAATGTTTAGAATTGATTTGAAAACGCCGTGTATTCACTGTTCAACATGCAAGGGTAAACATCGACGGCCCAGTGCAACAAAATCGTAAGTGCAAATTCATAACTAAAGGAAAACTCCAATACAAACAATTTCGAAGTTATTTAATCATATCTTGCATGTCATGTACTAAGTTTTTTTTCTACACTAATGAATGGTGTTTTTGTAAGTTTTTCATTGGTAATAGTGCTGTAAATGACACATATTTCAGATCCGACCTTTTAACATTTGTTATATTTTTGTTCATATTCATTTGAAGATAGTCGTAACTGCCCTGAGTGGGAATCTAGAAACTGGTACATATTGAAAAAGTAGCTGAGTTTTAGAAACTAAATAATAGCAGAATAAGTTGTTGAGTTAGAGACAGCGTTAAACTGGAACATAGGAACACTGGAACATAGGAACATTTTGAAAAAGGTAGTTGAGTGTCACAAACTATATAGTAGCTGGATAAGTTGCTGAATTAGTGACGGTATTCAAGGAATCTAGTTTCTGGATTATTGGTTTCAAAGACTTTTAGTAGCAGAGTCAGTAACGGATTTCACGGAAACTAGAACCTGGATAAAAAAAAACTGAAATAGTAGCTGAGTTTCAGTATCTGAATAGTAGCTGAAACAGTGCTGAATAAATAGCCGAGTTACAGTTACTGAATAGTAGTTGAATATGTAACTAGGCTTAACGAATCTAGTGACTTGATTAGTCGCTGAAAATGTAGCTGTTTAGATTTTGTAAAGGAATAATAATTGAATTACTAACTAGGTAATTGGAATAGTAGCTGAATTACTAATTTAGTTCACAGGATTTAGTTACTCGAATAGTAGCTGATTTAGTAGCTAAAACGTAGCTGAGTTTTGGTAACCAAATAAGTAAATTAAATTGTTGCTGAAATCTAGTAACTGACTAGTAGCTGAATAAGTAACTGGACTAGTAAATGGGTCCACACATCTTCAATAGACAGGCAGACCGACAGACTGACTGACAGATTAACATTTTTTAATTTTCCAGCATAGTGCGCTGCCTTAAAATGATAAGACTTTTATTATCAAAGTAAAAAATACGCTCTTAAATAAATTGTATTATCCAATATATACTCATCTGTCCTCAATTAATTAAGACAGATTTTGAAATTTAAACATGTTGCAACTTGTAGATACCACCTAACTTTCATTAAAGTTATGTTCTTGTCTATGTCGTATCTTCCACTTACGACAAAGAGAAAAGACAAAGGTCGTAACTGCCATTTTAGAGTTTTCTTTTTTAAATTTGAACATGGGTGTAGATACGACCATTTTATATTGAAAGGAAGTATGGTTTCACTTAAAACTAACTTGAAATTCAAGTTCTGACATCATTTCTTTGGATAGAAGGCTGATCATTAACCCAGGACATGCGCCATGTGATCAAGAACCTAATTGTGCAAAAACATTAAAAGGTCGCATCTACCACTTACAACTTTGTTGCACTGGGGTCATGTAATAAGAGGACAGTTGTTCGCTTTATTCTTTTAATTTTTTTCTCTTTCATTGTCGTACCAAAACTGTAGGCCATCTATAACAGGCCGTCGGTACCCTGGTTTAAGCACCCCTTATTGGTCGTTTTGACGAGTGACCGTTCACCGTCATCATCCATGGCATTTGCAACAACATTAAAACCGATTCCTCATACTGAAAACAGTAATTTTTAATATGATAACTTCGGGCGTATATTGCTCTGCCTCAGCGGCGCTTTTGTTGTGTAATGTTGAATTTCTCGTCGGACCTTTTTTTGTCCTTATTCGATGTGGTTCTTATCTACATCAGAGCATACAGACATGGAAATCGGTTTCTATGAAACACCATATGTAAGTTCGGTACTAAGTGCTCCGTTGTAAAGTTGTGAATAAGATTTCGAGAATTTTTTTCTCTACCTGGCTTTTATGTAAGTGGATTCAAAATTACGGAAGCCCTGGAGGGACATTTTTTGTTACTTATTGTTATTTTTTTTATTAGTTATTATTTATTTTTTATGACTTATTTGTTATGAAGTAATGTATTTTGCCATTTTTTAACATCGCCAGAAAAGACAAAGGGTGTTTTTAAGCTGTAAGCATGTCATTTATCGTATTCATCGCGTTCATATTTATGTTACATACAGTTCCGCCTGTAGTGTGTATTGTGCCGCCAAATCTTCCACATTCTGGAAATGTTTTGAACAGAAATGAACTGAATAAAATATATTTTATGGAAGGACTGAAATATGCAGAAATTGTTCTTTTTCTGTTCTGCCACCACAATATAAGACTAAGTATTCGCCGATTAAAACGTATCTTACAAAAAATGAACCTACAGAGACGCCATCGACAAAAATCCCCAGTTAATGATATAATAAACATAATACGCAGTGAGATGGGTGTCAGTGGGATGTGTGTAGGTTATCGAACAACGTGGAAAAAAACTGGTGAAGGATCATGGACTAGTTTTGAAAAGATCCAAAGCTATGCAAATAATGAGTCCCCTAAATTCTCGTGCAACAGCAGAACAAAAAGCACATAGGTTACAGCGAAGGGTATATACACTGAAGGAGCCTAACTACCTGTGGCACTTGGACGGCTATGACAAGTTGAAACCGTTTGCGTTTTGATTCTGCATTCATGGATGCATCGATGGTTATAGTCGCAGAATCATATGACTTGAAGAAGCATCTAGCAATAATGATCCGGCAATTGTCGCAAAATACTACCTGGACTTTTTAAACCACTTTAAATTTGCTACTTAGCTACTAACTTTGCACCGCGCTGCATATAACTAGTCAAACTCCACACAAGCAAGCAAAAAAAAAAAAAAAAAAAAAAAAAAAAAAATCACTGCCGTCACAAATGTCACGTGATGATAGTAAACTAACAAAATATTTTTAAAATGATTTTTTTTTACCGCAAGGCGATATTTGTTGTTTATTAAAAAAAAAACATAGTAAGGGATATGACACTCGCAGTAAAATATTTTTTTTTTTGAAAAAAGAAAAAAATAGCTAAATTCTGTTAATTTTTACTTGTGGTGGCAGTGGTTATCTATAACTGGAAGGGGAGGTAACTACTGCATGAAGTTTGATAACTAGCGTGGCAGAGGATACACTTACATGCATGTGAATATTTATAGGCAACTACAAGTGATGGGATTGCATGAACAATATTTAGCCATGTACAGGCCAAACTTGAGTGATTAAATAACAAAATAACAAACGAATAAATGACATACCGATTCATTTTCACTTGAACTGTCCATCTTCGCACGTGTTTCCCGTGTTTAAATAAGCAAAACTACACAGCTATTATTAAATAATAACAAATAATTGATAACATGACCATGATCTTCTCGGTAAAGTGTTCTATCGAAAACACAACAATGTTCCTACTCTTCGCATTTATAAATTGATGTACTTTAAAATATTTTCAGCTTTATTCGAGACCGAAATCCGTCCAAATGACTCTAAATATGTTTGTATTTTTACTCAGACCAATGTCGACAAGAGATTGACATTGCATTAACATTGATTCCCCCTATTATTGTCCCTCTATTAAAGTCATCTATTGTACCATTGTATAAATGCAGATAGACTAAGATAAGAAATCTTTTATTATAGTGACTAAGTCTTGTACATGACAAAAATAACTAAATAAATTAATATATTTTACACACCCGGCTCATCGGGCCTATAATTCACCTGTATAACTAATATATATACAGTTCGTATGGAACATAATATCACACCTATGAAAAAAATATTGAAATTAATTTATGGCTGTAAGATTGAATTTAAAATGGCAATGGTCTGTTATAAATTCATTTAACAAAATTCATATAAAAAGTTATTTATGCACATTCTAATTCCAAATTGATATGAAGTATCATACATCGTTAACAGTATAGCATATAACTATCTCTGTTAAAATACTTCGATACGATATTTCGACACGATAATTTTACCTTCTGCTCATATACAAAGAATAACGACGTACTAAATACGCTCATAAAATTGCAACTAGACGAACAAGATTATTTAACAGTATACTAAGAGTTTCCTGTTTACTTAGATTTAAAGAGGTAGAATTTTGTACTACATTACAATGTAGCTCGCTGCGAATTTCATTATATTGACCACATTCTTATAGGAAATTAGTCTCTGTCTTCACAAAACCGTCATCACAAAACATACACAGTCTTTCTTCAAACGTATCTACATGTCTCAATGCGCAGTGGTAGAATGCCGTATCTAAACTGTGACAGAAGAGACCGTCCATGTTTCTTCATATTGATGGAGACGTAACCCTCTGTCTTGCGCTCTGTTTTAAACAGTCCATATGTTCTTAATTTAGGTACACTTTTTATTTGTTGTTTCCACATAATTGTATAATTGTCTATTATGCTTGTTTGTGCTAATCTTAAGTCAACTAGTGTTTAATAATATATCTGTCATCTTGTCTAATATCGATTAGCACAGATTGATATCTCACCAAAGTTTGCATCAATTATAATTTAATTCATAGTTAACATAATCATTTAATCGGTCTACACCTACCACATTACTCTATTTTGTAATTTTTGCGCATTATCAATTGATTGGAAGATTTAAAAAAACCCAGACAGATGAACAATAGTCTAGTACAGGTATAGCTCAACTTGTGTAAAATTTTTCGAATGTTTTAAAACCTAGACTTGTATCGATGAACTTACGTTGAAATTATGCATCCAATGCTCTCCAACCACTTTCTGATAACACATCACAATTAGATCTGAAATTATGTTTTTTCGTGTATAATCATACCTAAGTACTTGAATTGTTCTACCTTTCTGAAGCATTTATCACCAATATGAAACTGATAGGATGATCTGGTTGTCCGGTCTTGCTTAAAATGTACATCACCATTGAGGGGTCACCCACTCTTTTGGTATATTAATTGGGTGTGAAATAAAATTATTGAAAAGAAAAATAGGTATGTTAAATTGATTTAAACCATCTATCATGAATACATTATACTGTTTGATACTTACTTCTTAATTACATTGTAAATACAGAAGATAATACAAAAAGGTAGATACTTAAATAATTAGTGATACGTTTTGAAGGAAAATGAAATTATAACCTTTAAATAAATGTACAACAACATTAGTTTGTGGCATACATGAGTCATCTCGAAATGTTTTTCGTTACTGAGCACATGCTTTACATTTGACATTTGCCTAATACTGGAGAGAATAAGATTGATGTCTATGATGAAAAAATATGTTTAATGTATTTTGCTCGACCAAACCGTAAAGTATAACCTCTTGAACAATATGTATTACAAAATATAGAATACAATTTGTATTTACAATAAATCATGAAACATCGAACACCCTTGGGAACATATTTCTTTTTCAAATAATAGGCTGTACCTAGATTCCGTATTTTATGTGTACGAAATAAATTGCGGTGGATATATGAGTTATGTCTGTTGAATATATATATATATATATATATATATATATATATATATATATATGTGTGTGTGTGTGTGTGTATGAAATGTATGCAGAATTTCAGGTTATCTGAGACAATTTATTTTCTATCGGAAAATCTAGTCTTTCCAAAGAATCCTGATAATGTGTTAAGCTATTGTGTAAACCATGAAATGAAAGGGATCATTCCCTAGCCAAACTCGACGCCAATACTGTGCCACATGTAACACGTACATTTTGTATATTTGTAGAAACTGCATCCGAAGTAACAAACCTATAAATGGATCACAAGATACAAACTCTTGATGAAATTATAAAAAAATACCCAGGAAGCCGAAGGGGACCTACTTCCGCTCTATGAAATAACACATTTTTGAATAAAAACGGCCGAAAAAGGAAATGATCAGGTATTAATATAAGAATCATTAAGCTTTTGCTGTATTGACGCCATCGCACTATTATGTACCGAAGTCGAGCGAGTGGCTGATACGTCCAGTGAGTTGTCTTTCGCAACTGAACTAGGAATTTTGATCTGAATGTTGCAGATAGTATTTGAAACTTACACGGAATTGCGGAAGGTCGGGGATCATTTGGAAGTATACAAAACATTATGGATCCACTCCTAGTGAACCTACGTCCGGCGATGGGGACTCCAAAGTTTGGACATCTAGCTGGAAAGGTTGAAGCTGGTAAATGCCATTAGACTTAATAATATTTAATGTTTATAAATATATTTAGGTTATAGTAGCAGGGATGTAGTTTGTAATATATGTTGTCTACAAAATGCAACATCTGCGGCGTGTCAAAATGTTATGCCTTTTGCCGAAGGACAGATGTATGGACACAAAGTTTGAATATAAGATATTGAACTGGTCGTTGAGGGAATGTTTGACAGCACCACATTGCATGAAGGTTTTGATTCCTATTTTAGATCAGACAGAGAGTGATGTAAGCAGACTGACCGAGGAAGGTAACCATAAATTGAAAACAGGAGATGCGAAGGATGCTGTTGAATGCTATACCAAAGCCATAAATATTATGGAGAGAATTGGTCCTAGCAAATTCAAAAATCGCGAGATAGGAATTATCTTCGGCAATAGGGCGGTAGGTTTTCTAGAACTTAAACGTTTCAACGAAGCAAGAGAGAACGCCATGATAAGTGTCGGCCATGTTGCGAAAGGGAATGTGGTATGGACAATTCTAGATAGTCTGTCATTAGTTTAAACTTACTTATTTTACGTCGATTGGAAAACAAGTTCTTACAACTTGGGCTAATCCCTCTTGACGGTTCCTGGGTTGGACCAGTACTTTGCGCATAGGAAGGTCATGAGGAATTTTTGCCCCCCCCCCCCCCCAACGGGGTTCGAAACCACGACCTTCGGATCCGTAATCGGTTACGTTACCACTGGACCACGGCGCCCTTATAGTCTGTCAATGGATTGGCCAGGTAAGGTGATCAAAATCTAAGTGTTTCTGCATACAGTTTGGATCTTCATTCGTATCCAAGATATATTTTTTCCAACCAATTTTATAATAATAATTTTTATTGACACACATTATTTTTTAATGTGTTATGTATTACTGTAATTGTTTTGATTAAATTGTTAGACTCTTTATGGGTTCTTGAATGGAGCAATTAAGTTCGAAGATTCATAAAGGGTAAAGAAAGACTCCTTTGTTTGTTTGAATCTGCATTTTTCCAGGGCTATGTTATGGCTGGAGAGGCCACAATAGGTGACTTCAGTGTTGTGATAAGGGCATTTAAAAAAGCATATGACAAAACAGTTGATACCGGGTATAGCGAGACGGATAAAGTAGAGATCCTGGCGGGATTGGTCTCTATATATGCGCGACTGTCCAAAACCGATTGTAAGTGTTGAATGTCCTTCTTTTGTGACATTCGTTCTTAATTCTTAGAAAAATTTCGAGGCGCTCACTTTTACGTATTCCTTCATATCCCCACAAAACGTCTTAAGTAGAAGTTCACACATGTTGACAAATGCATATTGAATACATAAGTAAATAGCAATAGAGACTATGTAATACCAAAATATATTTTGCTATTTTCAGTATGTTAAACATTCCCCAAGAGCTAACAGAACAATTAATTTGAAAATGTTAGCAATCTGTTTGGGGGTGTTATGGACTGGAATATAATTTGGCCGAGATGATTTGTACCTTACAGCTGAAGTTGATAAACTGAAAGTGACAAGTACATATGACTTATATAGGCTGATTGTACCTTCATGTATATGATTTATCAAGGGCCTCTTTGCAAACTGTCTGGTGCATTTTAATGTATTTTCAGTGGCTGTTGAGACACACTCGATTTTCCCAAAATGTCAAGTTCACCTGTGGGCGTGTACATGTTATGAGTTGGTTTGTAAAGGGGATTGGAAAAGTGCAAAACTTGCGCGCTGCCAATATATTGTGAGAGAGGGTACTAAGTTTACATACCCACTAAAACCGTTGTGTAAGAAAACTGCTTTGAAGGTAAGAGGGCATTGTTTTCTTATGATATCATTGAGTGTCACTGGATAACACGAAGTTTTCTGATTACAGTGGTGTCCATTTGGGGTTATTTTATTTTTTGGGTAGTGGGAACTGTAAGTCATTGAAATTTTGGCTTTGATGGACGACATAACATAACCAGCCCTTTGCTATTTGAAAATGAAAGAAAAAAAAATAAAATAAGAGTTGAATAAAGTAAAATGCTTGTTACACAATTAGACATGTATTTATCGGTTTTAAATGTAAAACTTTATCTGAGGTATAGTACATCATTTTCATGATATAACATGGAACATGGAATGATATCAGTGGCTAATGGAAGATAGGATAAAAGACAAATCTACCAGAGTTAAGATCCCCCAAACTTATTCTTGAACACATGATGAAATTGTGTCACTTGTGGTTTTATGATAGGTTATTTGAATTGAATGGCTAGTCCAAAACTGAGGCTATAAACGTTTTTGTGAATATACATTTTTAATTTTAAGCTGATTATTTAGAAGAAAACAATCTGTCAATGCATGATATTTTTATGCATTCTATGAGAAATGTGCAGTGCTATAACCATTTTGTTGACACTCGTCAACTTGTGAAAAAAATAAGACTTCAAACTCTAATAAGAAATTAAGCCGATGTCCTCCATGTCATGAAACATTTCAAAGCAAGACATTTCTTAAATAAAGAAAGTAAATAAAACTCTAACTTATTTAAATAGAAAAAGGGTAAATCTGTCAAAAGATACATTTCGACTACCTAAGTTGAAACACTATTCTGTAGATATTGCTGATGAGTTTTTCGACAATTTTTGTAGGAGAACCCCTGGATTTTGGACCTTCTTCAGTTGTTCCTTGATTGTCATGTCTGTAGCTAAAGTTGTGAAAGATCTTCTGAAACCTTATTGTTGGTATGACTTTGCATGTGATACTATTGTCATGTCTGTAGCTAAAGTGAATGACGCTTATTGTTGGTATGACTTTGCATGTGATACTATTGTCATGTCTGTAGCTAAAGTTGTGAAAGATCTTCTGAAACCTGTTATGGCGAATCCATTTCCTTAAGGTTATGGCTCAGATCCGGAAGGTTATTGGCTTGATTACTTAATGGCTATAAGCCAACCTTGAAAAATGGTACTGGTGTAGCTTCTCCGCTTACGCATACAGGTTTTAGGTTAGTAATATGACTGATTAGCCTAGTGTCAGGTATGTGTGATTGATTGTAGTATTAGGTTTGCCAAGTTGCCATGGTATGATACAATTATTAGGCAGTGCACATTCAGTTTAATATGGACAAAGTCCCCAATCGACTGAAGAAGTGTCATGAGCTTGAAATAAAGCAGCAAACAAAAATTCTATAGTTTGGTTTTGTAAATTTATGTTGATTCTATTTTTATTTTATTTCTATTGCAGTATGGTGAATTAAAAATCGGGGATAAATTTATGTAAGCAGTTTGAAAATAGGTACATGTACAAACAACATTATTGTATTCTATCATGTGGTTATATCATCAGTTTGAATTCATGTAGCATATTTGGCTTACAAAAAAGGCTTGCTTTTTCCGTAAATATTCAACAAATTTGCAAGCTATACTACATATAAAGTTACATAACTGCCAACAGGGATGGATGAGCCAAAACTCTTGAATTATGTCCTGAACAAATTCTGCCTATCATCAACAAGCACAGATCAATTTGCTGTTGATAGTAATGGCAACACTGTCCTGCATATGGCTACCAGTGTAGAAGGATGCCATAATGAGTTGAGGTATGTGTCATAACTATATTTATCAAATGACAATATGCTTAAACAGCTGTTTTCGTTTTTGTATAATCATCACGTATCTTCTATTTTCTTATATATATATGTTAAGAGAGAAATTAGAAGAATATATAGCCGTTGTACCTTCATGTATATGATTTGGCCGTTATAGGATTGACTTACTTTCACTTAGCCTCTTACCTCCACTGCTGACCCTGTAAGGTCACATAGGTTTTTCATATGTGGAAGGTTTCAGCTGGTTTGTGGAAGGTCGGTTAATATAGGATATTTTCGAGGCGATAAATATCAAATGTTATGATAAAAAATCACATTTGGAAAATTGTGTCTGTTTACTAGTATTTGTTATTATTTGTGATTGACAAAGTTGTAAAACATTATTGTCCTCATCCCAGGCATATAGTTCCTAACCTTCAACCGGAGAACACTGCCATGGGACTTGTTTATTGGAAGCCTCTTTATCCTGTTGTGCACTACGTATTATGTTATGACTGTTGCAGGAGGGATATTCTAGCAATTCTTCTGAAACACAACTCAGACCCGTGGATTACAAATACTCGTGGTCAACTTCCGATTGATAGTCTCTCAGAGGAAGATATCCAGTGTCAGAAAGTTTTACGTAAGGCTATGAAAAGGCGAGGTACGTTCTGTGTCGCGCCCTGTCTCGTTGAATCCTGTCCTGTCGAGTCCCAAGCCGCTTCATAAAAAGTCGATTTAAGTGTAGCATTGGTATGCAATATCTTCAAAGATAATTCCTCTTTTACTTTTTCATTGACGTCAAGTTATAAAAATTCCTCCCTATGGTCCTTGGGCGGGACCAGTACTTTGCACACTCAACATTAATATATGTTTCATTCATATATAGTTTTCATGAATTTTCACTGTCAGTGTTAACTGTTAGGGATATTGCATGTTTGTCCTCTGTCCGGCCACCATCAACATATCCTACCATCTGGTTGTCGGAACACTATCCAAAACACAACCGGTGAAAATGGGTCATTTTCTGATAAGGGAGTGGGATCATAGTATAGATGGAGTCTTTATCTAAATGATGTATGACCGACTTAATCTTATGCTATCAGCTAGTCCAGTTAAGACATTTAGATCTACTTGGACATCTAGTTTAGTTGGGACATAGGCTGAGAGAATATCTAGTATAGTGAAGACAATATC
Source organism: Solen grandis (assembly GCA_021229015.1). Taxonomy (NCBI): domain Eukaryota; kingdom Metazoa; phylum Mollusca; class Bivalvia; order Adapedonta; family Solenidae; genus Solen; species Solen grandis. The sequence continues at coordinate 34,652,131 of CM037792.1, forward strand.
TAGTTAGTAATATCCCGTTGCAATATTGTTGCCAATATAATTCTAATCAATAGATATTATTTTTGAGTATTTAAATATCTAAATCGCGTTAGAATAGTCCTTGATTCTTGAACATTAAACGCAGATTTAGACTGATGGATGCGTTATTGGCCCAAATTCTTGAAATGTACTGCTATTACATGCAATTTAAACAATGTATCATGTCAATGTTTTACAATTGAATATCTCTGTACACAACTGTAACAAGAATTGACGAGGTTTTGTCACTTTGATTAAGGCATTCGATGATCACTGATGAAAAAAAATTTGAAGTAGAATGGCTAAATGAAATGAAAATTCGGTCTTTTATAAATGTTCGCTGTAAGAACGGTTAATCTGTAAAAACATTCTGCAGATTTTATTTACAAGTGTTAATTTCATACAAGAGTAGTAGTTTAATAATAATCTTAAAGCATGGGTGGAGTCTTCGTTGTTGCGAAGTTGAAATGAAAATAGCAACGATTGGCAAACATGTATTAAAGATAAAACCAAAATCAAAGACATATGCTAGATGTGTTCGCGTTCTGGCATAATACATGTAACATTGATATGAAAATGCAGAATTGACAGTATCTGTTCATCATTATGTTATTTGGAACAATATTTAGGGTGCTTTATGGTCTTATCTTTAGACCGTGTTATACAAAAACATGCGTAATTTGTATTACTGCAATGATCTGACGAGTCTACTAGTGGGATTATACCACTCACTCTAGTGATAATTTGATACTATGATTTAATTTAGGCTTTTCAACATGCTGATTGATGGTACCGTACAGTATGTAGGTATTAGTTCCCATTTCAGATCAGACAAAGAATGTAATAAACAGACTGACAGAGAAAGGGGATCAGAAATTAAAATCAGGAAATGCGGAGGATGCTGTTGACTGTTACACCAAAGCCATTAATCTAATGCCGATGATGGGTCCTGACAAAACCTCCAATCACGAGAAAGCAGTTCTCTTCGGCAAAAGGGCGGAAGGGTTCCTGACAATAAAGCGTTTCAAAGAGGCAAGAGATGACGCCTTGATAAGTATCGGCAATGATGGGAATGGTTATGAGGTAGGAGAATTTCAGATTTATAATCGAATTGATCAAAGTTAGGGAGATCCAAAACCAAGTGTATCTGCACACGGTTTGGACGTTTTTATCGTTATTCTTATCCTTTGATAGCATACATATTTTCTTTGTTTTGTTTTGCGTTCGCTCATTTCACGCAATTTTATTTAAAATAACTTGAATCGCTATATTTATGAATCTAGTTCTTCTAAAGGGTTTATTTGGGATTCTTTAACGTAATTTGTTGTAATTGTTTTAATGAAATAAAGCTTGTAACGTCGCATATCATCCTACATCCTACGGCCGTATACTGCTGTATTACACAAAATAAAGTGATGGGTTCTTCCATTTGGCCCTTGTAGTAAACGGACCAATTAGAGAGCTTCTGATGCGTCTTGAACAGATGACATGAAACAAGATCTAAAAACGATTTTATCTTTATAGAAAAAATAGCTAGGTTTGTCATGTAGATTGAATTAGGTAGTTCTTAGAATTCTCATGTGTAAAACACTCAAAGGATTACGGATAATGCATTGCTGCCACTGATATAAGTAACGTGAGTAAAATGAATTAACACACTGTAAAGTTATTGTTAACAGTTGTTTAGCTATTAATATCAATTTATGATGTCAGGGAAATGTATTTTGACATTTTATATGACTTTTTGCGATAAAAATAACTATCTGTAAAATTACAATTTTTGAAAATAATTAATTAGGTGAAAGTAGGATATTAAATTCTTACTTACATGCTTAAAGTCCCAGTATCTTATAGCTGTTAGAGGTAAATCCGAATGCACATACACCGTATATGCCTCTGTTTGAATTTCATCCCCGAAAGACCTTGAGAAATGCTTTATTCACGGGAAAGACTCTTTAAGAAAAAATACAAGTTGTGGTCTTCTCGTTCTATATTTAGCTCAAAACAACGTCAGCATAAAATTAACACACACAGGGTTTTACAGAAGTTTCAACTAGGGTATTTCATATAGGTTTAGCAGAAGTTCACACACACACGAACTTCTGAAACACCCCATGTACGCCGAGACATCCGTTATCTTAGTGAACAGTGTGTTTCAGAACACGCTCCGCCCATTTTTCTCATTATATTTCTCTGTCTGAACAATTAAGGATTCCGGGGAATTTCCCGTATTCTTTTATTACATAATTCACTATGTTGGCTTAATTAATATTAAGAAGTTAACCAAGCATCATTAGAGGCTTTGACATTTCCATATTTTGAAAAAAATATTTTCCCTTGCAAATTCTAAGACTAAACGCACCGGGGCTTTAATCTACGATAGAACTTTTGAAATTATTGTATAATGTGATAAACACACATTTAGCAATATCTAGGCATGCTCATATCAGCAAACTTTGGTAAGATTTATAAACTGCATCTACATATCACATGAGCGAAGTTACTATCTTATACAATCGTGTTTATTTTTATGCTCTCCACACCTGTATGTGTTTGTGTAACGGTGCTATTTTGAATCGTGTCTGTCACGTGACGCGCCGAGTTAACGTCATGAGTAACGCATGCGATCGTTTCAGGTTTTATTTCCGTGGCTGTAGCCAGACTCTCTCTCCGTGATAGGGATGTTATTTTCTTTGGATGTAAAAAAGAAGAAGAAAAATTTGGTTGAAATTGAATACGAGACAATGAAGATATTTTTTTAAGTAAAAAGAGCAGGACGTAGTGCTACATTTTAGGACGCCACATTTCATTTCATTCCTTGTCTTCTGGGTTAATAATTCTGGAATGTCCATAAAAGAAAAAAGAGTCATTCTTTGAATATGAAATTTAATTTTGTTCCCAGGGCTATGTTAAGGTTGGGAAAACCCATGTTGGGGAAGGAGATTTTCAGAAGGCAATTGGGGCATTTGTTAAAGCATATGGCAACACCCTAAATACTGAGTGTGACGAAAAACGGAAAATAGAGATTCTGTTGGAACTGGCGTCTACATGTGCCCAGTTGTCCGAAAATGATTGTAAGTGTTGACTGTCAGAACGTGTTACATACTTTTTATCTTTGAAAAAGTCGAATGTTTTCAAATGTTTAAATTCAATGATCAGCTTATCCAACAACATCACAGAGATATGAAGCAGTCAATGATTAATCTTTTTATACAAAGAAAAAGAAGTTTGTGATTATTTATGAAATGAATAGTTAACCTTGTTAAGAATGAAATTGTTTCCCTTATATACATATAAATATAAATGTTAAGGGATAAACTGGTTACTTTTTATAATCTTATTAGACAATTTCAAAATTCATCTATGAATTCAAAGTTATTTGCCTAGAGTTTTCACCTCAAAAGGCTTATAGGGATTAAGTGATGTTTATTTCATTTTGCAAGTATATAGAGCTACTTAGATGTTTACTTAACTTTTGCAAGATGTATTTTTTTGCACATCTTTTCAGTGAATGTGAAGCGGAAGCTCTCGAATTTCCCCAAAGGTCAAGGTCACCTGTGGGCTTGTGCGTGTTGTGAGCTGGTTTCTAGGGGGGACTGGAAGAGTGCTACAGTGGCGTACTTCCAGCATTTGGTGGGGAAGGGTGAAGTGTCCGATTTCACCTACCCACTGACACCATTTTGTAAGAAAAAAAAACTGAAGGTGAGAAATCATTGATTTCTTATGAGGTCATGAAATTCATTTGAGATCATTTGATGTCACTGAAAGTCATTCGGTAATTGAAGTCATCCAATTTTCTTAAAGTTCGTTGGCGGTCATTAAATTTAATTTTGGGTACTCGGAAGTCATTAAACGACGTATATGGGGGCTATATTGGAGTCACGTCGTCTGTGAACGGGATTTGTTGGTTGGACTTTAATTCATCTTAACAAGACTAGTAAGTACAAAGCCTTGTTGCGCATATTGTTGGCACATCATGACCGGCTTGTTTTCAAATCAATTATGGACCTTGGTTGTATATATATGAATAAAATTTGTCTGCGATATTTATCTGATTTGAATTAAGTTTGCATGCAATCAATAACCTTAATTTTGTGTAGCTCAAGCGATACTTTTTAAAACTGAAACTCTAGATCAGCCTGGAAATTCCCCAGTGTGAATAGCACCTATGCTTTACACTATAATGTCCATTATGGTGCCATCGCAGCTGTTATTGTTTTATATAGGTACACATCAGATTATGGATTTGTATGTAAACATGAGGTCTTTATGTAGCCAAAACACAAATAAAAATGTATAAATGTGACTGAACATGCCCCATCATTTGCTTCTTATGAACTTTCTAGTAATTTTCTTACTTGCTATTCTACCTTAATACATCAACGTTAAAAAGTGTTTCCTTATTATAAAAATGATTAAGTGTATCAGAGCTAAATCTTTTGTGTGTGTGTGTGTGTGTTTTAATTTCATCCTTCAGTTGTATCAAGACTGTCTCAGACTGTAGCAAAGCAGATTTTATGGTATTCATTATCTTCAGTATTATTTTTTTTCAATTGGTTGAAGACTTTGAGCTATCGGGTCTTTGCTATTTGTATAATAAATGCAAGTGTATAACCAGTCTTAATTTAAGTGACTTGCTCAAAACAAAGTTTAGATATTAGCTAATCAAAAGTGAACCTAGAATTTTTGTGTGCTTATTTAAATCATTTGAGTCCATGATAATAACTTTGAATTATATGAGTTACTTATTAATTGCTTCAATTTTTATGATATCCAAAAGAGGAATTATTTTTTTGAACATTTGATGAAATGGTGTTACATATATCTATATATCTGTTATACAGTTGGTACCCCCATCAAACTCTAATATTGCCAAACACAAAAGTTCTCTACATTTCAGAAATTTGAAAATCTAATATTTTATATAAAACATTAAAACTGCCCACAAAAATAACATATCAACTTCCTAAATGCATACAAGTTTTAGACATGGCTATGACAGTGTGTGGACAAATATTTCAGGAGAACCCCTGGGTTTTGGACCTGCTTCTGTATCTCCTGAAATGTGGGGCGGATCGTCATACTATCAGTCTAGAGGAAGGGGATACTTACCTGCATGCTGTGACAAAAATGACGCTTATTGTTGGTATGCCTTTGCTCAAATTGTCGTGACTTTAACATAAGTTGTTAACTATTTTCTGGAACTTATCTGGGTGCTACCAATGTCTATGTCTAAAATCATGAGATTATGGGTTGGATTTCTTACCTTGTAAACAAGAGAAATTTGTGGCTCTAGTGCAAGAGGACTTCAGTAACCAATCAGCTAGCACATTTCTTTATATGGATTCTGTGAAGATATATTGATTTAATTTCTATTGCCGTATGGTGAATATGAAATGCTGGATACACATATGTAAGCAGTTCGAAAACAATTGGAAAACTGATACTCAAACTTACAATAGTTTATTATGTGAACCTAACACCAGTTTAATGATAAATGTTTCTTGGAAAATTAATCTTTAGCTTGCTATTGTTTTCATATAAAAGTACGGATAAAACAGATAAATCCACATACATACATTATTTTCGTTCTACTGTCAATAGGGATGGTTAAACCTAAGGAAACTAAACTTCTGAAATATGTCCTGAAAGACTACTGCCCTTCTCTAAAAAGAGATGAACAGCTGTGTTTTGATAAGTATGGGAACACTCTCTTGCACGTTGTTAACAGGAAAAGAGGAGTCAGTAGTGAATTAAGGTATGTACCAGTGAGAGGGAGAGAAAGATTTCGTAATGATGAAAAAGAAAGGAGGAAAAATGAAAAGGACATAATGACAGATATATATTTCCATGGAAAGAAATGTAACTATAGAAAAGTCACAAAAGGATGTCAGCAAATACTTAGAACAGTCAAATAAGAGGCGTAGATGCATATTTAATGAATTAAGGTACGAGAACTTTATTTGAAATGTGACCTTATTTAATAAAAAAACATCTTCAACTTAAACTTTAATCGTTTTATATATCAACTAGAAAACATTTGTGGCAGAGTGGTCGACTTACTATCACTTAGCCCTTCTCGCCTCCACTGTTTTTGTTGCGTCCCTGTAAGATCACATGTTTTTTATGTGAGAAAGGTTTCAGTTGTCTTGGCGACGGTAAATTGATTTATGAATTATATAAATAATTTATTATTGCCAGACCTCTGTTGGAGGAGTATTAATGCTCGGTAATGTTAAGAAACATTATGTCCTCACCATGGGCATATATCTCATGATCATGAACTTCAGTTACAGAGCACTGTTATTTCAGTTAGATAGCACTATCATATGTCTTGTTTTATGTAAAACTTCGTCTTGTGTGGTTACTATTGTAGGAGGAAAATTATAAAACTCCTCTTGGCCCACAACGTAGACCTGTTTGAAAAGGATCATCATGGTCAACTGCCCTCTGACAGCCTCTCAGAGGAAGACATCCAGTGTCGAGAAGATTTACTTATCGCTATGAGGGAAAAAGGTTCGTTTGGTATCTTCGTTCAATGCTGCTATATAAAACGCTGACTATCTTGATAAATTAAGGCGTGTTTGTATGGGTATTCATCACTTTCAATGATTACGCTTTTTTTACTTTTATATTAAGATAAACAAGTACAAGTTATTGTGCAATTTTCTCTCTTGAACCGGAACTTAATCCTATGCATGTTTCTTTTGTAGTTGCGATATCTAGTGTGGTTAGGACATATAGAGCGGTGAAATCATCTAGCGCAGTATGATCATTATCTAATGGAGACATGTATTAAGAGTATTAACAAAATGGGACATCTTTTTTTACTGGGAACATCGGAAGCAGTGGAGACATTGAATGTCGTGGGGATATCTAGACTAGTGAGAATTTTATTTAATGTGTACATTCGCCATCTAGGGTGATGAGAAACAAGAAATATCTTTAAAAAAGATATTCGGCGTAGGATGAAAGAAAAACGAGATTTCCAGTCTTCTAGAACATTCCGAGGAAAAGCGCGCGAAAGACCGACGCACAACAAATTTAGTACGCTCTAGAAATAGTTCATTATTTTTTCTATGAAATATACTTATTTATAGACGGTAGTACAAAAAATTATATCTGTAAATAGGCTTGTTTGATATTTGTTCATATCATTATTGCATATGACAATTATGATATAAAAGCGTTATTAGTTGTTTTGGTTTTGGCGAATTAATTTTCAATGAGAGCATCTCGGCAGGCTGGAAGAATTCAATATACATAGTAATTAGGGGGTTTCATGTCATAACACGGTGGATTCTTTTTTGTTGTTTTAAATCATTTTCACAAATGGAAAAGGATTGTATTTAACTTACTGAAATCACTTTCATGTTTACATCAAAAAGAAAAGTAATAACACCAAGCTGAATGATATATACAAGCTGCACCCCTTATTTACAGTAATTTTATAGTCCATAACGATGCGTTAACCAATAACAGGAGTCCTTTTATTCAGCTTAGAATTATCTACCGCTGTTAGCGTACATTTGATTGGTTTAAGATGCGAGTTGAAATCGAAATTATACAGCTACGCCGAAAAAAGATGTCTAGTCATATGGAGATATTATGTAGCTGGGACATCTAGTGGATTGGGGACACTATGAAGAGGGTGCATCAGGTGTAGTAGGGACATCTAGTCTAGTGTTGTGGGGGTATCATATATTGGTATCTAGTGAAGTAGGGACACTATCTTTCATCAACAACTATTTTTTGCAGAGAAAGCCACAGAGCATAAGTCCGAGGAGAAGAAATCATCCCCATTGCAGATACAACAACGCCCAGACGCCAGTCAGTTAGCATGTTCAACCGTAAAGTCACAAACAGATTGTGGCCATTGTAGCCAACTTTATAGTAAAGGTCAAAATTATTTTCATGCGAAAATAATTGAGAAGGGACACGAGTGTCTAACAGAACTGATTTGTCAGGAACATTCTGGTCCAGAGCATGATAAGATTGTGAATAAAGCAATTACGGCAATTGTAAGCATGTTGAGTAAAACTTCAAATCCAGGTGATGTTTAATTTTTTCTCGTCATGTTGTTTAACATTACAGATCAGCTCAATTATATTACACCAAAGTCATTAAAGTATATTTGATTCTGAATCTTTCTGTCCGCATTACAACTAAGTAAAACTGTACCCTAAGAAAAGTTACAAAATGACATTATTGAAATTTTGGTTCCGATATTGCGTCGCTTGATATTGGTTTTTCATTTTTCAATGGAAAACATAATAAAGAATGTCAGGGGCTGTATGAGACAGTTAAAGAAATTGTACAATGAGTTGTATTTTGAAGTTGTTGTGAGCAAATGCAATGTTTTCGTTTACTTAAAACGATTTTTAAAGTGTTTCAGTTAGTAGAATTGAGAAAGTTCTAACATCATAATGTTTCCTCTCCCTTACGTTTTCTATGTTCATATGTTTCGTCTTTTCGTTTGTTATAAGTTAAAGCAAAAAGGATGCTTGTAGAATTTGAATACATCATAGATCTGTCTTACTCAACAATTATTAAGCGCAGCGCTATGCCTGTGAATTCCCGAAAACTCAAATTGATATTCATTACCAATTTTTATTAACTAAATACATATCAATTTACCAGTCCATAATTACCGTTAACATACACCGTTAAAGGTGACAAGATTGTTTCAAGTGATATTAGCAATACAAATGAACATTACTTTTGCTATATTTGATAGAAATATTTAGTTCATATATAACTTTGAACTTATTGCAGCTATCCCTCGGTGCCTGACCTCCATATCGGAGGAGGTGTATTTGCAGGTGATTGCAGGCCTCGCCCAGCAGAACAGGTGGCGGCAGCTGAACAATGTTGTCCGGATATACCGCACGATGCAAGGCTCAGACAAGTTAAAGAGTGAGTCTGGTCAGGCATCTTTTGATAAAACTATTGATATTTTTCATATCCGCTTAACATTAAGGAAAGAGGCAAGATAGAAATCAAGTACATCGACATCCCATCCTGTCCAGTTTTTTCAATAAGTTAAATACGTTAACAAGTTTTTTGGAAGAGCAATGGAATTTTGCACACATTAATCATGATCATTGCTAGTGAAAGGCACCTCTATGGAAGATTATTTATATAAATATTACAACACGCTTACTTCCGAATGCTTTATGAAAGATGGCATGTGCTAGCATGTATGTATACTTTTCAATGATGTCTTACTGCATTTCTGTTTGACGATTTTAAATGTCAAGTTTGTAATGCTAAATGCTTTGTGCTTAATTATTAATAATATACCAATATGTTAAGACCCAGTTGCAAACTACCAAATGATACATAACAGATGAGAAGTGCATGCATACATGTAGCCTTGTTTCATTTCTTTTGAGAAGTGTATAGTGCTAACTACCAAATAAGAAGTATAAGAATATATGTTTATAAAATTAATAAATTAATGGCAATTGATTGTATTTCTTAAAATGTCTCGTCCGTAAACGCAAAGTGTTAAAACCACAATTCATATGCAAGTATAATAGGACTTGTCAAAATCTAGTTGACACATAGCACTAGGCAGTAAGCATTACACACTAAACATAATCGGAGCTGGAAACCAAATTGAACATTTACATTTTACTAGGGCCAATTCGGCTTAATGAAGAGAGATTACTCTAGCATTCTCTTTGCAGAATGTACGACGAAGCGTAGCATATCACATGCATACCAGGACGAATAGTACCAGCGTACCACCAACAGGTCAAATTCCGAAAGAAACGTAATTGTGATATGACATAGTATCCATTTAATGCATATAAGTATGAAAAATAATTATATGTGAATTCACAATTGCAAAAAGTATTTGATTTGGAATCAAACTGAATTAGAAGAGAAAACGATTGTGTTACGATTGATTATTAATTTAGATATAAGCATGGAAAATCACCTATGCACAGATTTTCTTGTTCACACACTAGAACATCCTTTCCATTTGTTTTAATTAATTTTCATATTCATCAAACACCAATAAAGCGCAATAGCTCAGAGAGTCCGCTTTGCGTTCGGGAGGTCTGGAGTTCGAATCCCAGCCGGAGTACTTTCCTCAGTAACCGTGTCAAACCAAAGAAGTATAAAAATGGTACAATACGCACCTTTGTCTGATACTCGGCAATATGGGGTTGCTATGTAACTCGGGGTACTCAGTACTTGTTCTATCCAGGAATTTATTTCCCGTATGTCGGTGTTATACAGCGGACACGTAAAATAACCAAAGGGTCTTTTTCGCAAAACGGCTAGGGTATCGCACGCAGACCCCCTTGTATCCAACCAATGTCTCTTCTGATGCTGAAAAAACAACAACAAAAAAACAAAACAGGAACCAGCTTGAGGTTTATCCTTGACCGCAATGTCTGATTATGGCCATAATAATAAAAAAAAATGCTTGTTAGCCATTACTGTAGAATAAGAAGAAGAAGAGAAAAAGAAATAGCTATCTTCATTTCATGATATGGAACGTGAAAATGAAGGAAAGCAAAATATATAAAAAAAATAGCAAAATATTTATACAACACTTAAACAATAATAGATGACGATGACGAAATAAAAAATAATATGAAAATACTTATCATGTTCTCAAATTCATTTCATTATATTCCTTTATTTTACTTTTTTTCGGTTTAATTTTTCTTAGTAGTCCACTCTTCGTCATTAATGAATTATTACTCATTATATGTCATGACTTTCAAAAATAAAAAATTCTAAAATCTAAGCATCAAATTATAACATCCCCCTACAATACCGACCGTGACATACAAAATTCGTTAAACTTGGTACTTGTACCTCCCTGTTTGACATTCAGCATATATACAATGTATTTTAGGACTGTTCGGCTCTGTGTCGGGATATAGTAACATGTCACGTGTCTACTACGTGATGTTGCAGTTTGGCAGTTTGTTATAGGACACTGTCTTCATATGACTAAAATACTTTCGATGGGACGTTAAACCCAACAAAAGAAACGAAACACTGCTTTCTGTCCTATGGTTGATATCATTATTAATATTTCACGCAATTACGTATAGCCTTAAGCGGGCACTACTATTGAGCCATTGCGCTTTAATGGTGAATATGAAAATTAATTACACATTAAACAAGTTATTTTCTTTTCTTACATGCATTGAATTAATAATCAGTCGTATCCAATAATTATCTTTCTGGATTTGACCTGTGGTACGGTTCATCCAATAAACTGGTACGATTCGTCCAGGTACGCATGTGCTATGCTACGCTTCGTCGTACATTCTGCAAAGAGAATGCTAGAGTAATCTCTCTGCATTAAGCCGAATAGGCCCTAGTAAAATGTAAATGTTCAATCTGGTTTCCAGCTTCTATTATGTTTAGTGCGTAATGCTTACTGCTTACAGGCAACTGCTTTATTGTATGTGTAATTCGGCGTCTTTGTGTCGCTATCAGTTGCAACACACAGTTTAGAAACATAATCTGTAATGTATTATTTGACAGTAAGATCATAGCGTTTAGCACTATACACTATCTATTAAAAATGTGGTACAGGCAGTCTGCATAGACATACATATAAGTTTGCACTTCTCATCTGTACTAAATCACTTGGTAGTTAGCACCTGGGTCTTAATATACTATCATATTAATAGACAGTAAGCATATAACATTTAGCACTTCACACTTGTCATTTAGAAGTGAGAAACAAATATGCAATTAGGCAGCATGCACATGTAGTTTTTCATAAAGTATTTGGAAGTTAGCATGTTGTAATTTTTACATAAATAAGCTTCCATACACCTCTATCCCTCCCTCTCCCTGAAATAGTGAGAGCAATAATCATCATCTTATATTAGAACTTAAAAAGCAATGGTCTTGCTGTAACAAAGCAATAGTAAACCATACATCAATATATCCAATGATATTTCTACGTAAAAATAAAAAAAAAATGGTATGTTTTAAGATAAATATATGATTTCAAAGTAAATGGAAACATGCAATAAGAAATAAAAAAAATGATCTTTTAATTTGTATCTGATATTATAATTATATTGCCGTTTTTAGTTAAACGCAAAGCAAATGCAATTAAATTTAAAGTGTTTTTTTTTTTTAATTTTTTTTCATTTCATTATCAGTAATCCAGATTTCATGTAATATGATTGCGTAGTCATAGCGTTGTTGCATGATGGTGTTTTCGTTAGAAAGTGACAATGTGACAATTTGACCAGCACGTCTGGCTCTCAATGGTTCCGGTTTGGATTACCTTTCCTTTGCTCCTCGCCAAAAGACCTACCATGGAAGTACAGGTGCTATTTCCCTATATCTATAATAAGTAAGATGGAATGACTAGACCTAAAGACAGGTCAAATACTCATTGTACAGTTCAACTTAGCTAAATGTAATCTTTTCATGGACATAAGGGTGTTGGTTGCCCTGGTATGCCACATATCTAGGAGCAGACTTCCTCCGAGACGCCTGCATTTCAGCTTCATGCCACAAGGTGCTCAATTTCCTGTAACATTTCCTTTCCTGATTGGCTATTCGAAAACAGCTAGTGCTTCGACAGGAAAACACTGCAGCAAGTACAGAGAAGAATCTGAAGCACTCATCTTAGAAGCCATTTCCATTAGTGAAACCTTGTAGAAAAGAGTTCATGTGTTGTCTTTTTCACAGACTCTTAATCTGTTATACAAGACCTGACTAATATCAAGACACCACAGCTAGCCATAGCACTGTACCAGTTGAGTACAAAATGCGGTGGTGCCATCCAGTGGATATCTGCACATTGTGGCATTTCTATAAATGAAAAGCAGATTATCTACCAAAACAGCCTAATATCAGTGTAAGCTACCACGAGAAAGTAGCCATTATCAAGGCACTGATGAGGCCTCAACAAGAAAAATATGCACTTCATCATCCACAAAGCCAGGACAAGTTGTCATTATCAGATAGTTACCAGTTTACAACAGAGTGAATTCACACATACACAGGAAATACATGATGTTACCATCCATCACCCATTTGTCCATGTGCTGAAGAAAACAGGCTACAGAGCACATCCTCCAAAGATGAAAACAGCACGATAAGGAGAGAACAGCAACATTACCAATGACCAAAAACAATCCAATTAAGCAAATTTGTTTAGTGAATTGGAGGATCTGAGGATGACAACGAAGCTCATCTCTATCACTGGATTGACTGTGTGGGGCGAACTAGAAGGAGAAGATGTAAAGTAATAATCATTATAAGAATTGTAGGTCTTAGACATGTTCAGCTTTTCATAGGATGAATCGAAGCAGATTTTCGATGCGATTTAAAGTAAATTGAATGAAAGGCAAAATAAAAATAAAAAAAAGTTACCATATCACCTGTTTTGTACTGACCTCGTTTTCATCATCATCATCACCATCATCATCATGGTTGTCATTATTGCAGGTTTTGCTCATGACATGATGGTACTGCCCTTGATTCAAGACCCAAACTTGAAGACCTATGAGGATGAAAAGCTGCAGATCATAAACAAACTTCTCGACAGTGGAGCAAGTATGGGTACTGATGGTAAGTATATATCTAGACATTGATGTAAAGGTAATAACAAGCTATAAGTAAGTATATTAATTAGCGGTTGGTATTAGGTTTTGCATTAACGAAACGCACTACAGTATGTAGTACTATAAAATTAAATGGTGACTTAAAGTCTGGTATTTATCTGGAAATCTGTGATGGATACCCGTCTGATATTAAGTCAATAAAATGATGTTGGTACCCAGTCTGGTTACTTATGGCGGGTACCCGATTATCAGTTGGTTCAATTTTTTTTTGCAGTAGTTATGGATACCAGTCAAGAAATACTTAGGTGATTTATACCCTTTCTTGTCCAGAGGCCTGGAAATGAAATTAGAGAAAAAAAGAAACACAAAAAACCCACAAAAAACAAACAAACTGAAAGCAAATAGCAAATTTGTGTATGTGATGAGTTACTTACTGCAGAACACATTATAAAATGAATGTCTACTGTTAGTCTTAGATGCATTGCACTTTCAATAATGAACAATGAAGAGTAACACAAAAGCATAAAGGTATACATATGTATTTGATGCTTGACAGTACCATGGATACATACTGTTACATACATACTTCTATACATCCTTGTTATTGTTTTGCACGCAGGAGGACAGACATCTCTTAGTATGGCTATCGCAGAAGAACACTTCAAGGTTGTCGGGGGGTTGATCATTCGGGGAGCTGATACATCGACATTGACCCTAAGAAAAGGTGACACGCCTTTACATGTGGCTCTGACTATCGTCATAATGATGAAGACAGGTAGGCATTCTTTTTCTTCTGGCCATGCTTTTCTGCATCCTTTATCATTTCTCGGAAATCAGTTATCTTAAAGTCATTTACTTGATGAACCAGTGCTTGAGACAATTCTTGCTTGATTTGTTGAAAATTTCCGATATTATGTCTGACCCGGAGCCATGAGTCTGTGTATTATTATTAACCTTGTGTGCTACATTTTTGCCCCTGAAGGGATAAGACACATTTGAAAAAGTGGATAGCTTACTGCATCTTACCAGTATTAATCCCCGCTTTCTCTCTCTTTCTCCTTATCTCCAACTAGAATTAATGTTCATACACATTTCCTATATTTATTTTCAAAATATGGAATAATTATTCTGAGGAAAATACAATTTTGATTGTTCCCCAGGTAACTTTCACTTTTTGAAAACAAATTAGGACAACTGTAATGGAAAACAAGGCATGTTAATCATATTTATAAAAAAAACAACAACAAAAAACACGTGTCACATACGGTAATGAAATCTCTCATAGAAAACGTTTAGGCTATTTAAGGTGAATTACAGTATTAGATTTCCAATGAAACATTTTCTGTCACCGCTTTTTCCAGATGTGTCCCTGCTAAGATTTATGCTAAAGCAGTATTCAGACACCCCTGAGATGTATCCACACCTGGACCCTGAAAAACAGGATATTAACGGTGACTGTCTCTTCCATATCGTTGCTAAGGCAAAATGCGTCTCACACACTGTCAAAGTAACCGAGATATTGTGTGAAAATAAAATTTCCTCTAAGTATTACAACAAAGATGGAAAACTACCAACAAGCTATCTCCCAAAAAACGACAGAAGACGACAACTCATTACACTAGCAGAAGATGTGGAGCCAAGAAGAGTCTCGGTCTACAAACCCAGATTACCACAGAACGAATCTAGCTTGATTAACCCGGAAGATGTTATTCGTACCGACGTAACTGAGCTGTGTTACATTAGAGAAGGGGATAAAGTGTCAATGCGTGAACAAAGGAAACGGACAATATCAGACATGATTAGAAATCTGCCTGACAATTTAAGAAATAACTCAGATGAAGATGAAAAAATGAAGAATGTTCATATGGATGAAAATGACCCATTGGAGGAGGAGGCTAAAGCTGAAAATAATGTGAAGGATTTAGAAGTGGATGATGCTATGGTAGAAGATGACGACGATGAAGATGAGATACAAGAAGAAGCCGTTGACTTTCATATAGATGTACAGGTGTGTATTTCTCAGAAATCAACAACAACAAAAAAACATCAAAATGATTCACTGTTTAACCTGTCAAGAACTGATAAACTTAATAGTACTACAGCATAATGTGACAAATATTCAAACACCCTTTTAATGGACACATGTTTTCATGAAATTAAACGACACATTTTGACATGTTATACAGGAATAATGAGTTATTACATCCCATCTCGAAAGGTTCAACAGTATGTGAAATAATAATAAACTTACACACATATATATTGGCAAAAGGACCATCTTATCTCTCTTGAAAGTCATTCAAGAGTTAAATTTCTTTTCTTTCTGGTAAGACTAATAGGGCTTTACAATGTTAACTGTTGGTCATATTTTACACCGTAATTAAACCAGGTGTGCCTGCATGGTGAAATGTTGATCATATTTTATGCATTTCATGTTTTGTACTGTAGTGACTTACAGTCCTGAACCCTTTTAATTCTATAGTTAAAGTGATTTAGTGACATAATTGTTCATTGATTTAACAGATATTTGACAATTTGGAATGGGAGGTTGAATGCACGACAGATTTCTGGAAAACATTGCGTAGCAAGCGCGTTGAGATGTCCCTGAAGAAACGAATCATCCACAAGATCCAGCTACTGGCCAGTGGAGAGTGGCTACCCCATCTATGTAAAAAACAGAAAAACGTCCCACCCGACCTCAACCTATTCGAGGCCAAGTTCAGTAAAGGTATTTAGGTTTTTAAATATTAATCATGACTTTTTGATTCATACAGGAACATCCACATTTAAGGATTAGAACGTCAGTCGGCAGAATTAAATTTCAGTAACTTGTATGTATTTTTTACTGTTAATATATGAAACATAACATTTTGATTTACTATCATGAGTAACTGATCAATTTCGAGTTTCGTTCCTGTCCACTGATTTTTGACGAAATTACAGGTCATGGACTTAGAAAACTTCTTTAAGATAGCAGTTTTCCGGACATATTTTTAAACTCTTGCAGACACTGATTTAATACTTGGTATGTGAAATTGACCACTATGAGTTACTGATCAAGTTCGAGTTTCGTTCCGGTGCACTGATGTTTGACGACATTACGGGCCATGGACTTAGAAAATTTCTTTAAAATATCAGTCTTTCGGACTTTTTGATATTTTTTGTCGTTTTGACTTCCTTCTAAAGTATTGATCAAATAATTGAATTGTTTGGAGTGTGAAGAGGGACGGGGGTTCTTAGTTTTCAATTTGCCAGAAGGGGACTTAGTATTGTCTAAGCAATATTTTCAGAATGCCTGTTTAATTCAAATATGTGATTGGTTAAGCAAGTTAGAAAGTGGTATGTCTGGAAAAGGCGGATGCTAAACAAGAAAACCATGAATTGCTTAGACCTTAGCAAACTAAGGTTTTGATATACAAGTCAAACATGTTATAACAAAGTTGTTAAAAACGGTACTAATATAGCCTCCTTGCTTGGCGCTCAGCATATATGAGTAGTTCAAGGAATGGTTGGCCTTGTGTCAGGATAATGTGTGGACTAATTCCACATATCTACGGCGTGATTTACCATTTTTGTATGGCATATCACATCATGCTAGTCATGAGTAGAGCATGAAACTGCATCTAAAAACCAGAGAAATAATATGAAGAAACGATATAGATCAGCAACCTCTCAGGATGAAAGTTGTTCTGATTTAGGGTTTATAATGGTTAATTCAACACAACCAAGGTTCACATCTACATATTATAGTTTCTTCCCACATTAGCGACAGCTACCATGGAGCCAAATGAGAAGCGATGGGGTTTTCTGTCCAGTAGTTGTTATATGATTTAAGTATTTTAGCTATTTACTGGTTGAGCTACAAGATTGCTTACACAAGATTAACCTAACACTTACTTTTTATTTATATTCCGGTTTCCTGAGCACAACACTTGAAGGCAGAACAAAAATCACCCTTTAGGGGTAGGAGTTAAGGCATGGTCATGTTTGTATGATCCTTCAGAAAAAAAACATACAGTGGTATTAATATGGCCTATACCGTCTTTTGCTCTGAATGAATCTGAAAATTGCTTTAACCAGGTTGACTGCTTTGTATACTGATAATCAGGATATTAATTATGCAGGTTCGCGTATCTTATGGGAGTTGGCAGTTGCTTTTTCCCCACGCTGCAGCGAGAGGGATGATGAGATAGACCAAGGGGTTGTACCTCAGAGGGTACGTGATCACAGGATTTATTCTGAGGTCATCCGAGTTTGGGATGTTGTTTTTGACCATGACAAAAGGAAAAGGTATGACAATATATAAAAGTATGACTAAATATGAATTCTTTGATTCACAGTGTTATGTAGGAATTCTAATCATTTACGTTTTCTATCCTGTCATAAAACAAACAAGGATTTCTAACGGGAACATCTGGTGCTTAGTCAGTGGGTGGCTGTCAGTTTTCTTTGTCTGGACTGTTACTTTGTTATGAATTGGGTATTTTAACATTATAAGATGTTCTTCATAAGAACGTATGCAGACACATTATTCGGGTAAATAGTTCAAGGGTCAAGGTCACATATTTCAAAGTTCAAAATTGATACACTATTTACATTAAGTAAAAGTGTTTTATTTCATTTCCACATTTTTGTATAATGTTGACAGAAGATAGTGAAGTGTGGTGGTTATTACCTTTAGATAAGCAAAACTGTTACCCAACTTTATTAATATGTTATGTTTCTAAATATTTATTCATATTAAACTGATTTGATGAAATAAATTTCAACAGTGCATTGAAACCACCAAGTTTTCTATCAAACCATTTCTTGTAGTCAAGGCTCTGTAAAAGTACATAAAATAAAATAATTTGATACAGAGTCCAATTTAAGTTATTTGAGTTGCCGGGTTTATGCGTGTTGTTAACCCTTTTAGGAATGTATGTCTTTGACAAATCGAAATCAACATCATTGTTGTTTTTTTAGGCATGCAAAGACGAAATCCCAAACCTATTCAATGCAAATGACGAATTATCCTACTATGAGACCGAACAAAAGGATTAATATTATTTCATCTTTTTATGCACCGCCATCTGCGTTGCGGGGTATATAGATTTTGGTCTGTGCGTCCGTCCAGTCGTTCACGCGTGTGTACGTTCGTCCGTTACACCTCAGGTTTACCCTTGCGTTGATGCTTGTTTTCCCTTGTTTTTAAAATGTATAAACACATATATTACATACACCAGTTAGCAATGCATACATTTTACACGTCAAATTGAGTCACTAGACTAAAAGCAGAACACGACTATAGGAAATAACTGTCGTTTCGAAAGTGTAACTTTCGAAAGTGTAATTACAAAAATTATCATCGATCATTGAAATGGTACAATCGTTCATTGAAAATTAAATCTGTTTAACCTTTTAATTTTTCCAGAACTTTGGTTAATATAATTTACCTGCCTGATGCCAGTAATGAAACTCCCTAGTTTCCTATAATCATAAATATATTTTACATATGTATAAAATAACGTATTATCACCTTTAATTTAGGCCATGCATCCAATTATTTAACGATTAAGCAAACTGAAAGCGACAGTGTCCAGCCCCATTAAAGTATGTAGGTACTAATTTTGTTAACATCTCTTTATTGTTTTTTTTTTTGTCAAAATAGCGCTGTTAATTACAGGTAATGTCTTGTCGGCACATTCTAATCATATGTGTTAAAAATATAGGAATCTTTTGGCACAGGCAAAATTTTCGGATCATGTCATGTTCAAACACAAGTTTGAATAACCCATATAGTTTTTATACTAAAATAACAAGTAAAGGAATCGGGACCACCGAAGTATTTCGGATGGGGTTAGGTTTTATAAGAAAAGGTTTTTGAGTAACATTGTTAACAACATCCTTCTAAAAATACATTTTTTGTTTTACACCAGTATGTAGATTAAGTGTTCGTTGATTTACATAGGCTTACGTATCATTTCGGATTGACATGGTTTATTATTTCCATATTTTTATTCCAGTGACACATATAATTATCTGTGTGTGTGGTAGGAAGCTCCATGATAAATATCCTAGAAGAGTTCCACTCTTTCTTTTTGTACAGAAATGTACAAAAGATAATCAAGTCGCACCAGCGAGGTAAAAGGTGCATCATTCAAAAGAAGTTGTGCGTCTACAAATCCAGCGAAAGTCGGGTGCGTTCGGGGGACGGGAGGATGTATCCCAATCTGTACCGGGAGGAGGGTGTCATAGTTGAGGAGGTCCAGAAACACCATAAGGTCGGAAACAGTCACTTGTCACAAAATGAACACATCTTTAAGTCTGTTAAAATAACTACTCCACTATGCGATTGTGAAACATACAATCTGTTCATCACAAAAGAAACTCTGCAATTTAATCATAATGATATAAATTTCATGCTTTTCCTTTTTTGATTAATTATCTTGGTTTATAACTAGGTTAACTGAACACATAAAAGGCTGTCAGCAGCATTGTTGCAAACATTGTCATACACCTATGTTTTAGGAGTTCTACCCACTAGCGAGTGTTAACGAGTCAGAGTTCCACATCCTTAAGTTCTACTCGTTCTCCTCTGTGCTCGTCAGTCAAGTGCTACAGAACATAGAGGACAAGGTCGACTTCCCATTCAAGGTCACAGACCTGGAACACGAAATAATAAACTTGGTGGTTAAAGCTCCCATCTTGTTACTAGGAAGAAGTGGCACAGGTTTGTGCAGTGTACGTTAATTAACCTTACATGATTGCGATTATAACCTGGCTTTACAAGGTGTATAGGTATAGCGTTGTTCTGTCCCGTTGCATTGGGTGTCGTTTTAAAAGTTTAATACATTTCTTGATGTTTCATCAAAACTGTATTGCGGGAATATTCATTTCCATCTATTATCTCGTTTTGTATCTGATTTAGTATTCTGTAACATCATGTGGGTGTCTGTCTGTGTGCATGTGTGTGTAGTGCAATTTAAAAGACTTCATAAGACAATAACAATAGTTTATGGTTTAACTATTTTGTGAAAGGTAGATATACACTAATATGATCAAGATTGTTATGGTTGGCTTAGGATAAATCACACGAATATGCTCTTTATGTAAAATAGGATGAAAATGTAATTTTTTTTAACATGTACCATTCAAATAATTGCAATATCGGTGTATATCACAAGGTAAGACGACATGCTGTATGTATCGACTGTGGAGCGAATTCCACCGTTACTGGAGCAAGGCCCGGGAGGCTGACGCACCTCTTCTTCCTCGCTGTGTTGAGTTTGTGTACGAGAAAAGGGACCGAGACCAAGTTGTATCTGAGAAAGGTGTTCTGTTTTGTTTCATTTTAATTTTATCATTTTTTTTTTGCTCTTCACTGGAGTAATAATGAGAAATGCTTGACAATGTTCAAAGTTACGCCTAGCTTTGTAGGATATAAGCAATTTTAATAGGGTAAGTAAGGGTTCATATAATCGTACCTTTACCCTTTTGATAATATCAATGATAAGAATTGTATTTCTTTAACACGAGAGCAGTAATATAGATTTATACAGTTAACGTCGTTAATGACACTACCTGTATTTAACTTTTTTTTCTTTTATTAAATGGCCATTATAAGTCCCTCCGGAATGTTTTACTCTGTAGATATTTCCCATTAAACGTCTTTTTTTGCGACCAACGACCACATAAACAAAGTCCCAGCAAGTAAGATTATGAGCAAAACCATTTTTTGAGCGACCGTTTTTTTATTCCTTTTGGATACTTATACACATTGCTAATTACTGGGTATGCTAGTTTATCATTTATTTTTAACACAGCCGAACAAACAAAAGCACCATACCGGTCGCTTGAGGAAACAAGATCACTCAAGACTTTATCATGTGTGATTCAGTTCTAAATTTAGCCAATTCTTCCCATTTCACTAGTTACTTTTATCTTTATCGATGACACCATAACATGTATCCAAGTTGGTTGTTAATCCAGACTGCATATTACAGGATTCGCATTTTATGATTTATGTGCTTTAAAGTTTTTAAAGTGTTATTACTTATTTGATATTTGTTCGCCATATGTCTAAACTTTCAATTATACATTTATGCAATAGCTTTCCTAGTTTCTAGTTAACATTATTTCTTTATTATTTACCTCCAGTAGTCATCTGAGTTTGTGTTTGAAAACACTGAAATGTATACCTAGTTTATGGTTTGTAAATTAACCTCTTCGTTGATAGTAAGTGAATCGGCGAATGATTTTCAGTATAGTTAAGACAGATATATATTCTAATAATAGTCAGATTTTGAAAAAAAAGTAAATATAAGATAAGAATTTTCTAGTATTCACATCTAGAAGAAATCTTACGTATCAATTTTTAACGATAACCATATAATTGAAATCGCCAAAGAATATAACACCTCAGGTGTATATTTTATCATTTCATTTTTTTTTCGAAGTGCAAAGAAATTAAATTTTTCAAACCAAGCCAAATTTGAAATCTTTGTCCACCTTTTAGCA
The DNA here is from genome assembly GCA_021229015.1 of Solen grandis. NCBI lineage: Eukaryota > Metazoa > Mollusca > Bivalvia > Adapedonta > Solenidae > Solen > Solen grandis. Next base: position 34,674,216 of record CM037792.1, read on the forward strand.
TGTAAATTGTTAAGACAAAATATCTGAAAGTGTTAATTGAATATTTCCCCCTCCTTTTACTTACTTATCCAGCATCTCATCTCTGTCAAAGTTTGACTTCTTACGGAAAAAAAATAAAACGTACAGCATTTGTAAATATTCCCTCACTGTATACTTGATATACTTTGATGAATAAATCTTTGTTGTGTTCTTTTTTGATAAGTCAAACCAATATTACTATATTGGTATTGGAATAATGAGATATAAGAAGGGGTTCAAAAAAATTCCATTTCCATTTATAAAGAGTAAATGGTTGTCGCACTCTATCAATCAAAAGTATAAAGATATTCTTATTACTAACTGGTATTTAACAATTCATGCAATAGCAGTAGATTTTATATGCAATAGTTACGACTAAATTTGGAATGGAACATTATTTATTGCTCGTCAAATTTGACATTCAACTTGACCTCTGTTTTCGTTTTCGTTGTTTTCTGTTTTTACAGGTTGAATTAACGCATACCAACTTAAGCTATTGATGGCCTATAAGCGGGGATTGATTACGTATAAAAAAAGTTGTTCCCAAATCTTTATTGTAGTTGAACAGTCAAATTCACTCCATAGAGTTAAATGTCAAATTTGACGAGCAGTAACAATGACATATGACCCTTCTGTAAAATGTCTTACAAAATTCCAAGCAAAAGACAATCATAAATTCTATTTGAAACCGGTAAATGGAATAATATACCATACGAAAGCAGAATATTTACACTCTATAATTCTTTAAGATGAGATGAATGCTACTACGTTATTGATTGCCCTGATTAATCAAACACTGTTTCCAGCAAACAAAATAGTAAAAACCAATAAAACAAATTCGATATATATAATACAATATATTAGAATATAATCAAATAAGTTTAGATGCTGAATGGTTTAAACATAATAATTTAATACTTTAAGGTTTATTTACATGTAATTTAGGTCATTTTTATTCAGATAATCATGTCTTAATTGATACCCTGAGGAACATATTAAGTTGTCTGTATATGTACTATACTAATTGATTAACATCAATAAAAACTAATTCATTAAGCCTTGATAAATCCACAAACTGACTCAATATTTAATTCAATTTCATTCGTTATAGTAAGCGGTATACTGTGTTACGTTGTAGATTACAAACTTTTTTCGATCCCATTATAAATGAAGATTTTGCTGATGGGATTTTTTACCTGGACACCGTAGGATTAAGAGGGGACTTACAAATTGTTGGTATTTCAACATTGCCCACTCTGATTTTACTACATAAACATACAATGAAGAAGAACACACTTCTAAACGTGCCGAGTGCTTCGGATTCTGGTAAATAAGCTAAATAAATGCTTTTTCTTGCAATTAATACCATTTATTACGTAAGTAAATTGCTTGTTATGATCGTTCGACCAGAAATATCACGCCTGACATAAATTTAAGGGGTTTCGGGATTTATGGTTGACAGACATATAGGAAAGCTCATTGCTAAATAATGTTTCTTCTTTCATCCATCAATAAGATACTATTAAGCTGTGTTTCTCAAACCGAACACAACATCTAAGTTACAGCCATTGGACTGAATTACTCTTCAAACATTAAAGCTAAAATATCGTAAAAGACAACAACAATAGTCATGTTCATGTACAACAGTTCAGAACTAAACTTTCGCATATTTTATTCACGTTAAACTGTAACATTATGTCCTTATACAGTTTAGCTTACAGTGTGTTCATGTATTACTTGTTTGTCTGGATTTCAACAAAATATTTAGGGACCATTTCATTAAGCAGTTCCTTGAACCGCCCCCTACTACGATGTCGTCTGTATATACACACATGGCACAATAAACATGCCAAATGCTGTTTCAGGTTCAGTGGAAGTATTCGGGGATGGAAAGACGGAGGAGTGTAACGAAGATGAGTATGCGTCAGGGGCCCAATACGACCATATACACCAGGTGCTGTACCCATCTGAATAAAAAGGAGGGAAGATTAAATGATTTTTTTCCGTATTTTCATAGCTGCTACTCCAATAAAATCGTTTGTGTTTTTTGACAATGAATTTCAAAACAAATGTTTTTGACCAATTATCATGGAGTTTGGTAATAGTGTTTGTGATTACAGTTGACACATATCCGTGTATTCATATAAATTAGGTAAGGTAAAACATAATTTCTTTTGACACATGTTGCTCATGCACAGTCATGGTGGTATTATTATTTTGTTTCAATAGTAAATTCTCATTCAGTAAGCTTGCTCACAGTGTTCATGGCCTTCTATGTTTACCATTTATCATAGACAGTGACCTACCTCAACCGGTTCGATTGTCAAAATTATCCCAAAATAAAATGAGTCTTTTTATGACTTGATAGCCGCTTGCTTCTGTCTGACATCAATAAATTCTAACACCTTCAAGTTTAATAAAGAAAATCTTAATATTTCATAATAGTTATTTCTGGCTATACCTTAATTATAATGTAGAGTTCAAATCTATACTTTATTTAGATTTTCATCACCAAAAACGGAGTCCTTTGCAATGAGGTTCAGAAGAACTTTCGAGAGCTAAGGCATGCCGATGATCTGATGGAACTGCATGTGAAATATGAAATGGACGACATTCCAAACCGTCTTCAAGACATTAATGATTTCGGATACCCGCTATTTGTCACGTCGAAACATCTTCTTCTCATGCTGGATGCTTCAATCGGCCCACCGTATTTCTTTGATAGAAAAGATGACGGGGGTTTGAAAGTAAGAAACCTCTTATTCTCAGTCCTATTTCTAAGAGTAATTTACTGGAAATCACAAAATAGAATTCATTTTAATTTGGAATGATATATCGCATTAAAATGATCATATCTCTTATAGATTATATATAGATTTTCATTCATTTATCCAGATGAAAGTGTATCTAATATTGGACTAATGACTAACATATTGGAAAAATGACATTGGACCGCATACCAGGATAATTGTCGAATTACTTGCCATTGTAATTTCTTCTTGCTCTGTTAAACGTTTAACAGTTGGACATTGAAGGATGGTCAGACGCAGATGGACCTTTAAGAAGTCTCCATTTGCTTGACGAAAATTTGGGCATGGATAACAAAGCAGATCATAAAAAAACTTATAATGACAAGGGGAGGAAGCACACTGCAGATAAGGATAAGGTATGCTGTATTCTATTTTGATTTCACCTCATCTTCTGTTTACACTTCTACATTGATTATGAACACAATTTTTACAAATGATGGACTGTGGACAATTGTCAGAATTTTTGCAACAGAACAGATACCTGGAGAAATCAATGTCCTGATGGATGGCTGCACTAACCTCTCGAGTATGTGACTAAGAATGCAATTAAAATATGTGTAGTGAAAATTGCTCCCGTTACATCTGGACACCTTATAAAGATTAAAACTGTATAAGGATCATTTTATATAAAGAGTGCAGATTTACGGCCATAAAAACAATTAGTTATTGAACCAAAGACAATACATGATTACAATGTCCGATGTTTGTACGTTCAAATCCAGTTTGGGATGTGTGTACAAAAAAGCTGGTCCAATCTTGAAACCCTCGAGAAGGTTTATAAGTTGTAAGTTGGACCCATATTTTGCTCTTGGTTGCGCTCGTGTTTAAAATTGAAAATTACATATAAATACTTCCCAGTCTAACCCAAGACGAGAGATCACGTATGCAGTGTTTGTGGAGGAGGTGTGGCCAAGGATTAAGACATCTCAGATGAACTACCATCCTTCCCTAGTATGGATGGAAATCATGTCCTTTATTAAGGTATGTTTTGCAGTGTGATTTGTTTCAGTGTTTTATAATTTATGGGTTAGATTCTCGAGTCAATTTGATTGTAAGAAGAGAGACATCTTTGGTTAGTGACATAGGTAAACCTTTAATTACATGCATTTAAAATTGATAATGTATTTAACTATTTATGTATATACTATAACCTATACGTTAAACAGTTCTAATTTTCTGGTTAGTATTTTGTTCTTTCCAAAAAGGGTTCGTATGAAGCACTGACAAAGGCCAGCGGGTTTCTCTCGAGAGATGAGTACGACGAACTTGGCAAAAAAAGAGCACCAAACTTCGTAGGGAATCGTGCCGATTTGTATGAATTATTCACACGTTATAAACTTTTCAAAGAGCGTAATCAATTTTATGATGAAACGGACTTGGTTCACAACATTTTCAACCGCCTTCAACATTTGGATTCGCGACCTTGGGTTGTTCACCAAGTTTACGTGGACGAAACGCAGGATTTTACACAGGCAGAGCTGTACCTGCTGATCACACTCTGTCAGAATCCAAACGACATGTTTCTGACAGGTAAGCAAAAGTTTATACGTTTTCCATAATAATACCGCCTAACTTTGAAGTGCCGTCCATACTGGATTATGCTAATTGCGTCTTTTGATATCTTGTCATATTACTTTTTGTCTCGCTTTGAAACTTTCAAGAGCTGCTATGTTGCTACTGTCACGCCTATCTGACGTCTCAGTCCTGTGTCTTCCCTGAAACTGGGTAATGATTGTGTGCATGTTGACTCTGAGGACTTTTATATTTTGTCGGGCCCTGAACTTGCCAAGTTTTGACTGATTTTAAACTATCTTTTATTTTTATCTGTAATTGTAAAAGATAATTAAAAGCAGTTCTCATTCATAGTACCCCAAATATGTGTCGTCTACATGTAATTACATTGTAATTCTATTTCATAACACCATTTAAACATAACAATTAAATGCTATAAAATATGACTACCTTCGCAGATTTTTCTGAATTTATCAAAGTTTGTAAAACGTTTAGGCTAGAACCTAAAAGGTAACCCTACAACAAATAGTCATGAATGTTAGGATACGATGACAGTAGATAGAAGTAAAGTTTAAGACTTAAAATCAATGGAATAAGTAGAAAACGTAAATTTATGCCCCCTTAATATGCTCCCAACTTTGCGATAATATCGTCCCGACATCGCCAACATTGAATATAACGTTCGTGTACACATCCAGGGTTCATGAGAGAACTACTGTCCAAATGTAAGCACTTTTTAAGTACCCCTTTTCCAGTTTCCAAGGACTGTTTGTCGTACATGTATCACATGTCGCCAATAACTGAATAAATTAGTATTCAGTAATGAAACGCTGAAGACTTTATCTATTTTAATGTTTTTTTCTTGTTTTTTTTTTTAAAATGTGACTTGAAACAATCATCTATCCACTCATTACATATTTACATGTAACTTATAGTAAGCTAAGCAACTATATATCCACCTACTGATTCATTGGCCCAGAATAATTAAAATTATACTATAATGTTAACGTTTCCGTAGACCTTGATTTGGCGCTTTTGGTGTGGGATTTCAACCCTGTTTCGTCTATTTTGGCAATGCCAATTATTTTGTCACATGTACGACACTTTGCTTCCTCTTTGTCGTCAACATCAACGACACAAGGATACATTAGCAACCATTTTTTGTTAAAAAATGAACTTTCCACCATTTTCGTAAATGATCGGCTTAATGTAATTTTTATTATGATAAAAACTAAAGGACGTAACTACATGGAATTCGTACCCGATCAATTCTATCCAATAACGTTTGACAAGTTATAGTTTATCCAAATGTTTAACAAATGCAATCAGTATAATTTCCGAAGTTGATTAGACACAACATGTGGTGCTGATATTATTCAATATAAGCAATTGCGCGCAATTTAATTGTTGTGAATATAAACTGAAATGCATTCAGAACAGTAAGTGTAAGTTTTTTTTATGACATTCTGAGTTATTATCACGGTTGTAAGAAATAATAGTTCAAAAATAAAGACAACATGGCGATATGGCCCTAAATCGCTCACCAAAGTTCATAAGCTTATTTAAACCATTTATGTCACTTTATTGTACCTGGTTTACCTTCAGCAGCGACCAGATTCAAGTTTCATAAACAAAGACAACATAATTCTCAAGTTAGACAATTTCTCTGGAGGCCTTCATTTTTCATGGACTCAAAACTGCTTAAGCAGGTTATGATACGGAACCATTAGGTTATCACTTGTGCAAAACAATTCTGAGAATCATTTTCAAGAGAAAAGAATTTATTATATTATGATAATTATCTTAAAAAGGGTACATAAGGAAACTACCTATCCCCTGGAGGCTTCATATATCCAAGTATTAACTAAAAATATTGACATTTATCAAGGAATCAACTTTATTTTAGAAATTACTGTAGACAGCGCGATGAAGCGACGATTTGTGCCAAAGGAAATCAAATATTGGCAGTCGATTTGTAGAATAGGAATTTTGACATGTTCTAAATAGAGTTTAAAAGGAAACTAACCTACCCTATGCGGGCCTCATATTTCAATAGATCAGCTTTATTTTAGCAATTTTAGTCGACAGCCACTGGTTTTTTGAGAGAGGAATTTTGACATTGTTTTATGAAGTATACATGTATAGTATAACGAAATTAGATGACCCCCTGGGGGCATCCTTTTTCACGGGATGAACTTTACTTTGGCAACTATGGTACAGGGTTATGAGGTGTCCATCTGTGCAAAATTTAATTAATTCTGATCATCGGTTTCATCGATGAAGAATTTTGATAGTTTCTTAACAGAGTATATAAGGAAATTAGCCAACCCAAAAGAGGTCTCATTATTCATGGGATCAATTTTATTTTAGCAATTATGGTAGAGAGCTTTGAGGTGACCATACATGCCAAATTAAATTAATTATAGAGAAGAATTTTGAAATTTCCCATATATTTTGAGTATGAAAGGAAACTAGCCGACATCCTATTGGCCTCCTTTTTCAAGGGTTCTTCCTTATTTTAGCAAATATGGTACAGGGCTATGAGGTGTCTATTTGTGCCAAAGGAAATTAAATTCTGAACATTGGATTCATAGTATAAAAGGAAACTATGGGCCTCTTTTTTTAAGGGATCAATTTTATTATAGCAATTATGGTAGAGGGCCATGAGGTGACCATTCGTGTCAAATGAAATTAAATTCTCACGACTGGTTTCAGAAGATAAGATTTTCATTTTTTTAGATAACATTTTCTGTTAGTCGCCATTTTACCATGGTTCTGCATGAATCATTTTAGCAACTGTTGTGACTAGGTGTGGTATCATTAGGATCATTCATGCCTAGTTTCTACCGAGTGGTTTTAGAAGACCTGGCTTTTAAAGAAAATTGTTGACACCGCACGACGACTGACGAAGAGTGATCACAATAGCTCACCCTGTGCACGATGTGCTCTGGTGAGCTTAAAAGCACGAGATAAAAAAGAAGCTTCAACTAGACTATACTAAACGTTTTGTTTGAAATGACATTGAATTAGAAAGATTAAAGAACATAAAATTGGTAGCAGATCATGATTTTGTCTACCGAGTTTTGTTTAAATAGTGACGAAGTTTCGATTAAACATGGCAATGGAAAAATAGCTACACAGATATTTTTGTATTTAGAAACGAAAACCTGTGATGACATAGAA
>CM037792.1:34681838-34698280 GCA_021229015.1 Solen grandis
ATAATACATTAATGATAAATATGTTAAGAAGGGGCGCCGAAACTGCGGAAAACTGCACAAAGAAGAAGTGATAATTATTAGTCTGAAAAAAAAAAACAACCTCGCATTGCAATGCCACGTTCACTAGATCAAGAAATAAGTTAAGCTAATAAGTAATCGGATTATGATAATATTTAAAAACAATTAGCAAGAGGATTGTTATTCTAATGTAAAGCAAAGAATACCATTCACTAAATGTCATCACTGCACTTTTTACAAAACTGAATAGCAGCACGTGTGTAAAAAGAAGTAGACACAATAATGATTAAAGAACTTTGTGTTAAATTAATCGTAGATTAGATTTGGTAAACCACTGTTATAAAGAGAAAATAAAAAGTGACGAAATATGTTTCAGAAGTTCAGACAAATATGTGTTCACAGTCACCCCAAGAAGGCATCACCTGTCAGATCTTTCCTGATAAACCAACAATAAACTGGATCAAACTGAAAACACGTTTACAGTGCAACTCTTTCATCTAAAGTACTAAGCAGTAAACCCTATCCCTATAAAACGACCAAAAGTTTTAAAGTTAAGTAGACGGTATAGAAACTGATCAACAAACAAATTACTTGTGGGCTTGTTGTACTATATTATATCAGCATACTAGTTGGTATGAAATCATGGTAACGGGACTTAGAATGGTACGCCATTTTTTGTCAAGGCCTCGCAGTGAGGTAGCACTTTGTCTCATGTAGACCAAGTCCCAAAAATAATTAAATGGTGTCAGTGAGACATTTAACCTAGTCATTAAAATAAACAGTCATGGAAACTATGCGTAATTTATGAGGTACTACAACAGATAACATTTTTTTTACATCAGGTGACACTGCCCAGAGTATTATGCGTGGAATCTCGTTTCGATTCTGCGATCTACGTTCCCTGTTTTTCCATGCAAAACAGTCGATGGGGAAAACGTCGGTCATAGAAGTTCCGGAGAAGGTCTGTTTAGTTTATCTTTTATGGATCAAAGTCTTGCAGTAGATGTTTGATTTCATATCAAATATCGAAAAATAAAAGACGAAAAGAAGCAAAATATTCTCTAGGTATAGTTTACAGGATTTGTTAAAGTTGACTAAATTGTAACATTTTGTTATGTAAACATTGTAGTATATGATCATTCTGACATGGGGTCAACCGTGGCCGAGAGGGTAAAGTCGCTGTCTTTTACACTCACTCGGCCCCTCATCGCGTGGGTTCGAATCCCGGCAGGGTCATTCGGATTCTCATGTGAGGAAGCCTTCCAGCCGGCTTACGGTAGCTCGGTGGTTCTACCCGGATGCCTCCGTGCATTCGGGGTCTTCCTCGACACCTGTAATTAGCTGGACGTCGCTATATGACTGAAATAACGTCGAAGCGACGGTAAACTCAAATAGTCAAGTCAAGTCAGTCATTCTGACATGAGTATATTATGTCACTGAATCCTTGAGTTTTCCAATTCATTAATTCCATTTTACACAATGGTTCAAAAGAAAAACCAGACTGAATGTAATGAAAGGAACGTTAGACGTATTTTTATTCCACCACACACACACACTCATCGACAACAAACTGAGGAATAGCAAACAGCACACAATTGTTCTGATTCTTTTTGTTTCTTACTCTGTAATAGATCGTTTGTAAAGAATTAATTGCTAATGCAGCTACAATTGAATATGCAGGTGTATCAGCTGTCTCAAAACTATCGCTCCCATGCTGGAATACTTGGCCTTGCCTCTGGCGTCCTGGAACTGTTGTTCGAGTTTTTCCCAGAATCATTTGACCGTCTGCAGCCAGAACAAGGGCTCTTCCGTGGCCCCTTGCCAAACCTGCTGGAGTCTTGCAGTTTCAGTAATTTGGCAGTTTTGCTGCAGGGAAACAAGCGCAAAACCTCGCACATCGAGTTTGGTGCCCATCAAGCAATTCTTGGTATGTTCTGGGGTCACTTGAACTATGATTTTGCATCTAGACGAGCAGGTTGTGTAGATGTGCATAAATGTCTTCATTTATAATGTCCTATCATTTTAGTGTAAGTAAACCTTCTCTTTAATATCTAAACCGTATTGTGGTATACCTTTTGTATGCTTACCTGAGCACTTATACTCAGAAAGAGGTTTTGTGATCGGTTTTCGACTGCCGTCCATCAAACCAGATTTCACATGTTTTGCTTTATCTTCATCAATAATATCTGTTACAAAATTACATTATGCCTTTAACATCGATCCTTCTCAGGTGAGCGACACATGGCAATCTTCGCCCTCTTTTTCATTGTTATTCTGCTGCTCGTTGTATAAAATTGGGTGAAAGGAGATCGCAACCCTGACATGACAGCAAAGATAATTGTCCGCGGTATTGAGCTTGTATAAAAGTGCCTCATTACAACATTTTGTGACCTACACACTGTGAAGTCACAAACTACGTTTGGTAAATGGTGAATGTTTTTTAGGCACACGGCGAATTACGCTGAGTGTATCAAATGATTACAGCTCCAAAATACCATTTTCAATATTAATATAGCAGGAATATTGCCTCTGATATCAATGAATAACCAGTATCTTGATATCCTTGTGTTGAATGTGTAGAGCCTTTATCTTACCGAGTATAATAGTATTTTATAGGTATGCTTGTCTTACATTTTATTTTGATGTTTTATGTAAAATTATTTCCCCGGGCATGACATTTTATCAATTCTGTTTTAAAATGTATTCAACGCGATAAATACGTCAAAGATTTGTTCTCTGACATTAGATATATCATTTGCATTCCAGTTTCAAAGAATTTTGACAGGTTTGCGATTCCCTTTAAATGAGTTAGGTATAAACAACGCAATTATGTACATGTATATATTACAGTGGTCAATGAGAGTGCAAAGGAGGCAATTCCGAAAGAGTTGAGACTGGGAATTGTTCTGACAATCTATGAGGCTAAAGGTCTGGAGTTTGATGACGTACTGCTTTACAACTTTTTTAAGGATTCTCAGGTGGGCCCTCACTCTTTCTAAATGATTCCTAGGTCTATTTTTGGTTTCTTTATTGTGCCCGAAAACTTCTAATGACAAATTTCTTATTGATTTTTATGTTTCAGAGAAAACCATCGGCAGTTATATACACTGTTGCAGTAGTAATGCATTCTCAACATTCATTTTATCATCAGATTTATAGAAATTTCAAATGAAAAACACACAAGGAATATAGTTTTATGCCCCCGAATCGATAAATCGGGGTCGTATTGTTTTTAGTCCTGTCCGTTTTATCTGTCAGCGGTAAACATTAACCTTTGCCATTACTTGAGAATTATTCAGAATATTGACTTGTAACAATAACTTCCTGGTCAAAATTTTAACTAGTTCCCCCTCCCCTTTTTTCAATTTTTGTGGGGAGCACAACTCGTAAGCTATACAAGTTTTTCAAGGAAAATACTTAAAACTTCAAATATCAATAGATATATATAGATGGCGAGATGGAAATGTGCAGTGACCAAAAACCATTTATCTGTCTGGACCATTTTTTGAATGATCTTTTTTTAAATTTTTTTATTCAATTTATAACGAATTCCTGCCCAGAATATAAATCGCTTACTATATACTTGAAAACTATACAAGTATTGACTTGAATATACATATATTAATAGATAACATCTCGTAGAAGTGTTCTGAAATTATCTTCCTTTATCGATTATTGTCGGAAGCATACAATACAAAGAAAGGACTTGAAACTTACTATATAAAAAAGCGGGTAAGAGCAGTGCGGTGACTAAGAACCATAACTCTTCCTGATCCGATCTTTTAATTATCTCCCTATTTGCAATTTTTAAGTCTAGAACATTATTCATAATCTATATAGGGTATCGATTTGAAATTTGGGGTATAAAAGGATGGCGATAATGAAAAGTTCATTAGCCAAGAACCAAAACTCTACCTGGTCTCGCTTTTTAAGAATATCCCTTTGCTTATTTTTTCAGTGATTTTTTTTTGGTCCAGAGTATTACCCATTTATTATTTCGGGATAATGATTTTATATTTGACATACTTACTCATATTTTGAATGCATTTCAATTACCATCAACTAATTGACACTGGACCCTTTGGGTTTTGCAAAAAGGTGTTTAGCTCTGACGAGGGCATTGATTTTTTAACACGTTTTGTTATATTTGACCTTAGTGCAACTTCATGAAAATTAAATATTAACTATTTTATGTCATTTTTCATTGGATAGTTGTACTGGTATTCATAATGTAGGCCGCTGTGAATATCTGTTGTAAAAATGCTGGGTATGTCTGTTGCTGGAGGTTGTGCATTATTTAATTATGTGTGTTGTTGCAGTATGTATATTGCTGGAGTATGTGTATTGCTGGAGTGTATCTATTTCTTGCTTATGTGTATTGCTGGAGTATGTGTATTGGTAAAGTATGTGTATTGGTGGAGAGAGTTTATTGCTGGAGTATGTGTATTATTAAAGTATGTGTATTGGTGGAGAGAGTTTATTGCTGGAGTATGTGTATTATTAAAGTATGTGTATTGGTGGAGAGAGTTTATTGCTGGAGTATGTGTATTATTAAAGTATGTGTATTGGTGGAGAGAGTTTATTGCTGGAGTATGTGTATTGGTAAAGTATGTGTATTGGTGGAGAGAGTTTATTGCTGGAGTATGTGTATTATTAAAGTGTGTATATTACTTATACTAAGGTATGTGTATTATTAAAGTGTGTATATTACTTATACTAAGGTATGTGTATTATTAACTCAACGCATTTTATTCATTAATAAGGCCTCCGGCCCACAATACGTTCAGCAATATAAAAGTATATTGAAACGTTCCTCATATATTGATATTACCAAAATTTAGAATATGGTATACATAGATACTTATATTTCGAATAGTTCTATCGCACCTTGAATTCATAAGTGAATAAAAATCCTGCAAATCAGTTCCACTAGCGTACCAGTTAAACAATTATTGTTGTCTTACAATGTCATATTTTTAATTGAATAAAGGCATGGTTCTATCGGGATATTTGCATGTCTACCCGTCTGAATTATAGTTCATGTCTTGAGCATCAAAATTTTGATATGGCATTTTTATATTTGAATGACATATCCAACACCAAATGCCGTTCTACTTTCAAAAGTATTTTTGATATGTTTATTATGATGGTATCGACTAGAGATATTTATATCGTTATGACAATTTTGGGTATAACAGTCTACAATTCTCTGCCGAAACAAGTATACAAATGTATCTATATCTCCAATTTCTTGAGAAATCCATGTATAACCGAAACCATATGTAAATAGCATTTTTTACATTAGTTGCCCTGTTGCATCTATCATTGTCATCATAACCTTTTAACATTAAGTAACATTGCCTCGGATGTCAAGATTGATGCATGGTTAACAATTTACACCAATACTTTACACAATTAGTCATGTACGCTATACATCGTACAGAGGGGCAATCTGCCACATTCAACAAGAGCCAAAGTATTATTTGAAGTCTTGTATAACCCAAGATACTTTTTACAAAAATTATAACAGATTCTATAGCATTAACATAACAATACCCCCAACCTGTGAAGCGTAACATAGAACATTTTTAACAAGCAAATCAAATACATGTAACTGAAAATGCTCACTGATTGGGAAATTATCCAAATGACTTTTGATATTGTTTTAATTAAAAGACAGCTTTCCAAGCCTGGATAGCGAATTTTTCATGCATGGTTGACCACAATAATACATTAATGGGATTAATGTGAGTATATGTTTTGTTTTATATTGTAAATTGATAAAGTATATGCTTACAGCTGGAACATTGCTAGTGTATGTTCATTGCTAGAATATGTTTATTGCTGAAGTTTGCTTATTGCTGAAGTATGTGTGATGCAGGCCAACAAGGAGTGGAGAGTGGCGACAGACTTCCTAGAGAGACTTTCAGCCAGCCAGCATGAGGAATCAGCTCAGTCATTTGTAAATCAGGAAAACCTGCATATGATAGACCAAGGTTTGTCGGGAAATTAATGATAGGCTAAGAGTTTGTTGCCCAAGTTTGTTTGACTGTTGGTTATTTACTTTTCGCAGTCGATTGCTCATAATAACCCTTTATCTTTAGAAACGCATGTTTGAAGAGGTTTTTTCTCTAGTAAATATATGAAGTAAGTTAAAACACAATTTCAGTCCAGCTGGCTACAATTTTGAAACTATATTCTTACCTCTATCCGTATCCGACTGCGACACTTTGAGCACAATGTATAGTATTTATAACTGCACTTAAATGCTTTTTTATTGATAATTTATTGATAAATGCATTGTCCTTATTGTTTTACGCCCAAACAGTTTATGGTTAGCGCTTGAAAACACACCCGCCTGTCTGTTTGCCCGCTAGCAATTTAATAAATGTTAACCATACTGAGTTTATGTGCATAATAAAATGACTCAAGTACTAATTCTTCCTTTAATGTAAAAATATAAAAATCATTATCAGACATTGTTATATAAATCTCGAAATTAATATTATAATTTTGCTGTTGATCAAATGTGTATCCTTTGTACCAAAGGCCATTTACTGTCAATAGCTTCATGTGCTATGGACCCTGTTCTTGATTTTTAAACCCGATTCCCCTACAATTTTCTTTTTAAACCAACTATGATATAATAAACCCCCCCCCTTTACCACATGTCTAGAGTGTCACACCGCACTGGTATCAATTGGCTGGAGTATCATACTTTCCTGGTACCAAATGTCTGGAGTATTACACCTTACTTGAATTAAATGTCAGGGAATAGCAAACCTTACTGCAATCAAATTTCTGGAATATCATACCTTACTGATATTAAATGTCTGGAGTATCATACCTCCCTGATATCAGACCTCTGGTGTATTATACCTACCTGATACCAAATATGTGAAGTATCATTCCTCCAAGATAACAGGCCTCTGTTGTATCATACTTTCTGATATGGAATACGTGGTGTAACGTATCTCCCAAGAAGCCAGACCTTCGTTGTATCATACATTCCTGATACCAGATCTGTTAAGTATCATACCTTAAAGATACCTGCCCTATTGCATTCTATATATTTATAATGATATATGTTTTCTATGCCTATATATAAGAATGTCACCCTGAGAAATCACTTAACATCTAGTATGTCCTTTTCAGATATTCTGTCCCAGAAAGGACGTCCCCGTCCATTGAACTTTGACCCCAATCTGCACAATATACTCAATTCAGAACTGAAACACCTGTACACAGCTCTGACCCGGGCCCGTGTGAACGTCTGGATCTTCGATGAAGACATGGAGAAGAGGGCTCCGATGTTTGAGTACTTCAAGGCTCGCAAACTAGTCAAGTCCTTGAAAATATCTGACATCAATGAAACAAGTGATTGAATTTAATCTTATTAAATTATTATCTTTACAGAATATATTTTCATTTATACTTTTCCGTACTCAACTTAGAATTCGTTGTTAGTTAAGACTACCATTGAACCATAACACTTTGTGAACTGCAAAGTCAAATTAAACCAGACATTGCTAAGGAATGATTTGTACATAGTAAGGATATAAAAAAAAAATCAGTGCATCCTATTTCAATAAACTGTTACCAATAAATTGTCCCAGACCTTCATTGTTGTCTGACCATGAGATATAATTATGTAAGACTTAAATGTTAAGTAGAAAGAACCAGCGGGGGAAACACGTCTCAAGAACTGGTGTTTCTAATAACAAAGTATCGTTTTGTTTAATTCAAAATTTAAAGAAAAAAGCTATATAAGAGAAGTTTGTTATACTTTTGTTTTTTGAAACATGTTATCAGTTAAGTAATTGATATTTAACTTTAATCTAAAACAAGAAGCAATAACAGATCATAATTGTTTCTTAATCGCCAGGTATGTCAGAGACGGTGTTTGCAGTGAAATCCTCCTCCGCTGATTGGATACGCCGAGGGGAGGACTTCATGAGACATTCACTTTACGAAGCAGCAGCCAAATGCTTTAGTATTGGAGAGGATTTGAACAGGGAAAAGGTTGCTCTGGCGCATAAACAGGCCCTCATTGTAAGTTTGTTGTTTATTTTCCAGCATATATTCTGATATGTAAACTGATACAGTGTGTTTTTATTCATCTATCAATCTGTTTTTAGATACATTCTTTGTTATCTCAACTTCTTTCTTCAGCATGGATTTTGTTCCGAGCATGGGATGTTGACTTCGTATGATGTGTTAATATTTTAGTTACTTTGTGTAAAAATCTTCATAGTTTTGAATTTGACACAGACAAGCATAAGCTAAATTTATCTGAATGCAATGATAGGATTTCCACTTTTTTCATGAATATGCGTAATTCATTTTTATAATATCGACATAGCAACCCCAGAGATGTTTTTGTATGGTATGAATTGTCTGTTCTGTATGGTAAAGGTTACTGATCTGTATACTGAAAGTGTTTTATGTTTACCTGGCTTTATACTTTGTAGCTCCTTTATATTGATACTGTATAATGACCAAAGTATAACTCTATGAAAATTGAATATAAAAGTATCAAACTATAGATAAGTATTAAATGTTGAACCATGTTGTATCGGTTCTTCTGTTCTTATGGAGTGTCTTATGATAAAATAACACTCAGGCCTCCAAGACAACGGAAAACAAGCGGCAAATGCAAGACGAGTTCCTGTTCGCGGCCCAGCTTTACATGGAGTGTAACATGCCAAGAAAGGCTGTGATGTGTTTACAAAACGCCGATGAGGGGGAGCTTGTCGCACAGTTGAATGAAATACTAGGGCAGGTTAGTTGGAACTGGTCCTTTCAAAGATGTGTACTCAGTCCTCATACGAGTACACATGTAAATGTCTTTTGGTTGATATATTTACTAACTTTTAAGGTTCATAATATATAATCTTTTTTTATTCTTGAAAAACGAAAATGGGTAAACCTCCGGAAAAAAGTGGTCACTAATTGTAAAAAAATAGCAAACTTGAAAGAAATAAAAGTAAAAGGATTGAAAAGTTTAAGAAAACATAAATATGGTTGTAACAAATTAATTATTTTATGAAACGCTTGAAATTATATTCATGTATTCAGAATTTTATCAAAAAACATTTCTTCCGTTGAATTTGTACGAGCGTATATGTAAACTATTGAGTTAAACGAGAAGTCACTTAGTCTGAACATTATAAGTAGTATAAAGAGTACAAATACATGCTTTATATTTTAATGATTATTTAGAAAAAATGTCAAAATTTTTCAGAAGATTTTGATGGCATTTTGCTATCCTGTTAGTTAACTTATACATGTATATTAAAATCTGATATCCTCTCCAGAGATAGGTACAAAATCAACTTGTGAGTAATAATTATCTTAAATTAAACTTTCTCACTGAAGTTTGGTTTGGTGGCTTCGACGGTATTTCAAATTCGCCTCTCATTTTATCATTTTTATATCAGGCTGGGCTTGTATCTTTTAGATTGCTGTTTAGGTTAAACCATTGTTATTATATATCTTAAAAAATCTTATTATGTTTCATACATATTATGTTATCTTAACATTTTGTTATATTGCTCGGCAGGATGATGAGAAGGGCCAACAGGATACTTTTGCATCCAATGCAAATTTACCGCAAACAGAGCCATTTTGAAAAAGTTGTTGATGAGCAGAAAGTGATAAACCATCACCAAATGACGGAAGAAAAGAAACAGAGATCGAAAAGATGGGAAACAGATGTAAGAAGTGCGATTAAATGTGATGAAGTGCGAAAATGTGATGGAGTGTGATAAAGGCACATGCTGGAACTGCTGGTTGTGGTACATACTTTGATCTATGAAAACAATTATTTGACTTGACTAATTCTGAAAACAGTTTTGATTATGTGACTTATTCAGATACATGGATTTATCATGCACAGAGTTTTGAAGATGAAATTGTTTCAACAAAATTTTATGCCAAAACATGAAATGTGAGATATACCCTTGCGATAAGAAAATATTTTGGGGAAGAACACCTGTTCTGAAAGTAGCCGTGATTTATCAACTTAACTTACTTTGATTATAGGTCGTGTTACAGTATATGATTTACTTACATTCAGACCACATTCCACATTTGTCATGGCTGTTTTCCTTCCAAAAGAAAAGAAACCAAAAGAAAAGAAAAAATATAGATTAACTATGTTATAATATTTTTTCAAGACTATTAATTTCACCAGAATATTGAGAAGATGAAGATTTTGTTTTTAGGGTATATGAATAATGACAACTTGATTTCTGTATATTTAATATTTTGAGCTCAAAGGGAGTGGGAGACACTTCCGCTATGTATGGTCAATAGATCCTCTGTCAGTTTAAATTTGTGGGTATCAAGGCCAATCAGCAATGAAACTGCGCGCATATCCTTTGGCAGAAGGTCCATTACTAGTGAAAGGCATATCTCGTTAGAATATTTCAAGTGTTATGACCCTTTGTTAAGGCCGCGAAGCAGGGATACTTTTTGCTTTAATATGGTATCTGGTTAATAGAGTAGTGGCGATATGATACACCTACAGGGGTGGCTCTAATTATGTTTTGAACAATGTCATATAAAATGATTTGACACGTGTGCTGTTTAACGTTACTATTTAAATTAATGTTTTGTCGTATTATGTCGTGTTGGCCAAACTGACACGTGTTATGTGTAATTATGTGTTTTTATGAATTTAAGTTATTGTGAATAGTATTGCCTTGAAGGTATAGACACCTGTTGGGTTTATGTGAAACACAACTATACATGGTATTGAATTTTTGTTTTTTTGTTTTATAAGTATGCCTTGAATGTAGTTTTATAAGTATGCCTTGAATGTATTGATTTGTTTAACGTAACGTAAAATGTCATGATACATGTATTTTTTGTATGTTGATAATGTAAGTAATAGCTTATTGCTGTATGGCCGTCGGTCCATGCAGATACATTACTTTATTACAATTTTATATTCTATATTAAACACAATGACATTTTGGTATATTTTTATGACAATGATGGAAATAGATAGGTATGTGGTGCACGATATTTCTGAACATAAGACGTTCTTCATGTAAATATCCTTAAATGTTGATCATAATCAATATGTTCTTTTTTCTTTTTGTCTTTCGTATTTATGAACAATTGGTGTTATAAGAGGAACGGTTTTTGAAATATTGACATTGGGGCATAGGAAGCAATTTCATTTTAACAAAAACACTTAAAGGTTCAATCATTGTTTTATGATGAATTTCTATATAGATATGATCTAACATGAGGAGCTATCGTTTACCGAAAAGTATCAAACAAATTAGCTGAAACGAGACTCCGTTCTAACAAAATTCAATTTATTGGACATACATTAATGAAAGCAAATACATTGAAAAAAAGGAGTTCAGGGCATTCAGGTTATGACGTAATTTTGTCTGTATGTTTTGAAAATTACATGGTGGTAGTGACTGCTGTATTTTAGGGTAGTAATTTTGCAAACATATACACCAAACCAAGACAAGGCTAACGACACATTTCTTGTTTTGAAATTTTGTCACTGCATGCTATAGTGATAGTGGTATATCTTTAAGATTTATTCGGTCCAACATTTGTCATTACCGATCTTGACAGAAAGTTGTATGTTGAAACAATTAGAACGCCGACATTTTTAACTGACGAGTACACGCGACTTTACTATACATAGTCGGAAGCAATCCGGTCGCTTTTGGAAACGCTAGGAACGTCATTAATATCAATGAGGCAACAAACAGACTGCACGTTTTTCTCGCCGATTTAAATTTATTTGCTTTTTGAAAGTTGGGCCGAATACATCTTTAATTAGCCATGAAAACACGAAATACATGGATTTTCTTTTTGCACACTTGAGTACTGCTACTTTAATAAACATTTTCCAATGTTAAATTTTCTGTTGTTTTATTTGCATACAGAACAATACTTAATGTAAGTTCTCGTGACGAAAAATAAACAACAACAACAACAACAAAAAACAACAACACAAAAACAAACACATACAGTTGAACGAGATTCGAACGAGATCTCGCTGAAACTTTTAACATCTTGCAGACGCTTAACAGACAGACGCTTTAAAGTATAACTTATAAAAGACACCTACGATTTAATGAGAGATATACCATTTGGTTTAATCGGAAATACATTGAAGAGAACAATCAGTTATTTATAATTGATATAAGCATTTTACGCATCTCACGTTATCTCGCGGTCACATGATCGTACATGTGTACACGAAACTTAACAAGAGCTTTTCTTGACTTGGTCTTTACCTGCATCAGAGTTGTGGATATCTGTTAGGTTTTTAGGTCTTTGTTTGTGCATCTTTAACAGATTATTTCTTTCTCTCGTGTCTTAAGGGTGCCTCAACAATAAAAACGTTAAGAGTTGACGTCATTTGTATTTCAGTTTGAGTGCTATATATCGCAGAATAATGCACGGTGTTAAGTTCGAATGCGCAATGAATCTAATCACGAATGTAATTAATTACAATGCACCTAAACGCAACACCGTGCATTATTCTGCGATATAGCACGAAAAACGAATATCTCTTTCCATTCTTTTACGTTTACTGGAATGCGAAGTTTTAAAAGTGATAATAATGTGTTTATTTTATTTCGCTTCACTTAAGAACGTCATTTAAAATACGTTATATTAAACAAAAAAGTATATATATAGAAAGAGACAGACAGACAGAGAGGGCAATATGCTTATTGTAATATTAAGAAAAATGTGTCAAGATTTTTCTTGAATAGATCTACAAAAAAAAACATACCCAGTAAAATCATTTGACATTCATACGCTTAATTTATATATATACACACACAGTATAAAGCTGAAAGCGTCTGACTGATTCGGATTAAAGCAGTCACAGTCACAATGTGATGTTGCCGACATCGGATGCTCTATCAGTAGGGGGTCTCGGAAACAGCAGGGGCCTAATGACTGGTCGGGTGTGGAACAAAGGGCACACAATGGGGATCCCACTACAACGCACAAAAATTAACCCAAATCACGATAATTTCATTGAAATATAGCCTAGAAAATTGTATTACCAAGCCAGCTGGGGGATGTCCCCTGTACCGCCCCCGGTGAATCGTGCCTGTGCGAAAAATATCCCGCGTACACAGGAATAACCGGTTAGAACCACCGACCTACCTCAAGCCAGCTAGAGGGGATTTGACAGGTGTCCAAAATAAAATAAAATGTTTCTTGTTTTTCACTTTTCACTTAACTACAAGCCCTGCATGTCTGGGGTATTCATATATCGAATTTATATATTCTATAACTCAGACTATGGGACGTGGAATACCCCCGGGGCATGCTCGGCGATAGATAAGCACGTGCCGAGTTTAGGTCACTATTCCAAATGCCATATATACTCCTGTCTGTTTCTTGAACATTAAGTCAACAATTGTACTGAGTGATTGAGAGCTTGCTTATTTCCAAATTCATTTATGTAATGTTAAATTTTATACATGTTTTAAACGTCTTTGTTGAGAGAGGGGGGGGGGGGAACAAGAGAGAAAGAAGTATATAGGGGTAGGGAGATAGAGATAGAGATAATAGAAAGAGAGGGAGGGGGTAAAGACGGGAGAGAGAATGGGTGGGGGGGGGGGGGTGATGAAGAGACGAGAGAGAAAATGTTAAGTCATCGTGAGATTTTCGTCCAGATTCAAGGGTTCCGCAGAAACACCCGTAATAAAAACAATTTAAAAAATCATAAGCCCGTAGACATGTCGTAGCTGTCATTTACGGTATTGCCGAAAATTGTAAAGTCATGGGATATTTGTACGACCCTCGAACAGTTGTCGCAAGGTTGCCGCTCGGTGCCACCGCAGTTCCCGTGAAATCACCCGGATATCGCGCAGTCACATAGCGACCTTGAGACACTGTTTTTCAGATGGGTATATATAATGACCTCCACTCAGTTTTGTATCGTTCGTACATTTAATTCCGCGCCGTTCATCTTGTTGTTCCAAAGTTTCATGGGCGATGGCGTAGCCACTTACACAAGGACGCAATGTCTTGCGGGCCACGTGTGGATATCGCATGTTCGCCGCATGATGTCCATAATATCGTACGGACATCGTTCGTTGACGGGGTGACTTTCCTTCGATAGTCGAGCGCACACCTTACGAGTCTTACGGTGTTCCAACTCGCACGGACGTCCTACGATGCCCGCACGAGCTCTACCGGGGCCCTTGCAGTGCACATTAGGAGCCTTTGCGAGATACTTTCTACGAGCTCGATGGGACCTAGGGAGCTCGGTGAAACATGTTCACCGAGCCCCCGAGTCCTCTACGAGTTAAAAAAAAATGCTCACAAGAGTAAAGGAAGTCATAACGGACTCTCCATGCGAATTTGTAAAAGAAAAACAACAGAAAGCCTACACATACGGAGCTCGTATCGTAGGTGTGACCGAGGCATAAACCTAAAAAAATGTCTCCAATAAATGATGATCGATTTTTATTCATATACTTTGTATTAATTAAAAAAAATACTGTTTCCCATGGTGCCAAGCACTTCAATGGTAATTCCAGGACTGGTTGGCCAAATCTAGGGATATCTCTACTAACTGATGATCCATCGTTGGAGTAAACATCCTTGTATTAAAGCGCACAGTCTTTCAGTGACACAGACTATACTTTACTGCAGGTACGTGTATTTATAACGTTTGATCCGAAATAAGTCTCAATGTGCATCAAACAGAAGTGTTTTAGCAAATAACTATATCTGTCAAAGAAACTGCATTTCAGTAAGAATACTTCACTAATTTTTCATGAATACGTAGTATTTGTTTCAGCTAGTTGTCGTCCCAACAAACTATGATGGGGAACCTTTTTCCGTGAGTATAAGAATAACTACCAATGAAAATCGTTAAAATACCCATTCGCTCATTCGGCACTGTCTTATGTAGTCATTTCTTAGTGGGTCAAAGGTGAAGTTAAAAAAGCTACGCTGATCTAATCAACCGTCGAATTAACTGATTAAAATGAGCGAGAAAGATGATGCGTCATAGATACAGATGACACGAACAATGGTAATCGCTTATACGATTTAATTTCATTCAAGTCACCGATGAGCATCAATACACCGGGTTGGGGAGCTGAATCGCATTTTTGTCATTTTTGTGTTTATATAGCCTTCCGTTATAAACATGGAAATGTATTTATATTCCATCAAGATGCATTTTACGTTCTTCGTGTTTTAAAAAATATTAACGGTACAAAAAAGAAAGATGAAAAATATCAACAGAATATTCTTGATTTATAGTGAGTTGGAAAAAATGCACAGGGGATCAACCTGATATGGTTTGGTTAGATAAATGTGCGGATATCTGGTGGTTAACTCATCCATATATGGAACGGACAATCAACAACATGAATGGTGAGCTTTCCAACTTCGCATAATTTGTTTTAAATATCAACTACTTTTGAAAAAAAAATCAAAATGCTATTCGACCCTTCTATATTTCCTTAATTTATTGGAGTTTAATAAATAAATACATATATAATTAATCATGACTATATGTCAGTGGTTTACTTAAATAATAAAATAAATTAATATTTCGTGTTTTGGGGAAATGACTAGGAGTAGGTAAAATAAAAATAGAATAAACAAGAAATATCTTTAAAAAAGATATTCGGCGTAGCTAATAATTTGTCAAATATGACATGTAAAACTGTAAAATAAATTAGAACTATTATAAAGTTGGAAACGTTAGCAAAAATGTTTATGAATACCAAGATTATGGGAGGTTTTGTGAAGACTATATAACAAAATGGATTTAACTTTCAAACTTAAAAAAAGCTAATCTACCAACTTTCATTAAGTATTATGCACTCGCTGATTTTTTAAGTAAAGAAAATTCATATGTAACTAAGCGAAACCGAAAGGTCATAAATCGCGTATATCCAATTATTGTTTCCAAATTTGCACAATAAACTGCAGAACTTATCTGCAGTAGTTACTTTCCCTGAAGGCCGAGTCCACTTTCACGAATTAGGGGAAATTGTGGCTTAAAATAGACATACGCTTCTTATTTAGTTTTTTTAATCATATTGCCAAAGCAGCATTCCTAAATGGTTATGGAAGTGTTAAATTTTCTTTAAGGTGTTACCTTGCGTGTTTAAACTGAAAAAGAAACATGTTATATCAAGTAGAAAGACTTATACAACCTGAAACTCCCATTTTAAATTGGAATATCCTAAAAATGAATTATACAAGCCAATGATAGCTTGCATTTACACTGGCTTCATTTGCATACCCACATTTGACTGGTTGAAGAAGTAGGTCAAAATCAATTTTATACAGCTACGCAGAAAAATGGAGTCCTGTTCTTTGCTTAAGACTGAGTATTTCTGACACGAAATGAAAATGGAAAAGGATAGGACAAAGTAAAATAAATATACGTATGT
>CM037792.1:34698380-34748380 GCA_021229015.1 Solen grandis
AACAGTGGAATTAATACATTATGTTAACGTTAAAATCAAGAACGTCATATTGCATGATTTTATGGTGGCATATTTCTGTCAGCAACTTATCCATTTAGCTATGTCGAAACTTTTCTGAAGAATTGTCGCATGTTCAGTTACTATCTGGCAAGTAGAAAATGTTCCTAAGTTATCCACTTAGGTATCTTAACAGGACAAAACTCTGTTAGTACCCATTACTGCCAACCACATATTCACTTATGTTAGATGGATTTCATGCTTCTTTATGGTGGCATATTTCTGCCAGCCACTTATCCACTTAGCTATGTCGAAACTTTTCTGAAAAATTGTCACATAGTCAGTTAGTATCTGGCAAGTAGAAACTTTCGTGTTATCCTCTTAGGTATCTTAACAGAACAAAACTGCCTGTTAGTGCCCACTACTGCCAGCCATATATTCACTTAAGATAACTGGATATCTCGCCTTTTTTTCAAGTTAGTCAGTTAAATTATGTGGATAACAAGCATTTTTTCACATAATTATCTGGAAAAAGGCATGATATCCAGTTAAAATAAGTGAATATGTGATTGGCAGTAGTGGGCACTAACAGACAGTTAAGTCCTGTTAAGATATCTAAGTAGATAACTTGAAAATTTGCTACTTGCCAGATACTAACTGAATATGTGGCAATTTTTCAGAAAAGTTTCTACATAACTAAGTTGATAAGTGGCTGGCAGAAATATGCCACCATACTTCATGGAAAAAAGCTTGTTATTCACATAATTTTACTAACTTGAAAAAAGCACGATATCTGGAGTTATCTTAAGTGAATACATGGCTGGCAGTAAGGGTCACTAACAGGCAGTTTTTACCTGTTAAAATACCTAAGAGGATAATACGAAAGTTTCTACTTGCCAGATACTAATTGAATATGTGACACTTTTTTTTAGAAAAGTTTCGACATAGCTAAGTGGATAAGTGGCTGGCAGTAATATGCCACCATATGTTTTACATACTATGTACTTTTTTATGTGTTATTATGATGCTACCTTAACGACGACAATACCATGATGGATATATTACAAATTATATTAAATATTTCGCTTTTATCACATAAGAACTGATTTACTATTTCTTTCATATAATAGTATTATTATACAAATGCGCATTGACTTAACAGAAGATAAAAATACCCATCTGAATTTTACTAAATGTGTTTGTAATTTTTTTTTCAGCGCCCGTGCATACATTTTTAGTATGCATTTGTGAGAGTAATGTCCCTTGGAAAGGAACACGCTGCATTTCATCGGGGCGCACGTGGTCGGCTTGCGATCCAGATAGGATGAATTTAATGTACTTATATAATACGGTAATAGTTATTCTGACGTTACATGCTTATTTTGCAAACTCCTATCTCATCTACTATATAGGACGAACATAGTTTGTTCCATAAGGCGAGGTCAAAAGCAAAGTTGCATGGCGTAAATATAAACACTTCGTTTGTATTTTAAATGTTATGGACTTATCACAGCGCTCCGTTTCTCGTCGCTTGCGATAAATTCCATAAAATTAAAAATACAAACGATCACTTATACTTGTATCACAGACTTATGTTGGCCATATTTTGGTAACATTGTTCTTAAATGAAAGCTAATGATTTTAAATATGCTTTGATTTTCGTAGTAGTGGTGGTAAAATTATTGTTTTCATTATCATGCTCTTACATATAATTTTTTTACCCCCCCCCCCCTCTCTCTCTCTCTCTAGGATTTGTCATTATTTTAGAAATGACTCTGAAATAGTTTTCATTCGTTTTTAAAAAAAATAGACATATTAAATGTATTGTTCGGAAAATTTAATTTCTTTTAAAATTACGAACATTTATAAGAAGAAGAAAAAGGAGGAGGAGAAGAAGAAGAAAGAAAACAGATATTCCATTTTAAGGTTTGCACCTACGTTTGAATAACTCGAGAAATATTTATTTAAATGTTTGTATGTGACCGATGACGTCCTAAAAGAAGAGAGAGGAAAAAACGCATTTAGCACAGTATGATACATGCGTCGCCACTATGCAATTGATTTGTGTATTCAAACAAACAATACCTTACATTGTCACATGTCAATCACAGCAACGTTTGTTGTATTGAAAGCCCTCCTTGAGATGTTTCAATTCTCCAATGAACATTCTGAGCCTTTCTCTAGTATTTAAGAACTGTCAGGCGCCATTAACTGAAATACTTCAGAACCACCAAACGGAAAGAGATGGAATATTTTACTCATATTATTTTCGCGATTTTGGTTTCTTTAACTGGTAAATTATTTTTTTTATTTAAATATACTTGATTAATGTGTATGATGTATATTGGAAATTTACCATATTTATTATGATTATTAAATACAAGTGTATGGTTTGCTATATAGTGCTAGTATACTTATCCTAATACTTGCTGCTACTGCAGCAGCTGCTGCTACTGATGATGATAATGATGAACATGAACACAATACTGACAACGACGATGAAAAAAAAATAGTATCTGTTTTTCATTGGTTTTCTCAGCTATAAAGATGTTGGGGGCCGCCGTGGCCGAGCGGTCACAGTCATGGACTACAAATCTCTCAGCCCCTTACCGCTGTGGGTTCGAATCCCGGCAGGGACTTCGGATTTTTCATGTGAGGAAGCCTTCCAGCTGGCTTGCGGTAGGTCGGTGGTTCTACCCGGGTACCTCTGTGTACTCGGGGTCTTCCTCCACCTGTGATTAGCTGGACGTCGCTATATGATTGAAATACTATCGTAGCGACGGTAAACCCCAATACAACATCAGCTATAAAGATATTACCTCTCTTTTCTTTATTTATTACTAAAAGGCTTTTTGTCTGGAGAGTTTATAAGACTGATGAAACATGGTTTATGGGAAGACGCCATATTGGAGCAGCCACTGTTGGAGATCGTCACTGACGACGTGATGCAATGTGGGCGTCACTGCAGGCAGACACCCGGATGTTGGAGCATCGTGTTCAACACAGGGCAGCGGATTTGCCAGCTAACCAACTATACCCAGGATTTTGTCGACCCTGTGGCAACCATCGCCTCCCCGGGGGCTATTGTGTATATGGGTAAGACTTTTAACTTGTTTTTGGCATTACATAACCTGTTAAAATTTCAGTCAGTCGAAACAGGAAATATCTTTAGAAAAAATATTCGGCGTAAGAAAATTAAAAAAAATTAATAAGATAGGAAAGTTAAAGAAAGTAAAAGTGTTGCAGTATTATGAATTTGATATAAGAATACATGTACTTGAAAGTTTTAAATGGTATTTGATTTTAAAATAATGCTAGAAAACGTATTTGTCGCTAAATTTAGGAGAAGTAATCTACATGTTCTAGCCAGTGAAAAAAAAAGGAAAAAAGAAAGGGACAAAAAGCGAAACATAAGAAAAAATGTTCTGTCGGTGGGATTCGATCTCTGGGAACTAAGTTTGGGGACCTCAGAGGCTATTACTATAAATCATGAGTTTTTGTTAGCTAACTTATACACTGCGAGTTTTTCGACTTGGGGGGACGAGTCCACTATCAAGATCAACTACGTTTTCTAAAGACTCACAACTGTTTACTTTTTAACTGTACTTTTTTCTGGACGGCATTCAGTACTGTATATATATTACTGTTATTAAGTCATGTAAATATATTAGTATGTCCAATTAAAATGAGTTTTCACTTCCGTTGCGCATGTGCAAATAGGTATAGCAGTCGAATGTAACACCGATAATTTTCTATGTGATTGTTTGGGGGTATCAAATATGTGTTTTGTGTTTATTGTAAATAGTTTCGCATGTGAGTAGATGTTTGTATTTTAATGAGATAAATATATATATATATGTAATGACCTACATATCATTTCACTTGTCGGTTTGGGTACTGTATTGAACTTGAAATGATACATGGTTGTTTGTTTATTACAGAGATGTGAAAACCTATCCAAGATTAGTCTGGTTCAAGAAATGGGTCAAAATCCATTTTATACAGCTTACACCGCAAAACAAATCAATTTATGTAAAGTTAAATAGGTGAACAAACTTTCTCTATTAGTAAAGCTAACAAAATATGAGTCACGAGTTGCATTTGAAATTTACATTTGAGAGAAGATTTATAAGCATTTGCTTGGCTGCGGGTCAAACACTGTCACCAAATGTACCCGGTACGTTGCTGCTCATTAAAAGAAAAACCGCTTCCCAAAGGAATCGCGCTACAACAGTTCGTGACGTCGAAAACGAGTTTGGTCAGAAAAGACCTGACCTACGGAATCTCGCCAATCTCCCTCGTGTAAAACTAAAGAAAAACTTAAAGCCACAATATTACTGTTGAATTGTATGGATATATACTGATAAAAGAAACAAATAAACATGAAATGAATACTTATTATTTCATTTTTTTTATCTTATGCAGCCTTTTTTTCTGCCGTTTTTTTTAATTTTAATCAACCTTAACCGATGATTAGTCATGTTTAAACTGCGGATTTTGTACGGTTAATATCGAGCGTCTCGGTGACATTGCTGATGTAGTTTTGTTTTCGATTTAGTTATAAAATCTAAAACAATGGATTTCATGTCAGCACAATTGTTCTTTTATTTTCATGTCAGCATAAGCGTTCTTTTAAAGTTGCGAGATTCTGTCGGTCAGATCAAACGACCAAATGTATTTTTGAATTCGCGAACAATTTTAGGGCGATGCCTCAGGCAAGGGAGTGTATTTTTTTTTTATTTTTTTTTTGCCTCTGAATGTCTTTATTCATAACTTCCATGCAAAATAAGACCAACTTCATGAAAATCTATCAATGATCAAAGGAGTTACGGCAATTGAAACCAAAGGTACCCGGTACATTGTTGCCCATTAAAAAAAGTTCAATGTCGTTATAAATCAAAACGCTGATAGCGCTGACAGATCAGGGTTTTTAATATGATGATGTCGCATTTCTTATGTTTTTCAAAGTAATTAAATATTTCCAAGCGATGCCAATGAATCACATGTTATAAACCCACTTTTACTTTGCTTGAATACGCTCGTTAAAAACGATAAACCCATAATTTGTCTCAAAGGTTTGCTAGCAATAAACATATCGCCACTCTTCCTCCCCTCATATCTCTAGGCTACAGTTTATAAGATAATATACGTATGTAATCTAAAACAACAAACTTTCTTTTGAGATTTGAATTATATGTAACTTAATGTGTTTTATATATATGCACACATGTACTTAAATAAATGATTTTCATTAAGACAAAAATATGTATGTCTTATATTGCAGAATAAATTTATAAAAGAAAAAGAGTTTTAAAAAAGTTACTTCCCGGGACTCGAACCAACAACTTTTAGCATGGTAATCAAACGCTGTACCACTGCACTGTTTTGCTATTGTGACGCCATCATGATATTTGTTATGTATATATTGTTGGCTATCGCTGGAAATTCCAGCCAGTCAAAGTTCGAAATAACTCCGCATGAGATTGCGAATTGTTTCCTGCGTATTATCATTTTTCGTTACAGTTTTTCAACACATTTTTAATCAGTTTCGACTTCCATAACGCAATCGTACTGAAATAAAAATGAAAATTGTCACCATTTAGTGTTATACTAAAGCAGATTGTTTTTTAATTCTGTAAATTCCGTATTTAGGGAAAAGGTTTCAATAAGCCTGGCATATCCTAGAAACTTTGTATATGTTTTGACATTTTTGTGTAAATTTCCTGAATAAAATATGTTTAAACTAAAAGCGGGAATGGTAACTTGACTAATTCAGCCTAAAATGTTATCATCCCCCCTCCGTAGCCATGTGTAAGGTGTTACCAGACGTGAGGCTAAAGCCCATGGATGAAATCTTATATAACCCGTCATGTGACTTAAGTGAGAGTCAAAAAATCCGTTTCTGGTCTCCCGACCGACCCTCTTTTTTTATTTGCTGGAAACCAGAAACGGAACTTTTTTTGGCCTAAGTATAACTGCATATAATGAAATTTATACGGGATGCCGGGGATGGTCTTTTTGATGATGACGATAATGATGATGATGATAATTTATATTGTGAAGTTATGTCCATGGATCTGGAATGCCTACCCTTCACGACAAGCACACCCGCGACCAGCGTCTTCTTGGAGGGCGGTACCATAGCGACCATCAGGTGAGTAGGTCATTTTCCATATTCAAGCATGTTTTATTATTATAAGAGCATGCACAGCAAAGAGGTTATCAATCATAGATAAATTAAAACTATATGTATTTTTAAGTGCTTTAATCCGCATTAAATTTGTTTACTGGCGTAACACTAAACTGTACTCAGCTTTAATTATAGCGAGCGATCTCTACGGTAACACGTAGTTGTAAATTTTTGTTCAAATACTAACGCTTTAAAAACTTTCGTCAGTCGTCATCTTGAATGTTTACCACTGGAGAAATCGTACATGCATGGATTATCTCCCTCGATAAATTCAACTATGTGGTAGGTAAAAGAACAGACAGCTCTTGCAAAACAAAGGACTTCTGGGTAATGCGTGACAGAAAAAATATCAGGTTTACGAATTTACGTGCCTATGATTGGTGAAATATTGACTTTGACATTACAATAAACTATATATTGAACAAATAGTTTTACATGATAAACGCACTGGAAATGTTTTGTTTTTTTTATTACAGAACATTTTTTGTTACATTAAAAATAAATACGCATATTCCAATGACGTTGCAAAATTTGGTTACTCGTGCGACGTTGCCCTTGTCAAAATCGTTCGTGTACTTTGTTTATAGCGAGCGCAGCTCGAGATGGGCAACATATATAATTATGTGTCAGTCAATGTGACATTTATTATTAAAAACATACATAAACCTCTAAGGTTCTTCTCGAAAATCTTTTGGATCTAATCGTGCCTACTAGTATATTTTGCTTTATCATTATGATAATCTTATACATCTACATGTAAATGTATAAAATAGTTTTAATCAAGCTGCAAAAGATTTTCTGGAAGAATATTCTTATATCAAAGATGAAATTTATTTATGCATGTTGTTTAGATATTTTCATCTATGATCCAATGTCACAGTAAGACTCTCTTCATTTTTTCCTTCTTTTTACACAGCAGACAATATTCCACTCATTAAATTTATATTTCAACCATGAAATAATCATATGTTATTTTGTATGTTGGTAATTTATATGCATGGACTTGATTGAACAATTAAGATGTAATTTTGGTCATGCTATTGGTAAAACACACAATTCCTTCATATAAATTTGCATTTTTTCAATGCTTGATCATTCAGGTCTGGATAACATGCATCCTGTAAATATGCAATTGACTATATATAAGTTGTTATTCAATCTAGTGGCCATCTGTTTAAATATGTTTATGTCTTCATCCCCTGTTACAAAAACACAATTTCATTTTATTTATTACCTAGTCTTTTTAAATGAAATAAAGTCTTACATAATTTAAAGAGAAGTCAATTGTTAACAATTTTGGTTATATAGATTTCCTCTCCAAGTTGATGTGTTCATGTATCTATAAAATGTGAGGATTAATTGAATTAATGTATGGAATTATATTTTGACCAATGAGATTGCAGTATTTTTCAAAATTTTCGATCGGTTTAACTCGTTAAACCACTTGGTTTAATGGTTAACCTAGTATATACGACCAATCTTTGTGCGCATGCGTGTAGAGATGGACTTGGATAGTAACGTCAAAACATAATTCCATACATTAAGTGGGTTAATGTTTGTTATCGAGGGTTTAACAAGTTAAACCGCTCGCTCGGCAGCGGTTTAACTTGTTAAAGCGCCGAGCTTGCAGCGCCGAGCTTGAGCGGTTTAATTTGTTAAACACTCGATAACAAACATTAACCTATACTTAATTCATTTATGCTCTGCAAAATGCAGGACTTTGTTATGTAAGGGGTAGGGGTCTCTAGGTTTGTTTAGCTATCGATCCTATAACTTATCAGGGACCATACTTGTATTATCGAGCTATGTACATTAACGTGATATTTACCATTGAGCGTGACGTAACTTGACAGGGAAAACACCAATAATTCGCAAAATTTATTGATCCTTGTTTCCAAACTGTTTTTTCCCTTAATTTAAGGGAAAAAGATAAAAACAATTTAATAAAAAGGTACCAAATTAATACCATTTTTAATTTATGCTTCTTTTACCTATTTATTTTCCAAACCACCCGTTAAATCTACCGATAACTCTCGGCAAGCAGACGATGACAGATTTATGTAACCCAACATCTGCCATGCGTTCAATAAAGGCGACCATTAGCAATTTCAATTTTGTAACATGCTTACACACTGCAATATAACAGGGGTGCAACCGCTCACCTTAACGATTATTGGATTCACGGAACAAAGAACAGTTCTTAAAATAATGCATGTTTGATGCACTTTTCAACAATCCTATATACGGAAGTCATTTAGATGTTGTCAAAGCAAAATTCACACTTGACAATTATCACAATACAGCATGCCCATATATTCCCTGCAGGTTTTTCTACCCAAAAAATTTGGCCATGTATCCACAAAATTGTAGGGCTCTCTATATGAAGCGGTACAAAGCTCTGGAAAAACAATTGTATCCCCAGATGTATGACCACTATGGCATGGTGTTTCTTGTTCTCATTTGGATCATCTTAAATCTTACACATCAATATGTGCTGTTATGAAGAACACATAACTTCATTACAACTTTTGTTTATTGATATTATCTCTTTATGTCCACCATACATGTGACAGCCTTTCTTTGAGTTCAATAGTCACAAATGAAGACGCCATTATGGAATAGTTTGACTGTTGTTGGTTTTTGACAGTTTTTTTAAAAAAAAATTTCAATTACCATTGACAACTTATTACATTCGAAGGGAATATATTGATGCATTCGTGAGTATATTTAATCTGAAGGTGAGGATTGTAGTCTCGTCTTCTTATAGTGAACTCGATACTCTAGGAAAAGTCCAGTAACACGTACTATCAAAAGAGACTACTAGATGCAGTAGTAAACCCATGCCAAGTCAAGGCAGAATATATAATCTGCGCTCGCTTTGAGGCTTTGCCTTTTACATATTATATACTAGGCGCTGAGCAATACTTAAATACTTAGGGGCAAATTTCAACAATCTTGTTTCTCTAATATAAATACACAAATATTTAATTTCTTAAGAAATCTTGTAAGTTATGTAGGTAATAATTCATATTACATCATCTAATATAAAAATTCTTTGTCAAAACATAAATAGTTTAACGCGTGTTCTACCTAACTTAAGTATTACCCAGTGCAAACTATTTTAGTTGAATTCGAGCTGACCGCATGTAAAATCAATCAAAGGACTGGGAATCCTAATGTTGCGTTGAGCAAAAACTGGAAATAAATTGGCTTGAAATTTGGAACTGTCTTACTGATTTTCCACATTAAATGGATATTGTAGCTGACGACATATCATTTTACTGTGAGGGCCGAACATATTTCAATAAACGACAATTTACCATTATCAGATTAACTAAGGACATATTACATGCCAGGGATGCGTGAATTGCTGCTCTTCATGTATAGCGAATTTCCGATGCTTACGTCACACAATTTTTTTCCTAGTATTTTTTTCGCTGATATCCATATACCTTTCTCAGTCCGATTGAAGAGTCCATAAACTTGCATATCGCCTTCAAGACCATGTGTTATTTGTTAAATATTTCATGTGAAAAAAGTAACTCTTTGTTTGGCAATTAGTTAGTCAATCTATCAGCTATCTACTGATTTTGACTTTTTCAGTAATATGAATCACACGATGCTCGTGTTGATACGACTGAAATATATGTATATCAAATAATGAAGTCCAGAAGGATCAACTTCTAGAATATATGTGTGTACTTTCTCTGAAGTTTAATAACTGTTATGTATTCACAGCTTTCACAGCGAGGTTGTAGACCAAGCAACAGCGACTTCAAGGTGCACAACTTATGGCGGATCCTTGGTCAAGATCCTGACCGTGGAGAAACAAAAAGCTCTTCAGTTCCTCGCCAACTGTCCAGGTTTGTAATCAAACATAAAGTTGATATATGCCAGTTTATAGAGAAAATTTACTTTTAACAGAGACATAAAATAAAACTAAATTGCTATTTATAGATTTCTGCTTTTACAATGACAAAAAAAAATCAGTTACGACAATATGGTTTCGAACTGACAATAACGGAAACAAAATATTTATCTAAGTGAAACCAAAGACCTCAACCCAAAGGTAAGAAACTCATGTAAGCGCGTGAAGGAATCTCGTAAACCCTCGGTACCACCGCGATATTGTGAGAATAAGCCGGTGCGCTTGTACTGAAGTAACTACTGCACGGAGTTGTGTTCCGACGCCATTCGAAAGCCTACGATGACCATCTACAGCATAAGGTGCACGTGAAGAACATGGTTGTTACTGGTTACATACAGCGGATACATTAAGTAAGATAATGACTGTTTAAATCCGACAGTAATCAATATAAGGTCTTAATGATTGATTAGGGACTGGAAGGGAAATCTTTCAAGAAGGAAATAGTTCAATTAATGAAAAAAGATTATCTTTGCTAATATTTCGGCAAATATTGACTTTATGAAGAAAAAGTGAAAATAATGCTCCAGCGTTTACATTTGTACTGACATTTTTTAAATGTATTTTTCCTCTTCATGAAGACAATAATCTTTGTAGGGAGTCACTTTACAGCCACCTACAGCCTTCGAACTTTACAGGTGCATGCACCTTGATAAGCTTTACTAGCCAGGTACCCTGACCTTCATCAAATGACCTTGACCCCTTAGGTTTAAGGCCCTAGGAAGCATTCGAACGTAGCGCTTGTTCAAAATATAAAGATAATCATTGTTATAGAAAAAATACCGTTACTCACATGGGTAAAAGCGTGGCTGAAATAAGATAATAGTTTAACTTGTAAGGCTGTAAAATCAGGGGAAAGAAAAAATACCGTTACTCACATGGATAAAAGCGTGGCTGAAATAAAAAAAATACCGTTACTCACATGGGTAAAAGCGTGGCTGAAATAAGATAATAATTAAACTTTTAAGGCTGTAAAATCAGGGGAAAGGCGAGAGATTCAATCGAACGTAGCGTTTGTTACACAAAACAATCCACAATAATGCCACATTTTTGTATTAGATACATGTACTAACGTTGCGGAGATTGTTCGGTCTATGCAAAAATTTTAATGACTTAGAGCACTTTTGTTTTGTTAAAGAAAATAATCCCATAAAAATAGATATATGCTAGTCTGTTTTATTGTTGTGTCTAACGTCCCACCGACGGTATTTAAGTCATTTCGAGACTATGTCTGCTTCAGACAGATGAAGTATCGTCAAACTGCAGCATCACGCCGTAGACACCTAGTCACATTATTCTGACACCGGGTAAACCATTCCTGGAAATACCTAAATATATAATGAGCGTCAAGCAAGGGGTTTCAGTTTTTTACGACTTTGGTATGTCGTGGCCGGGGATCGAACCCACGATTTTTCGATTCCAGGGCGGACGCTCTAACCATTTAAATACTAGTAAATAAATAAAGTAACTCCCTACAAAACGTTTTGCCTTTATGAAGAGGACAATTGCATTTAAAAATATTGCGACAGTACAAACATAAACGCTGGAACATAATTTTCACATTTTCGTCATAAAGGCAATATTTGCCGAAATATTAGCAAATATTATATTTTTTCATTAATTGAACTGTTTTCTTCCTGAATTATTTCCCTTTCAGTCCTTCAACAATCATTAAGACCTTATATTGATTACTCTCGGATTTAAACAGTCATTATTTTGCTTTGTATCCGCCGTTATACCAGTTACAGTCAGCTGAAGTTTACCATGTTCTTCACGTGCTGTAGATGGTCATCGTAGGCTTTCGAATGGCGTCGGAACACAACTCCTGCATCAGTTACTTCAGTACAAGCGCACCGGCTTTTTCTCACAATATCGCGGTGTCCCCGAGGGTATACGAGATTTCCTTCAAACGCTTATATGAGTTGCTTATCTTTAGGTTTAGGTCTTTGCCGTAGGTAAGGACACTTCTCATCCTCCACCGGTGTATACCAACATTCCCGGATCACGCCGGTTCTTTGTCTCCCGGCGGTTTTTAACATTTTAACAGACCCAGGATGGTCAACCGGATTGAGCCGGAACAATTGGGCTTATAATCCCGAACTCCTATGGTGTCGAATCACCGTGCTTGTCTAACTGGTTTGACACCATCACCCGGAAAATACCGAAGCGCCAACCCGGGACAGAGAATTACGTTTGGACAGTAACTATGTCCGTCATTTTCTTTGGTCTTTTAAACAAACTGGATTTCATAAAACATTGATAAGACATATTAAAAGAAAAAAAAATGAGCGAAAGATTGATTTTACCCGACCCGCATAAAATTGGCCGAGTGGTTTACTTGGCTCAATGATTTATGAGCATCAAAAGCAAGTATAACTGATGACCATTAACAGTTATATAAATTATGGTGGAAACTAAATATGTTGCGTAATTACATATAGGTCGGAGTTAATTTTGATTTGATTTCAAATTTCGGAACTTAAAAAAAGGACAATTACATCGTTTGTTAAAATCCATTACAAGTATATTCTATTTTTTCAAAATTGTATACCTTTTCTTTCCAGGATTTGTGGACAACAGCGGTTACTGGTTTGATGCTACAAGCGGGGTGGACCCAGATGTGTGGCGCACGTCAGACGGGGAACTTGTACCAATGACCGCAGACTTTTGGAATCTCGAACTTTCGCGTAGTCCCGGCATGTGTGTCAAGATGGATGCTAATCAGGGATTTCTGTGGAATGATATACAGTGTACAAACACATATTCTTTCATCTGCGACTATTGACTTACATGGCATTTTCCTACACCAGACGGTGTTTTATCCTATAGAACGTTTATTCAACACCAAACACGAAAAAGTCAAATTATATATTGCAGAAAAGAATCATTTTATTCATATGTCCGGCTTTTCAATGCAAATAATATAAACATATATGGGACATGTAAAATTGGTAAACATGTACGTATAATGCAAGATCTCTATAAAAAAAAAAATCGGCTAATTTGAATTGTTAGCTTAACCAAATACATATGAACAAGATAGCGACCGACGTCATTTGTAAGTATCATTGTTATAGTCGTGTCTCCTTTTTGTATTAATTTTATTTGGGTGATCGTAGTTTCGCGTTTTCGTCATCGCACTTTCATGATTTCGTGTTTCCGTCATCGAAATTTCATGTTTCAGATTATTTCGTTTTTGGGACATTACCGAACAAAGAGTCTATCTTTACCGATGTGGCCAGTCTATCCATTTTAAATAAATTTCAGCGAAAAGTGTACAGATATTGAATAAGCATATTGATAACAGAAATGAATAACATAAAGTTCTATCTATACGCAGAACATAATATAAATAGGCATCAAATATTAATAGCTGAAAATAATAATAATTGATGCATGGCAGAGCAGTTCTTATATTGGTAGTCCATGTTGAGAGAGAGAGAGAGAGAGAGAGAGAGAGATTATAGAAGTACTAAACTGATTGGTTTGTTGTTGTTGTTTTGCGTACACTATTATTATCTCACTAAGCTGGTGACCTTCAATCGTTACATGATTAGCCGTAAAAGATATCTGCTTATTCAGTAAGTCTGTAGGTCTAAGAAATTTAAGTCTAAACAAATAAGATATTCGTTGTAATGGCATAGTCTCTCTCTCAAAATTACTTATTTTTTGGCTCTACGCATGCATACCCGAAAGCGAAAACACGATGACGAAAACATGATGACGAAAACGCGAAAATTACGATGACAAAAACGCGATGACGAAACGCGAAGTTACAATGATGAAAACGCGAAATTAATCGCATTTCCGTGTTTTCGTCATTGTTCTTTCGTTTTTTCATCATCGTAGTTTCGTATATTAATCATCGAACCGTCGTATTTTCGTGTTTTCGCGTTTCAGATTCCTGTATTCAAAAGCGAGTAAATAAATAGTTTGCTTTAGGATTGCAACAATGATTTACCTTGTTTGTTCATTTCCTTTGTTTTACAACTTTTTAAACAGTCATCACGAGATAGGCACAGTGCTGCTCTACTGTGATACCGCACCAGTCACATTATCCTGGCACAGGTGTAACGATGTCAAGTAACCGCCAATCCCCGAAATCAAGTTCACTCCAAGGGAACATGAAAACGACCCCCTTCCCCAAGATAAATGATGAACAAGTGGCAATCGAAATTACCGGGTAGTAGTATTTGTTAAGAAACAAATGGTTTGGGTATTTTACAAGAGGAACAAAAACGCTAAAATTTGCTTCTAAGTATTTAAGAATACTAAACGCTAAGTATGGTTGGTGGAATTTGAACCAGAGTCTGTATGGTTTGCAGACGGCAACCTGGGTTTGTTGATTTATTGAGAAATTGGAAAAAAACGAACGATCTTTTCAAAAATAGTAACTCAGCGTGACATTTTCACGCAGAGTCCGTTTTTCATCATTTTGTTCGAATCCTAATGATATATCAAACAGTGTATGTTTAAATCCTCTTTTCGTTGATCTTAGATGCGAAGGTAGAAGTTACCAATGTGCGTTATTGGACAGAGCGTAGAATATCTCTTATGCTCATTTCTTTTTTAAATCACACGGTTCTATACGTATTTTTGGTTTGCTTAAGTTGACTTCACCGACTGCATTCTAGTGGGATTTTTTAAAAACAATGTCTTCATGAGATACATAAAGTGCTGTATCACTGTAAACAAATTGCATAACACCACACCCAGTCACATTATCATGACACTAGGCCAACCATCTATAATGATTCTCACACGCTTTATTAAACAAACTTGACGATGCAAGAGTAGTAACTCGAGAGAGTATCGTTGCCAACCGCAAAATCATCACATGTAATATGGAGTACCTTCCCCTTGTTAGTATTGGAAGTCGGGAAATAGTCTTGTATGGATCAAAGGTATCCGGTACGTTGCCGCCCATTATAAAAAAATCAAAAAAATCCGATTACCTATATATATACTGTAATAAGAAGTTAGATAACTTCCTCCACTGAAAACGTACATCATGTTATTTCAATTGCCAAAATTCTCCTGTGAAATTTGATGGATTTTCATAAAATTGGTCTTATTTTGCGTGGAAGGGATGAATAAAGACGATCAGATACAAAAACACCCCCTTGTCAAAGGAATCGAGCTGCAACAGTTCGCGAAGTCGCAAACGTGTTTGGTCGAAAGAGATCTGACCGACAGATTTCGCCAATTTCTCCCGTTTAAAACTATAGAAAATATAAAGCAACAATACCATTGTTGAATTGTATGGACAGATACTGATGAAAGAAACAAATATACCTGAAATGAACAGTTGTGCTGACTTGAAATCTATTGTTTTGAGAAGATTTTGTGACTAAATCGAAAACAAAACAATACCAGCAATATCACCGAGGCGCTCGATAGAAACTGTAGAGAATAAGCGAATAAGCATTTTAAACGTAGCTGATCATCGGTCAAGGTCGAGTCAGATGAATTTTTAACAAGAGCACCGCATGCGGGTGCCAACGCTCGTCTGTTTTTGCCAATGTTACACATTTTTGTTAAATCACAACTGAAACCGTAAGCCTTTAAATGCAAAGTTTAAGTACCATACCCTTTAAATTTGATCTTTGACCTTGAAAGATGACATTGACCTATGCATGGAATAGAATGTATACAACACAAAGATGTAAAATATGCAAGCAAATAATCACAAATGTTTATCCATTGAGTTTTTGATAATCAACACAAAACTAAAATTTGAAGACATAAAAAAAATGTTCTTTTTATCTTCCTAAAGATCATGACCACAATCATACCTGCACAGGTTCATATGATGACAAACCAGTATACAATTTTTAAAAAAGAAAAAAAATCACAAAGAAATATCGATTATAAAACTTGTCCAAAGTTATGGCAAAATAAGGTCAAAAGTCAAGGTCGATACATTTAATATTGAGGTATACCTGAAAAATCATTGTCATGATGAATATGCATACCAAATATGAAAGATGTATGTCAAATAGTAAAAAGTTATGGCCAACGTTAATTTTTTTTTGTTAAACATTTCAAAAAAGGTAAAAGTTCAAAGGTCAAGGTCAAAGTCCAAAAGTGAAACAAAAGTAGGTCAGAGGTCAAATCGAAAGATGAAATGTTGAGGTATATCTGAATTGCCCTTGCAAAGATGAATATGCATACCAAAAATAAAAGTTGTATGTCAAATAGAAAAGAAATTACGACCAACGTTAAAGTTCTTTATTAAATATTTTAAAAATAGGTCAAAGATCAAAGGTCAAGGTCAAAAGTCCAAAAGGGTAACATTGATGAAAAGGTCTTGCCACAAGGAATTCAAATGTGAAATATCAGTGCCCTGTTGGTAACGGTTCTGAAATTGCAGGCATTTAAACGTTTTCAAAAAATACAGCAAAGATAGGTCAAAGGTCGAGGTCAATAGATGCAATATTAAAGTATATCTGAATAGCCCTTGCAAAGATGAATATGCATACCAAAAATAAAAGTTGTATGTCAAATAGTAAAGTAATTACGGCCAACGTTAAGTTTTTGGTTAAATATTTTAAAAATAGTTCAAAGATCAAAAGTCAAGGTCAAAAGTCCAAAAGTGTAACATTGATAGAAAGGTCTTCCCACAAGGAAGTGAAATATCAGTGCCCTGTTGGTAACGGTTCTGAAATGACAGGCATTTTAATGTTTTCAAAATATACAGCAAAATAGGTCAAAGGTCAAGGTCAATGTCGATAGGTGAAAAATTTGCATATGTCTGGATAGGCCTTGTCCAGATGAATATACATACCAAAAATGAATATGGAATAGTAGAGAAGTTATGACCAACGTTAAGATTCCTGACGACGACGACGACGACGACAACTCGGACGCCGGAGTTACGACAATAGCTCTTTTTTCTTTCTTCGAAAAACAGACGAGCTAAAAAGGCAGAAAAAAGCAGAATAAGATGACAAAGGAAATAACAAGTATTCATTTTTTTTGTTTATTTGTTTCTTTTATCAGCATCTGTCCATACAATTCAATGCTGATATTGTAGCTTTAGTTTTTCTTTAGTTTTACACGGGAGAGATTGGCGAGATTCCGTCGGTCAGATCTCTTCCGACCAAACACGTTTTCGACTTTTTGAACTGTTGTAGCGCGATTCCTTTGGCAAGGGGGGGGGGGGTTGTACCTGATTGTCTTTATTCATCCCTTCCACGCAAAATAATACCAATTTTATGAAAATCCACCAAATTTCACAGGAGATATACGGCAATTAAAACGACATGGTGTACGTTTTCAGTGGAAGAAGTTACCTATCTTCTTATTATATATAAGGTCATTGATTTTCTTTTTTTTTAATGGGCAGCAATGTACTGGGTACCTCTAGTGTGGATTACCTGCCCCTGACACAACGTTATCGTATGAAGTGCGACAGGGAACCAGACTAGACGGGAAACAGACCAACTCACATGTCTTTCAGGGGCGAGTTGCTCTCACAATGTGTTCCAATAAGTTCCACTGTCTGGTTCTTGGCTAGGTAACCTTCCCCTTTCACAACCGTTATCTGTAATCTTGAGGATGACCGGGAACCAGACTACAAAATATATTGAAACTGAGCAACTCGCTTCAGATTGCATCAAGCAGCGCACCACGTCGTGGATGTTTCGTTCTTTACAGAAATTACAGTGCCAGGGTATGATTTATGTATTTGGGGTCCCACAGTCTACTTACCTATATTGATTTAGAATCTACTTGTGATATTCGTCAACACAATCTTGATTTTTGAAGTAGTTGATGGTCTACTTCTTACTGCCATCACCAATCATGAAGCTGAGTAGTATGGTAGATAAGGTTTTTATCTCGGTCTCGAGGGTGTAATGTACATTATCAATTTGTAGTAGTGAAAACTCAAGCACCGCTCTTCCCGTTCAAGACTTTGGTTAACTGTTAAGAAAAGGGCATTACAAAGTCGAGTGATATTTTTTTTAAAGCAGGTCAACCATTGACTACCCATATCCCAATGTACATATTGGATAAATAAATTCGTGAATTCTGAAAAGGTCTGCTATGCGTGAGTGACAATATTGCCTAATAAACGCGAATATCTCACCTACTACAAAAATGCCGTTATTTGATTGATTGCAATTTGATTGGCCAATACGGTCACGTGATCGAAGGGTATTTTTTTCCATACACCCCTGTAATTTTCATAACCTTTCTACAACTGCCATGTCCTTAAAAATGGCTGATTAAATCATTATTCGCATGCTCCTTTTTTATTTACATAAAGATATATAAATTATAATTTAGTTTCTTGTGTGTGCGCGCGATATTGTGTTTGTTTGTTGTGGTTTCATGTTGAAGAATGTCAAAATAAAATTGTGTTTTTGTTGTTCAATTCGTGTATTTTTCAAAAATGTTCAAGGATTACAGTAAGGCTCTCGGTGATAAGCATTACACTCGTGACATCATTAATTTTTGAGGGACACTACTTTTCGTCGATTTCGTGGAGGGTTATGTCCACGAATATTAATCTCCACGAAAACTTGTCATTTAAACCTCAAATTTTCTAGACATAGATCAACAAATAAATGTACCCACGAAATTCCCTTAGGTACATAATCAACGAAATTTAATGTCAACGAAAATTAATGATTTTACAGTATAAGGGATGTATGAAGC
This sequence comes from Solen grandis, assembly GCA_021229015.1. Taxonomy (NCBI): domain Eukaryota; kingdom Metazoa; phylum Mollusca; class Bivalvia; order Adapedonta; family Solenidae; genus Solen; species Solen grandis. Next base: position 34,717,157 of record CM037792.1, read on the forward strand.
ATATAATTTAACCTAAAAATTTGTCAATGAAATGCTTGTATTTCGTTCAAAATTCGAAAAATATATTTGAATGAAATAAACCGTGAGGTCTTGATATGGAGGAAATATGAGTGTGCATGTTGTCTACGAGTCCAACACGTATTATGGGCGGAGCTAGTTGCTGCGGCGACTGCTCTGTCATGTTTTGCTAGGTCAAAAAATAAACATACCGAGCAACACCGACTCTGAACCGTATTAAAACATCACGTGAAACTGTCTATAAAATGGGAGGCGCATCGCTTGCGGTAAATTACAAAAAAAAAAAAAAAAAAAAAAAAAAATACAAGAGCTGTCAGAGGACAACACGCTCGACTATTCAAAATGGTTGTTGGTAAATCAAATGAAATCTATTTCAATTCTTGCCCTTCATATACCCTCTCCATGTATATAATAATAGTCAAAAATGACATACCTTGATAGTTTGATACCCTTTAATATTTTCATGAAGTTTAAAATTAATCTCATGCCTAGTTACTGAGACATAAGCATAATAACACTGTGCATGCAAAACTTTACAATGGCCGAGAGGGTAAAGTCGCTGACTTTAACACTCACTCAGCCCCTCACCGCGTGGGTTCGAATCCCGGCAGGGTCATTCGGATTTTCATGTGAGGAAGCCTTCCAGCTGGCTTGCGGTAGGTCGGTGGTTCTACCCGAATGCCTCCGTGCATTCGGGGTCTTCCTCCACCTGTAATTAGCTGGACGTCGCTATATGGCTGAAATACTGTCGAAGCGACGGTAAACCCAAATAGTCAAATCAAAACTTTACAAGTATCCAAGTTAGAAAAGGGCCATAATTTGTATAAAATTCAGTCCAAAAGTTATCCTCATTGGTTTTCTGGTGCCCCTGAATACACTCCTTAACTTTCTAGTCAATACCATAAACAGTTTCTGAGATAAAAGCTAGATAGTAGCTTGAATGCAAAACTTTAACCAAGTTAAAGTTTAAGTTAAAAGGAGGCCATAATTTGTAATATATTCCATCAAGTGTTATCTACCTTGATAGTATGAAACCCCTAAACATATTAAAGATGTTTCAAATAAATCGCATGCCTGGATACTGAGATATAAGCATGAAATTACCTTACATGCAAACTTTAACCAAAATTTCTAAGTTAAAAAAGGGGCCACAACTTCTTATATATTCCATCATATTCATACAATTTTAAGTCAATACCATGAATGGTTATCGAGATACAAGCTGGATTGTAGCTTGCATGCAAAGCTTTAACCACAAGCTGCAACGCCAACGCCGACGCAAGGGCGACTACAATAGCTGTCATATTCTTTGAATAGTCGAGCTAATAAAAACGGTAACATATACATACTATTCAAGCTACAGACAGTGTAACTTAAATTATTAATGGTCAACAGACCTGAAGGAAGCTTCTTTTTTTTTTTAAATTTTACATTAAATACATTTGATATACATCACTTTTATATAGACACATGGTCATCTTTTATAAATTCAGAAGGAATGTTTGGATAAATAAATTCAAGAACTCCAAGTTTTCTTATAAATTTATTAATAAAGTAACATATATTCAAAAACAATTCTTACAAGTGACATAACATATACTGTATGTAAAACAGATTTGAATAACTGGAATTTATACAGCAGCAGCTTTGTATGATATATGTTTATTTCCAATAAAAATGAATGAAGCAAAAAACGTCACCCCCTCCGACTTTCAAACAAAACTGCCAATGGAAAATGGCAAAATTAGTAATAATTAACTTATAAAAATGAACTGAAATCAACAAATGCATAGGACAATCCACACTGTATAGTCTTAATTTGCAAATACTAAAATATGTCCATATTCTGTGAAACCTGTGTAACTTTCTTGTGCTTTTATTCATTAAAGAGTGTTTTAAGAAAACAATTCAAAGGTATTAAGTCTAGCATTGCCTTGAAATTGTCAGTATTCAAACCATTGGTGGTGTTTGAACATAACTCTGATTGATGTTTTCAAATCAGGACATTTTTCACCAGTTTCCGGAGTCTATACTTTATTCTTAGACTCAAGATTCTAAAATTTGAAGTAGTCCATTTCTTTGTTTATAATAATTTTATTTCTGGTTAGAACTCCATTTATTTATTAAAAAAATATTAGAGTCATTGAAATATTTACAGGATTACTAAAATAGCAGTTAGAAAATTTGCATATAGTGTCTGAGTCTTAAATATAGACTTAACGAATAAGAGCCCTCATTATGTTAAAAACAAAACACACATGCATCTTAATCTATAAACGGTATTTGTGGTTTTGGTGATATTATTTTAGTCTATACAACGATATCAGTTAAGTGGTCATGGAAAGAGCAAGTGGTAATATCTGACGCTTTTAAATGTATCGTTTACATCTGACCTCTGTATATATTACGCTGGCAGTATCTCATGGTTATAATAATTTAAGACAGAAGTACTGATAGCCGTCTTTCAGACGTACTGATAGGTTTCTTCCAGACGTACTTACGTACTTATAGGCTTCTTTTCTATGGCGGTATACCCCATTAGACTCAAATTGTTTACACATTCAAAAAGTCCAAATCCGTGTCCGAATATATCGATCTTGTTAGTAACAGCATTATTTACATGGCATTACAGCATAAAAAAAGAACAACTAGGCACACGTGAGTATCACCAACCGTTAGCCAACATTTCAAAAGATCACTGATAAGGAGATACATGGTGGTGGTCATGGAACAGAAACGGGCCGTGGAGACCAATGGCTGCTCCCTGGCGGAAACAAGGGTCTCCCACTATTGACCTGTCTCATAAGTTTATGAGCGAGTAGGTGGGGTTTGGGTTGTCAGCATACGACATTTAATCAAATCTCATCCAAAGTAATTCATACTCGGTATATGGCACTACTTTCACAAAAGTAAATGTGCAAATAGATTTACCGTTAGAATGTACAACAATGGACTGAATAAATGCAACTTAGAGCTCATCTGATTTGTTGCTCATGCACAGAAGTGTTGAACAAAACTTGATACTCAAAGATGCTTTAATTACACTATCAATGCTATACGGATAGATAAATACTATGTCGTTTATTAAGACGTGGAATAAAACATCAGTCTTCAACCTTTCTTAGCGCGTACTAATACTCTTCAATAAAGCAGAACATAACTGTTGTTTTCTCTTAGAAAGTACTTACAAGTATTTTGTTTCTTTCGATTCTTGACCAAAGATCAGACTAGTAATTGTTCCTAATACTTTGTTGGAGTCTTTAAGTGTTACTTATGGTAGAGTAGGGATACTGAAGTTTAGGCAACGTTGCATGGTTGCATTACATAATTCTTGACCATCTTTTACATAATGACTCTGTCGCCAGTTTACACTGTCTTCAAGAATGTTGATATGCGCTGCCAACATTTCAAGAAATTAATTCCATATACACGAATCAAGAAATATGCAACTATCAACTGAAGGACTGGTTTTCATTTATTAAACTATGACTTTGCAGGTTCCTGTTGTAACATCAGTCAGGAACTACTCCGGCACGTATCAGGATAGGGCTTCATATGCGATACTCAAGGAGCGTGGCGAATCTCTCTTCATCCCCACCATAGTTAGCAGCCAGTATCACCTTGGTGTCCGTCCCGTAAAACCTCTCCAGGTTAACCGTTCCTTCCCACTGCACCGGGCCCAGGGAGTCAAGAGGATACACGTGATTTTCCACAAACAAGACCACTTGGTTCGCCTTTGGCACGTGCGTGCGGAACTTCACTTCCGATTGCTTTATCTCAGAATGAAGAATTAAGGGCTCAAACATGTAGCATCCCTCTTTCCAGTGGCCCAGCTGGCGTGGGTATGGGTAGATGGTTTCGCTGACCTCACGACAATTGATGAGGTAGTTGAAGAGACCGAGAGAGGTGTGGCTCTGGTCCTCCGACACGTTACCATGGATCTGCAGCTTGAAGAACCCGGGGGTGGGAATGTTGACCAGGAATGTGACAATGGAAGGCTGGGTCTGGATGAAGATGTAATCAGAAAAGTCCTGGCCGGTTTGGCACTCTAGGAGTTGAGCATTGAATTTCATATCACGCGTAGTTCCAAGCTGGATTTCTAGATGGTGAGAATCTTTAAGCTCTATTAAAGGGTCATGTTCATTAAGAGATCGAAGACCGAACTCGGTAAATTTCGGTTGCGGTCCAAGAAAGCCGGGCGGAAGTTTCGGTAAGTTGATTTCCGGTGTTTCTTCCTTGCATTCAATTAAGTACTGCGCCACCTGTCGGAACCTCATATCCTCCGCGTCTTGCGTATCCGGGTCACGTGCATATATCTCCAACCCATAACGCCCTCTATCGCAGGCGACAACAGTGAAACAAGCCATGTTTTCAACGATTTTGTAGATAACGAGAGGGTTAGCCTGGTCTGCAAACGTGCTCATCTTCACCTGCGATCGCAACTGTATGGCCTTCACCATTTTGATCCGGACCTCGGCTTTGCCTCCCTTTGTTGTGATGATGGACCGATTGTTAGCAGGGGTCAAGCCAAGCTGGTAGAACCCGACCCCTGGGCCCCACATTAGGGAAGAACACGGGGGGTAGGGGTACACAGGCCTGTTAGGGGACTTTTCCTGGTGCAACTGGTATTCACACACTAGCGAGAACGATATGTCTTTACCGGTGGGCGTGTCTTCCTTGGCAAATATATGTAACGAATATGCTCCCTTCATTGGAAGACTCACCCGGACCACAACAGAATTTGTCAAGCACTCAACCATTCCAAACTGACTCAATTTCAGCCCATTATAATCGTCAATACCGCCCTCAAAAGACAAACTGAACACAAACTTTAGTCCAGTCTTTTTGGAAGGAAAGCTAAGCTGTATTTCCGTTTCATCTTGCGTGTATAGAACCCCGGCCTTGTGGGACAGCGTCTGTAGACCGAAGTACAAAAAGTGGGCTGTTATCTTTGGCTGCATAATGAATTCGTCCAGTGTGACCACGTCACTGGTCAGTTGCCAAGTGGGATCGTCCGGCAGGTGCGTGTAAATCAGCTTGTTGGGGTCCGTCAGGAAGAAGTTCTCATTAAAGCTGTACTTGAGATCACCAGAGCTGGTTTTGCTGACGAGAGGGATGGAGGCGAGGTAGCTGTCTACAAGGCACCACTTGCCGTAGATGTAGACGGCGTTCCACCAGTGTTGGAAATCCTCGTGACTCATGGGCTGGCCGATCTGGTAGTTGGCTCCCTTCACGATGCCTGATATCACCTTACAGTGCAAGCCCGCAAAACTAGAACGAATCAAGAGAGAATTATATGGTATTTGTGTGTAGTGTTTCTATTAATAGGCTGAGTGTTGATTTGATGTAATTTCCACTGTCTCTGTAAAGTTTGTTATTGTATTTGGGTAAACACAAAACGTTTAAAATCTAGCCGATTACCAAAACTAAACTAATCTTCACAAACTTGACACATGTGTGAAATACGTGTTCCACATTCAACCAAGAAACATCACAATATAGCTTAAGTCCAAATAGTCAGAAGTAATTGATAGAGGCACCTGTAACCGCATATCGCTAAGTAACCCCATCCCTACCATGCCAGTAACCGTATGGATAAATATATATTAGCAGTTTGATTCTATATTCAAATATAAAACCAGTCAAATAACGTATACATGTAAAGCAGTTGCAATGTTTTACTCATAAAAAAAACAACAAAATTCAGATATTTTGAATACTGCCACAGGAAGCGACAGTGCCCCCACTCACCAGCTCATTGTGTAGAAGACATGTGCGTGTGAGGACTGTCCCTGCTTCAACCAGACCAGCACTTCCTCTGGACTGTCCCTCTCGACCGTCTTGAACGTGATCTCCTCAGTCTTCTTACTGGTCAGCCAGCGGAATATCAACCTGCAGAAAAGGTTTGTTGGTTTTAACGTCCCACTGACAGTATTTCAGTCATTCTGAGACTATGTTTCCTTGAGACAGACATAGTGCTGCCACACTGCAATTTTCACGCCGCATACATGTGGCATGATACCACAACCGGTCATAAATTCCTGGAACCAGGCCAACCAGTCCTGGAACTACCCTTGTGCTGAGCGCCAAGCAAGGGAGCGAAGACTGGACCCACGACATCCCTCTCCTGAGGCGGGCAGAAACAAACATTGGTCAGATCTGACATACTGCTATTGGCATGTTATACTGCAATATTCAAGGGCGCAAAATGCAGTGGTAACGTATCCGACTGCGAGTCAAAAGGTTGTGGGTTCGAACCTCGTTGTAAGCAAGGCATTTTCATGACCTCCCCAGGCGTTAAGTACTGGTCCATTGCTCCAAAACAGGAATCATAGAAAGGGATAAGTATAAGATGTTAGAACTTGTGTCCCAATCGACGTTAAATAAATAAGTTGACAATTAGATCTAACATTCAGTTTCACTTCATTCTTGTTATAATTAACAGAATTGTTGCATTTGATACTACTTTCATACAAGTGTTTGAGTGCGTTTTTATTTCCTGATAAGTATATAAATATGACTCGATTCGATGTTCTATACGTTCTTTTACACGTGACGTATGTTCTATCTAATTCACCATAGCTGTCTACCACCGTCGTGAAGTATTACACTTGCCTCCCTATCAACGTAAAAGACAAACATTTGGATATAAATACCGTACCTGGCTTTGGCGAGATCGTTCGTCACGTTAACAGAGAAGATAAGGTTCCACATCAGATCCTGGAACGTGTCGTGGTTGTTTAGCGCCACCTGGCGGACAATAAACACGGTGAGTCAAAAGAAAATTAATGTTTATGTCATTGCTGTTAATTCATTTGCCATTTAAGTAAAATCGTATCAGACAAAATAAATGAAATACGGTAGGAAATATAACATTGACGAAGAGAAAACAAGAGGGCCATGATGGCCCTGAATCGCTCACCTGATCATAAATGAGCAACACATGTTGGATTTTTCATATTGACCTACTTTTTGACCCCACATGACCCACTTTCGAACTTGTCCAAGATATTATGGAAACAGACATTTTGACCAAGTTTCATGAAGATATGGCCAAAAATGTGGCCTCTATAGTGTTAACAAGGTTTTTCTAAGATTTGACCGCATGACCTACTTTTTGACCCCACATGACCCAAATTCCAACTTGTCCAAGATTTTATGGAAACAAATATTCTGACCAAGTTTAATGAAGATTGGGCAAAAAATGTGGCCTCTAGAGTGTTTTCAAGGTTTTTATAATGTTTGACCTCGTGACCTACGTTTTCACCCCAATTACCCAAATTCCAACTTGTCCAAGATTTTATGGAAACAAATATTCTGACCAAGTTTAATGAAGATTGGGCAAAAAATGTGGCCTCTAGAGTGTTTTCAAGGTTTTTATAATGTTTGACCTCGTGACCTACTTTTTGACCCCACATGACCCAAATCGACCTTGTCCAAGATTATATAAGAGAAAAATTCTGACCAAGTTTCATGATTAATGGGCCAAAAATATGGCCTCTAGAGTGTTAACAAGCCATATTGTTGATGGCGCACGACGCACGTCGCACGACGGACGAAGGGCGATCAAAAAAGCTCACCTTGAACGCGTTGTGCACAGATGAGCTAAAAAAAAAAGAAAAAAAAGAGGACCTACCTCTTCGGCGTGTGTATCGAGGGACTCTACCGCTCTCCTGTCCGTGAAGTCAAAGAAGGACACGACTCCCGTCATCTGGACCGGGGCAGGAGGCGGGGGCTCGCTCACGTTAGGGTTTAGCTCAAACTCCTTGGGGGCGCTCGTGAAGTCTTTACACTCCACGAGCTCCAGAGCCTCGATCTGGGGCATGTTCCAAGACATTATGTTCTGGAATTAATGGATGCGTTTAAGTATTTACATGTATATGAATTGGGGTTATTGTCTGTTGAACCTGAAATAGAGCTCACCTGTAAACACATACTTGATATTCAGTTGTTGTTGTTTTTTTTAAGGAAAAACAAACTTAAAAATTGACATTTAATATTGTACCATTATCATCCTCGTCATCATCATCAGCAGCAGCAGCACTGCTATTATTCTTTGTTAACATTAAAGTTCTATGTTGGAATCATACGCTTTGCATGCAGTTTCTTTGATTTCTCGACTCTTAAGTTAACGTAGTATTTGGTACATGAAAATCGATCCCACTAAAAACCTCTAGGAACTAAGGAGGCATGAAGGGTTTCTTAGACCCGACCAAAGGGCACAAAAAAGTTAATGTTGGATATATAGTCCTTTATTTGACTTAGTGTACCAATAACTAACAAAAAACTTGTAGGAATATTGAATATGAAAAAAAAACGTGTTTGCCTGATGACACAGTTTAGCCATATAATTATCAACTGAAGAGCAGAACATCAATTTTAAATCAACGAATCTTGTGATTTATTTTATGCTTTTGAGTCGATTACTTCGATATAAATAAAAGATTATATATTTGATAATTACACAGTGCAAATTATGAAAATATAATTTCACTCTTACCAACATAAAATTAAAAAACAAAATATATGGATGATGCAATATTTTATTTCATCGAGTGGACAACGAAAATTGTATTCACACGAGTGACGTAATCACTCGTAAAAAATACATTTTTCGAATTTTAGTCGATGAAATAATATTGAATCTTCCTCAAAAACAAACAAATATTCTCTATGTTGGTATGTTTAGACAATTTAATCATTCTTACATTAAATGTAAAAACGGTGCCATGACTGAGATACACTGTCATTACGACAAGTTAATCCGAAATAACAACAACAACAACAGAGCAGTCTTTACTTACATTCGTAAATATGTTTACTTTCAAAATCCCTCACAACAAAATATTTTCGAAAATTCCTTTGTGCACAAGCTTGAGATCTGAACTTAAAGAATTCGAAGAAATAAATCATAGAACAAATGTGTTTCAAGTTTTAAAGGGGCCAACTAATAGTTTTACTGCTTACTAAAATGCCAACTGGTACCTTTAACCCAGACAAACAACGAAAGGCGGTATTTCTTTTTTTAGCAAGAGAGACATTGGCCTTGGAGAAAGAACAAAGACACTATTATCTCACCAAGATAAACCGTCTACCCTCAACAACAACTGAGGCAATCATAGATCTTTCTAACAAAGTTCTAGAACCTGAGGATAAGTTTATCTACGATGCAACTGTGGTGTTATACAAAGGTTATTCCCCGAGTTAAAGGCTATTAAAACTCCACTGAACTTAAATCAATCAATGAGTAGGTATGTTAAACAATTTTATCATTCCATCAATTTGAAATGTAGCCAGATCGAAATGTTTAAGGAATTATTCCTTTGGGATCAGAAGAGTTGAATTTGTAAGGTTTCCCTTTAACAGTTTCTTTAATTGCCTAAAAATTATAAATACACGTAAAGAGGAGAAAGTTTTCAAGTAGGTTCCTATCAGTTTAAATTCCCCGTGATTCACAGGTATGCTGTTTACCCGATAGCACAGCACGTGATATCGATCTCGCGCTTTGCACGTGAGATATAGAGCCTCCAAAGATCATTAAGACACCATTTTGGAGTTAAAACGGAATTAAAAGTTCGTTTTCTCTCTTAAATTTTAATCCCTTAAAAGTTTTCAGTATACACTGATCTTTTGTCTACAGAGTTAAGCAATGATGGATGTCTAAACCAACTCAAAAGATCATCAAAAGATGAAATCGTCAGATGAACCTTATCAAAGCTCAACAGAATCTTCTACATTCAGTATCCAAGTCAACATAAGAAATGGCTTAAAACTATATAATCAAAAATGTACTTAATGTTACGCTATTTCATTACAGTGACTGAAATAAAGATTATAGATGATTGTTGAAAAAATCTGTAAATGATTCAAATTGTTTGCAAACATGCCAAATAAATAATCAAAAATCCCGTTCATCTAGCAGTTCAACCACCATTTTATATGGGTTTTTTTTCTCAACATTTTAATAATATTTTTCATAAAATGTAAATGTCATTTTAAGGCAAGTTAATACCATGACTAAAATATAAAAAATAAAACCTTTTCTTTCTAACAATGGAATAAAACAAACCTCTTTTTCTTGCGTAGGATAAGCACTGGTTTCTACGTCATCCATTGCATGACCCCTGCTTATCTCGTCCACAAATTGTGTTTTTTCGTCATCCGCGAGATAAATGACGAGAATTTGACACGCATGCGTATAAACGTGTTTCTGCTTGGCACCACTGACGTACAGATCGACGCCATATTCTCCGGGCTCTGGCAGGTCCATGTGTATTGTTATCTGCAATGGAGCCTACGTTAAGTTAACACAACGTCGGGAGCATTTTAAATTCAAAACAAGATTTAGCCTACCAAACGTTCCTTCCGGGACATTTTTAAACTATTAAGTATGAAGTGAAAGCTGTTTTTCAGCATTTGCATATGGAAGGAATAACTTTAGAGTACGAAGAGGACAAACTGTATTTGTGTACTACGGTTGCACATTTCTCCAAGTCAAAACTTCCTTATGTTTGTTTTTTTTCTAAATTATGGTAGCATTTTTGGAGCTAAGTTCAATTTAGGATGGCATCATACAAACAAACAAACGTGGACTGACAAAGGACATCATAGTAACACTAAATTAACAAGAATCTTACCATCAAAACTGCAGTATTTCAAAACTTGAAACTCAGTTTAAATCTTTTTAGAATAAGGTTTAGCATCACATTATTTATATCACATTTGTCATTGCAGAATTTTTTTTTATTCCATGGGTGTTTCTATCTTCCTTTTAATGCTCATATTCAACATATCGAATATAATAATTCTAATACACTTCTCTACTTTCAAAGAAAAGTGAGTCTTTGTAATTTTTGAGCTGCATTCTGAATTCTCAGAATGCAGTCTCATTGCTATGATCGGTCTTCGGACCTGATAAGTCAGATTTTAGTATACATGTTCCCTATAAAACAGGCCATATTGTTTTTACATATATCGTGGTATTCGTATATGACTTTCTCGTATAAGTAACTGTTTCAGAAAGTGTTGTAGTTAAACCATATTTTATAGTCATTACACCAAATTAATATTTCATTCTGGTTCATATTCGCATAGTCTACGGCTATATGTACGGGTCCGTGAATAATTTTTAGATTAAAACATGCTATCTTATAACGAAATAGAGAACAATGGACGCAAATTGAATACAATAAGCACAAATGGTCAACGTTGCATTGATGTTTCTAAGATACAGAGCATTACAAATCTAAAACAAGAGCTGTCAGAGGACAGCACGCTCGACTATTCAAAATGCTTGTTAGTAAATCCAATGAAATCTTTTTCAATTCTTGCCCTTCACATACCCTGTATATAATAATAGTAAACAAGAGGCCCATGATGGCCCTAAATCGCTCACCTGAAATAAATAGGTTGACCCAAGGAACATCTGTACCAATTTATTTTAAAATCTGGCCAGTAGTTTTGAAGAAGATGATTTTTAAAGTTTTCATTTTTTTTCTTTTTGTTGCCATGGCAACCAGAGTTCTATATGGATCAAGTTTATTTTAGGAACTTTTGTGAAGGTTGACCCAAGGATCATTCCTGCCAAATTTAATCAAATTCTGTCCAGTGGTTTCAGAGATGTTGTTTAAAGGATTCTCTATATACATATAAGGCAAATAAGCCCCGCCCCTGGCGGCCGTGTTTTTTACGGATCGGATTTTTTTTTAGCAACTTTGGTAGAGGTTGACCCAAGGAACATCTGTACCAATTTATTATAAAATCTGGCCAGTAGTTTTGAAGAAGATGATTTTTAAAGTTTTCATATTTTTTTCTTCTTTTTGTTGCCATAGCAACCAGAGTTCTACATGGATCAAGTTTATTTTAGCAACTTTTGTGAAGGTTGACCCAAGGATCATCCCTGCCAAGTTTAATCTAAATCTGTCCAGTGGTTTCAGAGTAGATGTTGTTTAAAGGTTTCTCTATATACATATCAGGCAAATAAGCCCCGCCCCTGGCGGCCATGTTTTTTTACGGATCGGAATAATTTTAGCAACTTTAGTAAAGGTTGACCCAAGGAACATCTGTACCAATTTATTATAAAATCTGGCCAGTAGTTTTGAAGAAGATGATTTTTAAAGTTTTCATGTTTTTTCCTTTTTGTTGCCATGGTAACCAGAGTTCTACATGGATCAAGTTTATTTTAGCAACTTTTGTGAAGGTTGACCCAAGGATCATCCCTGCCAAGTTTAATCCAATTCTGTCCAGTGGTTTCAGAGGAGATGTTGTTTAAAGGTTTCTCTATATACATATAAGGCAAATAAGCCCCGCCCCTGGCGGCCATGTTTTTTTACGGATCGGAATAATTTTAGCAACTTTAGTAGAGGTTGGCCCAAGGAACATCTGTACCAATTTATTTTAAAATCTGGCCAGTAGTTTTGAAGAAGATAATTTTTAAAGTTTTCTCTTTTTTTTTTTTGTTGTTGCCATGGCAACCAGAGTTCTACATGGATCAAGTTTATTTTAGCAACTTTTGTGAAGGTTGACCAAAGGATCATCCCTGCCAAGTTTAATCATATTCTGTCCAGTGGTTTCAGAGGAGATGTTGTTTAAAGGTTTCTCTATATACATATAAGGCAAATAAGCCCCGCCCCTGGCGGCCATGTTTTTTTACGGATCGGAATAATTTTAGCAACTTTGGTAGAGGTTGACCCAAGGAACATCTGTACCAATTTATTTTAAAATCTGGCCAGTAGTTTTGAAGAAGATGATTTTTAAAGTTTTTATTTGTTTTTCCTTTTTGTTTCCATGGCAACCAGAGTTCTATATGGATCAAGTTTATTTTAGCAACTTTTGTGAAGGTTGACCCAAGGATCATCCCTGCCAAGTTTAATCTAAATCTGTCCAGTGGTTTCAGAGGAGATGTTGTTTAAAGGTTTCTCTATATACATATCAGGCAAATAAGCCCCGCCCCTGGCGGCCATGTTTTTTTACGGATCGGAATAATTTTAGCAACTTTCGTAGAGGTTGACCCAAGGAACATCTGTACCAATTTATTATAAAATCTGGCCAGTAGTTTTGAAGAAGATGATTTTTAAAGTTTTCATTTATTTTCCTTTTTGTTGCCATGGCAACCAGAGTTCTACATGGATCAAGTTTATTTTAGCAACTTTTGTGATGGTTTACCCAAGGATCAGCCCTGCCAAGTTTAATCTAAATCTGTCCAGTGGTTTCAGAGGAGATGTTGTTTAAAGGTTTCTCTATATACATATCAGGCAAATAAGCCCCGCCCCTGGCGGCCATGTTTTTTTACGGATCGGAATAATTTTAGCAACTTTCGTAGAGGTTGACCCAAGGAACATCTGTTCCAATTTATTTTAAAATCTGGCCAGTAGTTTTGAAGAAGATGATTTTTAAAGTTTTCATTTTTTTTCCTTTTTGTTGCCATGGCAACTAGAGTTCTAAATGGATCAAGTTTATTTTAGGAACTTTTGTGAAGGTTGACCCAAGGATCATCCCTGCCAAGTTTAATCTAAATCTGTCCAGTGGTTTCAGAGGAGATGTTGTTTAAAGGTTTCTCTATATACATATCAGGCAAATAAGCCCCGCCCCTGGCGGCCATGTTTTTTTACGGATCGGAATAATTTTAGCAACTTTGGTAGAGGTTGGCCCAAGGAACATCTGTACCAATTTATTTTAAAATCTGGCCAGTAGTTTTGAAGAAGATGATTTTTAAAGTTTTCATTTTTTTTCCCTTTTTGTTGCCATGGCAACCAGAGTTCTACATGGATCAAGTTTATTTTAGCAACTTTTGTGAAGGTTGACCCAAGGATCATCCCTGCCAAGTTTAATCCAATTCTGTCCAGTGGTTTCAGAGGAGATGTTGTTTAAAGGTTTCTCTATATACATATCAGGCAAATAAGCCCCGCACCTGGCGGCCATGTTTTTTTACGGATCGGAATAATTTTAGCAACTTTGGTAGAGGTTGACCCAAGGAACATCTGTACCAATTTATTTTAAAATCTGGCCAGTAGTTTTGAAGAAGATGATTTTTAAAGTTTTCATTTTTTTTGCTTTTTGTTGCCATGGCAACCAGAGTTCTATATGGATCAAGTTTATTTTAGGAACTTTTGTGAAGGTTGACCCAAGGATCATTCCTGCCAAATTTAATCAAATTCTGTCCAGTGGTTTCAGAGATGTTGTTTAAAGGTTTCTCTATATACATATAAGGCAAATAAGCCCCGCCCCTGGCGGCCGTGTTTTTTACGGATCGGAATTTTTTTTAGCAACTTTGGTAGAGGTTGACCCAAGGAACATCTGTACCAATTTATTATAAAATCTGGCCAGTAGTTTTGAAGAAGATGATTTTTAAAGTTTTCATATTTTTTTCTTCTTTTTGTTGCCATAGCAACCAGAGTTCTACATGGATCAAGTTTATTTTAGCAACTTTTGTGAAGGTTGACCCAAGGATCATCCCTGCCAAGTTTAATCTAAATCTGTCCAGTGGTTTCAGAGGAGATGTTGTTTAAAGGTTTCTCTATATACATATAAGGCAAATAAGCCCCGCCCCTGGCGGCCATGTATTTTTACGGATCGGAATAATTTTAGCAACTTTGATAGAGGTTGACCCAAGGAACATCTGTACCAAATTATTTTGAAATTTGGCCAGTAGTTTTGAAGGAGATGATTTTTAAAGTTTTAAATTATTTTTTTTTTGTTCCAGGCAACCAGAGTTCTTCATTTTTAATTTTCCCCCAAGGAATTCCCCAATTTATTAGATACACCGGACGTTAAATTCTGTCTAGCGGTTTCAGAGGAGATGTCGTTTAAAGCAAATTGTTGACGACGGACGACGCAAGACGGACGACGGACGACGACGGACGCCGGACGAAGGGCGATCACAAAAGCTCACCTTGAGCATTTTGTGCTCAGGTGAGCTAAAAATGATATACCTTGATGGTCTGATACCCCTTAATATTTTTATGAAGTCTAAAATCAATCCCATGCCTAGTTTCTGAGACATAAGCATAATAACACTATGCAAGCAAAACTTTAACCAAGTGTCCAAGTTAGAAAAGGGCCATAATTTGTATAAAATTCAGTCCCAAAGTTATCCTCCTTGGTTTCGTAGTGCCCCTGAATACACTCCTTAACTTTCTAGTCAATACCATAAACAATTTCAGAGATATATTAAGCTAGATAGTAGCTTGGATGCAAAACTTTAACCAAAATTTCTAAGTTAAAAGGGGGCCATAATTTGTAATATATTCCATCAAGAGTTATCTACCTTGAAAGTATGATACCCCTAAACATATTAAAGATGTTTCAAATTAATCCCATGCCTGGATACTGAGATATAAGCATGAGAGTATCTTGCATGCAAAACTTTAACCAAAATTTCTAAGTTAAAAAAAGGGGCCATAATTTGTTATATTCCATCAAGAGTTATCTACCTTGGTTGCCTGATGCCCCTTAACATATTCATAGGCTTTCGAGTCAATACCATGAAAAGTTATTGAGATACAAGCTGGATAGTAGCTTGCATGCAAAACTAACCAAATTTGCTATTGCATGCAAAACTTTAACCAAAATTTCTAAGTTAAAAAGGGGCCATAATTTATATTATATTCATCAAGAGTTATCTACCTTGGTTGTCTGATGCCCCTGAACATATTTATAAACTTTCAAGTCAATACCATAAATGGTTATTGAAGGTTGAAAGTAACTTGCATGCAAAACTTTGACCAAAAGCTGCAACGCCGACGCAAGGGCGACTACAATAGCTCTCATATTCTTCGAATAGTCGAGCTAATAAAAACGACTTAAAATATAGTATCAGAGTCTGTACATTTTTGGAGAGAGCACCGCCCCAATAGCTAATCTACTACATTTTACTCTGGTATGTAATCAGATTAATTTGAACATGTTATTAATATCCTGTCTTTGTAACTCCGGATAGAGCGATATTTTTATATGTACTGTATATAAAAACTCGGAAAGTAGTTCGTAAAGGTTGACCTACATATCAACCCTGTCACGGTCTAAACTTTAATATCGAAAAAAGAATCTTAATCATGACAGTATCTTAGCAGAGCGTTATAGTATCCATTAAATTATTACGTGTGTATGATTTCAAAATCCTATGAATTGCCTTACACAAACTTATAAGCTAGGATAATGTAGCAGTATTTTTCAATTGGCAGTTCTCTGGACTATCGGTCCTTTGATTCATTCTGTTATCACTATAACTGATATGAAATTTGTAGTAAATATCGTTTAAATCTAGCAACAAACAAAAGAAAGGAGTTATTCATGAGTCGTTAAAACTCCATCATCACGATCGC
Source organism: Solen grandis (assembly GCA_021229015.1). Lineage (NCBI taxonomy): Eukaryota > Metazoa > Mollusca > Bivalvia > Adapedonta > Solenidae > Solen > Solen grandis. Next base: position 34,733,497 of record CM037792.1, read on the forward strand.
AGGAGTCATTAGTTTCGCGTATTTCGCACGTGACTCACAGGCAGTTGCTGATACATACACAATCAAAGCCTACCACAAACAATGGGATTCGACTGCAGAAACGGGAAATAGATGCAGAAAATCTCAGGAATTGTAAGGATTTGGGATTAATCCAACATTAAATCAATGTCTACATTTGTCAAGAATATCTGTCAGACAACATTTCACTAACAGTTTGTTAGATTTGCAAGTTAACATTCATGACTGAATAAAACGACGTTAATTTGTACGTCTCACATTTGATACTGATGAATTTTAACACAAAGCATTGCTGTAATGATCCATTATAGTTTAAATAAAGTACATGCGGTCATACTAATGTTAAAGAAATAACATGCGCACATTTTTCTCTATTTCGCTGTTTCTTTCTCTCTTATGTTTGTAGCTGTTCAAACCAATATGACTATCTTCTTTGAGAGCTGAAGGAATGTATGTTTGCTTGTTTGGATTTAACGTCGCACCGACAGTATTTTAATCATTTGTTGTTGTTTTTTTGTCTACAATAGACAATTATAGTGCTGTCTTACTACGTCGTAGGAAAGTGGCATGATATCACACCCGGTCACATCATCCCGACAGTAGGCCAACTAGTCATGAACAGTGGCATAATACAACACCCAGCCACCTTTTACCTACAGTGGGCCAGCTAGCAATGCGGTACGTGCTAAGGACAAGGGAGATATACCAGTGCCAGTAGGCACAAGACAGTCCAAAGGACAGCTTTATCCCCCGCCGCTGACAGAAGAGACATGTTTTTCCTCTTATGGAAATTGCCATGCTTCTGCCAACATTTTGATGTAGCTGACTTATGAAAAACTTTCCGTTATTCAGAAAATATAGCATGGAAACAAAAGGAATGAACACTGAACCATCAAATGTGACCTTGAACTTGAGCCAACATGACTGTCACCTGTGTTCTGCAAATCGTCTCAATTTGGTTTATAATTGAGGCAAGTTTCTTTAAAATCCGTCGAGGAGTATAGGAGTTATGGAGCGGACACAAAATTGTAAATTGAAATTGAAGGTTCAAACACTTGACCTTCAAGTGTGACCTGACCTTGAGCCGACATGGCTGCAACCTGTTTTCTGCACATCACCTCAATTATATTTATATTTGAGGCAAGTTTCATTAAAATTCTTCTAGGGGTACAGGAGATATGGAGCGGACATGAAATTGTAAGGAAGTAGAAGGTTCAAACACATGACCCTCATGTGTGACCTTGACCTTGAGCAAACATGGCTGCCACCGGTGTTCTGCACATCGTCTCAACTAGGTTTACATTTGAGTCAAGTTTCACGAAAATCCTTGAAGCGGTATAGGAGATATGGAGCGGACACGAAAACGTATGGACGGACAGACAGATAGACGAAGGCCATTCCTATAACCCCCTCCCGCTTCGCGGCGGGGGAATAAAAATAAATGACTGGTATATTACGACCAAGGATCTAAACCACGATCTCCCAGTTACGGGCGAACGAAAATTTTGTTGGAGAAATCCTCATATGCGAGTGACACCGGAAGTTCCCTTGTTTTGTGCTTTAAATTTCCAGTTTAAAAAACCTATATTGGCTAAACCTGGCACCCACTGGGCGCTTGATTTATTCAGATACTAAATTGTTTTTTTTATTTCAATTACAGCATTGATTTATTTGCTGATTACTGTTGCCAACTTTAAATTAAATTCTGACAAGAACTGCATTAATAATATAAGTACTCCGTCTCCAGGGAGACTCGTGTTTTAAAAAGCATTTGATTTATTGCAGTTATGGCTGGAAGCCATAAGAGGATCACTTGTGCCAAATCAAACTGAGTTCTGAACACCTGCTTCTGAAAAAATATCGCTATCTATTTAACTTTATATTCTATATGTTAATATCGTAATTATAGAGTTCTTCATACTCCGCTTCATATCAGCAAAGAAACATTCAAGGATAATCCATGCCAAAATGTATGATCTATCGAGCAATAAAAGTGTTATATGAAGCGTTTTGTTGCAAATTACGCACTACACTTTCATCTCACACACCTGTACATCAACATAGGACAAAACTGGAAGTTACTATTAATGTCCTGCATTATAATTTGTAAAAACGTAAAATTAGACAGGTGACAAGCTATCCACCCAAAAGAGAGTGATTATAAAAAAGATATATTAATATCATTACAAGGGTAGTAACCCATCAGGGCTAGTCGCCCCAGTGTACAAGTACCTTGTCCGAGTTGTGGACCGTGATGTAGCGGTTGAGGACCTCGTCGGAGACATCTTGGCGCCGCAGTTTACACAGGACTTTGAGAGGGCGTGTCTTCTGGTACTGCAGCTCCACCGTCCGATCAAGGGAGGTAACCACACCTGTCTTGTGAGGTGCGTCAAGTCCCAGCTTCAAACGAAAAGGCCATTTATTTCTTATGGAGTTTTTTTTTAAATAAGATTTTCGTCTTTCAAATTTATACCTTACTTATAAAATATCACCCCACCCTAGAAAATACCGGGTAGCTGAGTTCGATGTTAAAGACCCCTTTAACAGTCAATAAAACAAAAAGCCTACAGAAATAAAGTACTAGCATGTATATACATACACTTTTTGATTATAGTTTTGATACAGGCAGAGTGATTGATTAAAAATGCGGTCGATTCACAAAGATGACATTTACATCCAATATATATAAAATGTTTAATCGTACCTAAAGTTAAATATACACTTACTTCATTTATTCCTCGGTCATATGAATAACAAGAAGCGGTAAAACAAAACTATTAACATTAAAATAGACGTTAAAAGAAGATTACGGTATTGATATAATCTAAAATCATCCGACAGGTAGCTGCTATAACTCAATGAAAATGATTATCAGCAAATGCGGGAAAAAATAAAAATGTGGGAAAAACAACAATAAAAAGATTAAAGTTGTGAATAGAAATTCATGATCAGGCATTTTATCAATTTTCAGACTTCGTTGCACAATCAAGCAAGCGATTTATTTTAGCAAAATTTACATCCCAAAACAGGAAATTAGTTTAATGTGATTTCAATTGAATATAATCATCCTATTCTGACTAATGCATCGGAAACAAACGCCTGACTGCTGTTCCGGAATGCGATTGTGGGCTAATTATAGTGATTAAGACCAATACGGTCCTACGGGACATAGCCGCAGAATTCCCGTTCTCCCCATACCTGCAAGCTGATTGTTGCGCAGTTCGCTGTATTGCTGCTGACTGCATGAACATTCGATTTATGCATTCAATAACCTAACAAGATTTAATGGTATGAAACTGGTAAAAGGATTTACGGTTTATTTTTGAAGAGTTTATGAATCCTATCATACATACAGTAGATCTATGGGTTTAACACAATTTGCAAAACCCTTTATTAACCTATCTGTTGATTGCATCTCTACTAAAACACCGTACAAGGTAAAGTTTTTTTTCTCATTCAATGTATTAACATACCTTTCTAGATTTTACGCCTGGTCCCCATACCGTGTGAGAACATGGCGGCAATGGTGCAGCATCAGGTGCTGGTTCCCTGACCTTGACCTTGTACTCTACTATTTCAGTCAGGTGCTTGTTCTGGTCCTCTGGTTCCAGGCCCTTGGCATAAAACTTGCACAGAAATGTGCCCTTTTTTGGCGACCTGAACACCAGTTTAGTTTCGTCCGCCTTAGACTCTTGATACACAAATGGCTTCAAATCAGGGCACTTGCTTCGCACGCCATTCTCAGGCATGGGAAGAATTTTATAGGCAAACTTTAGGGGTTTGGTGTTCTTCATTGTCCACGTGGTTACCCCGTGGTTGGCGTGGATGATGGGTTTCTCTGTCCAGCCTAACTGGACATTAGTCTTGAAAAAGAAGGGTTTCACAAACGGAAGTTCCTCGAATTCGCTGAGGGAGAATTTCCTGGGCAGGAACTGCCATTCGGTCTGATGAGGCCAGTGACTGTAGATGAACTGTTCTGGGTCGGTCAAGAAGTAGAAGTCATCCTCGATATTCAACTAGAAATGTATATAAAAATCATTATAATTCTGGAAAACTGTGCATCTGTATGAAAGTCAGCTTAAATTAAATTTTTCTCTTGAATATAATTTTCTACATTTAAGACTCAAATTTCCCTATACATATATAATGACGACAAACCTTTTATGTGTGCCAAAGAAAACACAGTGTATCATTAACCCTCTCCCTCATATAGACTCATTTTGACGCACTCAATAGGTACCACATAAAGCCTGATCTTCAGAAAACCACAGTTAAACCTTACCAACTTTAATTATAAAGCCCTCATTTCCAGACCACCGAGGAGCAGCGAACAGCATAAAACCTGATCAGCCTGCGAGTTACTCGCAGGCTGATCTGGTTTTATGCTGTTCGCATAGGTCTTTTCATGGTTTCCTCTATGAGGGAAAGGGTTAAAGTGCCTACAAAATATATAAGAACCGGAAGGCATAACACTACACTGTAGTCGACAGTGACATTATGAAATTTCGAAATCGTGATTTTTATCTGACGACAATAACAACAGAGGGAGCCACATACACTGGCATTGTTGTTGTTGTGTCCAAGTGCGGCCCACTTGGCGTCCACCAGGTGCCAGTTGTCGTCAATGTGGACCGCATTCCAACTGTGGTTGGACTCGCCCGTGAACGAGTCCCCCGGATGGAAGTCCTTCCCCTTGGCGTACCCCGTCAGTACCACGCAGTACAGACCTGCGTACCTGCAACCGTACCAGACACGTTTATACATAATTCCTGGACATATATAAGAGTCATTTTCGAAGAACACTAAGCGCTAACTTAAACTTATTAAATCTGAAATAAGGAAGGACCATATTTCACGATTTTTATCTTACCAAATATTTAATATAATGGATAAGCTGCCATAAATGGTTTCCTATGAAGAAATAAAATATTTTTTACAGTTTTATTAAGGAATCAAGAATGACAAAATGCGCTCCTAAATATATTAAATCATTACATGTACATAGCGCGAATTGGTGACAGATATGCTTTTCAAGAAACATATAAAAATGAGATTTTTCTTGACTACAACTAAGCCAAAGGCTAACGAATATCCCCCACATACCCCATTTCCCCACAGGGCTTTTTTTCCCCTTCTTTATCAAGGGCCAGTCATAGGTGCCTTCCCCTTTGAAAAATTCTTTAAATTCATGCAGTTTTCCAAATTTACCTCTTACCCCAGGATTCTTTTCCCTATGAAAAAAGGTCATATTTTCCCCAAAATACGATATTAAGGCTCCTTCCCTAACATCCGAAATAAGGGCCTGCCCCACCACCCCAAACAACCAGATTCAATGCTTGCAAACAGTACTTGGTAAAAGCTAATTCACATTAATATGGAAATGCAGGGATACAAATAAAAGGCATATAGATGCATGCATATGCATTTATATGTCATTATAAAAATACAAGTACCCTTCAACTGTTTTAAATGTAAAGGAAACCAAATCAAGATTCAAAGATACTAGCTATAGTAAGTCAGAATATGTTTTTATCATTTATTTTTTTCCTTCAACTGTTTTAAATGTAAAGGAAACCAAATTTAATGTACTTGCTATACAATCAATAAAAGACAATAACTCCGGTAAATTATAATGAAAACTCATGTAATTGTTGAAATTATAATGAAAACTCATGTAATTGTTGTTTAATTATAATTAATAAAAAGAAACACGTCAAATGACGCAAAACCAGATTTTCTAAAGTTGCCCTAGGCAATCCCAATCTTCCTCTTCCTATAAAGTATATGTCTTCCTAATTTGATTATCATACCTCGATCCTAAAAGTATACCTAATTTGTTCATCATACCTAAATCCTAAAAGTATACCTAATTTGATCATCATACCTCAATCCTAAAAGAAGTTATTTGATGCAAACAAAAAGTATATTTTAGAAACAGTGACCTTGACCCTAATGACCTGAAAATCAATCCAATCTTCCTCTTCCTATAAAGTATATGTTTTCCTAATTTGATCATCATACATCAATCCTAAAAGTATACCTAATTTGATCATCATACATCAATCCTAAAAGAAGTTATTTGATGGAAACAAAAAGTATATTTTAGTTACAGTGACCTTCACCCTAATGACCTGAAAATCAATCCCAATCTTCCTCTTCCTATAAGGTATATGTTTTCGTAATTTGATCATCATACCTCAATCCTAAATGTATACCTAATTTGATCATCATACCTCAATCCTAAAAGAAGTTATTTGATGCAAACAAAAAGTATATTTTAGTAACAGTGACCTTGACTTTGACCCTAATGACCTGAAAATCAATCCCAATCTTCCTCTTCCTATAAAGTATATGGTTTCTAAATTTGATCATCATACCTCAATCCTAAAAGTATACCTAATTTGATCATCATACCTCAATCCTAAAAGTATACCTAATTTGGTCATCATACCTCAATCCTAAAAGTATAACTAATTTGATCATCATACCTCAATCCCTAAAAATATACCCAATTTGATCATCATACATCAATCCTAAAAGAAGTTATTTGATGGAAACAAAAAGTATATTTTAGTAACAGTGACCTTGACTTTGACCCAACCAAAATCCCCAATTCCTCTTCCTATAAGGTATATGTTTTCCTAATTTGATCATCATACCTCAATCCTAAAAGTATACCTAATTTGATCATCATACCTCAATCCTAAAAGAAGTAATTTGATGGAAACCAAAAGTATATTTTAGTAACAGTGACCTTGACCCTACTGGCCTGAAAATCCATCCAATCTTCTCTTCCCAAAAGGTATCTTAGTATTTATCAAGTATGAAAACTGTATCTAATCTAACATGAGATATTTGACGGAAACAAAATATTCCCTTTATATTATATATAGGAAGAAATTTCAAAGGGCAGTAACTCAAGTTTGAATGGTAACAACAAAATTCCCAAAATACATGCACATCTTTAGATGTATGTTGTCCATTTGTGAAAGATTCAGGTAAATCACAACAACAGTGTGGAAGGAGTTAGACACACAAGACTTGTTCCTTATAATATTATATAGAGGGGAAAAAAATCAAAGTGGCATAACTCCTGTAATAGTTGATAAATCAAATTGAAAATCACAGGTGCACAAGTTCCCATAGTAGGAAGGATTCCTGTGAAGTTTCATCCAGATTGGCAAAAAACTGTATAAGAAGAAGCGCACGCAAAATTGTGTCTACGGACGGACGGACAACCTGATTCCAGTATACCCCCCCCCCCCCCCCCCAACGTCGTTGTTGGGGTATAATTACAAACTGTAACATCATGTTATTACCGTATATATATACACACACATTTCTTCATTCTTAGTTGACAAAGAACTTTATTATTTTGAGTTAAGAAAAAAGCTATCAAATTGAAAAGTATCGCGACACACGGCAAAACGACTGGATAAGATAAAAAAACTATTGATTGCTTAAAGTAAGGAAAATTACACGTTTGAAAGCAAAAGTCGTACACTTTACTGGTCTGTAAATGTACACATGAAAATGTATATCTGCAAAATGACCGAAACGATATTAATACTAAGGTATCAAACAACGATGGCTTTAAAATCTATTTCTTTTTACGATCTAGCTATAAATCTGTGATCGATCATGATATACTTATAAATAAAAACATGCCTTTTCACGTCAGATGCCTACTGTGCATGCCACGCATATACACGGCAGTCTGTATAATCCCCATGTACAATCACACTTTCTGAGGCTCATAAATGTCAGGAAAAAACTGGTTTTATCACGCTATCTGCACGCCCAGTGTGACATTCAAGAGAAATACAAGTGTGACACGTGAATGCAAAAACAGTAAAAATAAATCCATGGTTTCTCCTGTTACATTAAACCAGTCAGGGTCTATTTCTTTGTAAAAGCACGGAACTGATTTTATTCTGATGTAAAAATATCAATTTACTTTGAGTATTGATATTTATATAAACGTGTCTCATGTCGCGACTATTTGCCTGTATCTACATATATACTCTTATCTTTGCGATACGCAAATATATATAGCTTTTGTTTTGCAATGTTGTTTTGAATACGACATTGTTTCAAAGATACGCATATATATACAGCTTTGTGTTTTGCAACGTACGTCATTGTTTCAGATACATACTGTACTTTATCAACATCCCTATCTCTTACTGGCCGACACAAGATCTTCCTTTCTTTTCCATTTTAGGTAATCTATCCATCATTTAATTGTAATCATGGTCCTTCAGATGCTTTAAAACGCGAACATCCATTGACTTTGAGTTATAGGTTCTTTTGCTCCTTGTCTATAAAGGCTTGCATTTGCTACAAACTTCCCACGATCACTTGATGGACCATGATCACAATTTAATGATGGATGAATTACCTAAAAACAGCATTGCAAAACCACTTAACAAATATATGCATCACACACACACATATATCGACTTCCTTATCTCAGAATGGCCGACACAATTCATTTCTTTCTTTTTCATTTAATAGTGCAATTTTCATTTAATAGAACATTTTGCCGAGTTGCTGGCAATTTGTCGACGTTTTATATACAATGAAAACCTCCTAATAAAACCCCGTAACACAATCAACCAGATGTTCATACCCTATCGCCGTAATCTTCACGTACTTTAGGTTTATAACTCTTGCATGTTTAGATACTGTCAAGTTGTGTGTCATGTTTCTATAAACACTGACACTCACTGGATGCCTTGTTCTCAAAATTAAATACCGAACTCAAGTATGCTGATCATGTTCAAATGTTAAAACTCAAGGTATAGCCCATTACGTTCAAAAGGGATCTGAGCATTTTTTTTTCTAGTTTGAACCTGAGATTTACGAGAACTTAGAACTTTTCCTGAAAACTTTGGGGACTGGACTCAAATATATTAATACGTTTCTTGAGAGCCTCAGTCAGAGATGCTCATCGGTATATAAATGGATTAGTCAATAGAAGTAGTAACTGAACAAATGCTACTAACATAAAATTCCGGATTATAATCGTATACATAAACTGGCTCAATTTTGTCCAATAAAACTACCCTTTTATCTTATTTCAAGCAGTTTTTGTTGATGTCACTCTAACCATGACATAAATGGAGCCATAAAATAGATAAAAACCTCACGAGCTAACGTCTTTATAAAGGTTACTGGTTTACTGCATATAACCGCCAGCGAGACAGTGGACGGTCTTTTGTGTATTCGTTAAAACCATCGATTCACGAATATATTTGGAAATACTCCTAACCCGTACTGATGTTTTGCATTCTTTTTGGAGCCAAGTTTAAAACACTACTAAGCGCTACGAAATACTCAACTACTTGGGGTCTTATTTCATCATACTTATTTCTTTTGTTGAACTTAGTCATTGACTTAAATATTTCGATAAACAAGAATGGTGGAATGTATTTTAACCGTATTTAAAATCTAAAAGTATAACTTAGAGCTCCAATCCAGCAGCTAATTAGCTAGTACATGGTATATAAAATTTCTCGTTCATCTGATTTAATCCAAAGGGCCACATGCACCATTATGAAGCTAAAACAGTACACCAAAAGACCATTTCTCTCCAACATGAGACGTATTAACGTAAATCAACGAGCACGTCCCGAACATTTAATCTACATGCTGGTGTACAATTACACACATTGTTCAATTGGAAACAAACATACGATCGAGATTTTTCCCCAGTCACTGATTGGTCAGTTTAAATCAGCGGAAATTGCCGATCCTCTTGTGAAATGGTCTATTACAAGCTTGGTATTGAATTGTTTTGTCTTATGATCGAATCTAGGACCCATCGCCTAAGAGACGGTTACGTGTTGCTTGCCGTTTAATCAAATTTACATACCCGCACATGACCGCAAACACCTTGGCATAGGTCGTCTCTTTGTTCTGAAGTGACCGGAACAGCTCCTCCGCCGACCCCGGCGGATATGCGGCAAACTCAATAGTACTGAGATTTTTCGTCGTCATCCATTTGAATATTACTCTGGAATAAAAAAACAGACTTCATACATCCCCTGTTGTTACACATTTCCATTCAGGGACTTTTTTTTTCTTCTTGCAAAAGGAAACGAAACTCGGCCTTAGTTGAGTTCCTTTGTTATAGCTCAGCATTTGTTATTGAAGGAAGGTTAACTCTGTGTACATCTGTTATTTCTGATTCATTTTTATTGTGTCATGTACATGTAAATGTACATATGTGAAATAAAATCTAAAATTCAGTGCACAATGACGCACGGGATAGGCAGATCAAGACTTGAAGTTCCGTACTTATTCTGCGGAAATAACCACTGGACACCGGTACTGCTGACCGTCAATCGGAACTATACCAATGTCCGTTTCATACGTCTTCCTGATGTATCACTCTGATAGACGTTTATTTCATCATATATTTAGCATATATCCTGCAAGATATTTGTTAAGTAAAACTAGTATCATGATTATAACAATTGAATTTCGCAGCTAGATAGGAACACTTTAATTTGATAAACAGAGAACGCTTGAAGCTGATACAGCACGGAAAGCGATACTCTAATTGCGTTACCTCGTTGAAGTGCATTTGTAACGATAACATTTGTTTCTTGTTTTGCTATATATACAAGATAACCGGGGTTCATTTGATGTAAGTGCGCTTACTCATGAAGTTGAAGTGGTGATAAATGATGGAATGAATTCTTCTCACTTACATCTTGTACTTGGATGATTCGGAGACAATGCCGTGCAAATTGGTACTGACGTTATCGCATTTCATAATCACAGGTTATTATAGTGACGTGGGAGACTGCACAGAGAACTGAGAATGTGCTTAACATGACGTTATAAGTACTGAGGGGTAACACTAAATTTTCACCATGCATTTCTCTCTTTAGCTGACTTAAAAAGACATTATTTCAAAAATTAATATAAAAAAATCCATAAATTCCTTTTGGAGTATAAACCTCGGTTAAAAGATGATATTAATATCTATGTATGCCCTTGTAATAATTGGGTTGCTACTTAATTTGCTTGCATGGGTTTTATGTCCATCCGTCCGTCAAGTTGGACTCTCATCAATATGACAGAGAGATTTTACTGACTGACTGCAATATCACACCGTAGACAAGTGACATGATACCACACTTGGTCACATTATCCTGATACCGGGCCAACCAGTCCTGGAACTACCTTTCTGATGAGCGGCAAACAAACGCAATATACCAATATCATTTCTTAACAATTTTGCTATGTCCGGCCGGGAATTAAACCCACGACATCCTGGTTTCGGGGCATTCGCTCTAACCATTCAACCATCGGGAGGAGCCCATGATCATTTGACACAAAACAACAACCGCAAAGCAAGATTCATCATACTGATCACTTAAAAATCAAAATCGCCACGAAATGAATTAATGTCTCGGCTTGTTTACTTTCAGATACAGATTTCTCGACACAGACGTCAAAAGGACTTGCCATACGGTGCCATACTGCACTGTTTATAAAATACTTGTTAAAACGGTTAATAATGACGCCTTTTGTTAGTCCTCACATACAAAAGATAAAGCAGCGCTACTTAAACACTTCTCCCAAACAGAACTTTCAATCAAGTTCAAGTGCAACAACGACATTTATCAACTTAAAGATTGCACGGACAGAATAGAGTGAAATACACCATAAAATGACAGGCAAACTAGACTAGGTCGGCTCAGAACTCGTTATTTCTGATGTCGATATTTTATGTCTTTCAATATCACTACAGAAAGTCAGGGAACGGACTGCATATCAGATATTCGGGAAAATCTCTCTGAACTCATTTCACAAACATTTTAAAATGGGATATTCTGGAGCACAAAACTTCACAGATAAACAACTGTCATATCCAACACTATATAGAAGAAATATTGAACGTGAGAGTGCCTGTATACATTTCTTATCTTTATTTCTATAAGGTGGAAATTCAATCTAAAATATTACAGATTTCTTTTAATATAAAGTTTTGTGGTTTTATGTAACTTTACTAAATATCCATCTCTTTTCACGTGATTGATTAATATACTTACATTTGTTAAGGTGACTTATAGGCCCGTTGGGCCGGGTGTTCATATTAAATATAGTTATATATATTTCTTTTATTTCATGTAGTAAAACACAATTCACGATAATAAAAGATTATCTTATTTTATCTTATCATATAAAGCCAAATAACCTGTTTAGCGCCTACATTAATTAAACACCAACCTTTTTTATTTAAAGATTCCGAAAATCATATTCATTGCACTAAGCGACCGTTTCTCTGACTGGCCATTTAAGACGAGTTTGAATATACGTGTATTTGAGATTACGTCGATTTGTAAAGGTGTTAATAAAAAAACGTTTCATCTTAATTCCAATAACGCTGTGTGTTTGCTTTGTTTGTTTTGATGTTGTTGTTGCTGGTGTTGTTGATGTTTTACGGCGAGAAATAGGTGTCCGATACAAGCGTGTTTCAATATTCCTTTAATGTGTAGTCATGAAAAAAATAACATAATAACTTATTCGGAAGAAAAAGTCAGAGTCAATTGAGCACGTCGACACTTAGTTTTGATATTTTCGTGGCATACATAATTTTTCAGAAAGCTTCCAGTGGTGATTTTATGCAATGAAATTAAACAAAGCTGCTGACAGGATTAAAGGCCACGTATCAATTTGAAAGGCCATTCAAATAAGGTTCCATTTCAAACGAGATTAAATGCGTTACAATCGAACTGAGTTGTTGTTATACCAAACGTAAACGTCGTGGCATTGTAAGGCAGCCCCACATCAGTCTCATGTACACATCGCAGCTATATATCTTCCTTCTGTAGACTTGGCTGTAGACAATGTCCGAAAATAACTAAAATCCAGTCGGTGAGATGTTGCACCCTGGCAAAAGGAACTTTGTCCCTGCTCTATTTATAACAACATGTATGTCTCGGGGAGTGATCGAACCAAAAGCTTCCAACTTACGTGAGTGGGCGCTTTAACCAAGTGTCCTCCGTGACCAGGATGAGTCACAAAATAATGTATGAGGATCACAACAGAAAAGCACATTTCTGTGTGGATACTGAGATATTATTTCTGTGACGCATTCGACAGATATGAATGACGACAGTGACACTGGGTTATTGTATTATATCCACCATTGATTTCCGTAGGAAGTAATCATCTTGTCAGAGATGTTGTGTATGTTCCAAACTGCGATGAAGACAAAGTAGTTCCGGTCATTACGTGACGAGAGGGCACGGAGTTGATTGATTGCCAGGGATAATGACAGTCAGCACTCTAGCATGGTAACATGAACGCTTTCTGAGGAATTATTTGTTTAGACCGACTGAAATATCAAGAAGTCACTGGGATGTTTTCTCGGTGGCGTCTTCATGGTATACATCTCATAAAAGAAGCGACCAATTCAAATCTTGTAAAGTTTTGTTTTATTTAGTCTGTTGTTGCACATCCATGGTACCAACAGTATAAAACTGGTTATATTTCATTTACCACACTTTATTAAATACACGCAATATTTCATTTCACACACACACAAAAATCAAAAAGTAATGTAAGTGTTACTATTTCTTGGCAAATACAATGTAATATTCACTTTTTTTAAGCAACATAGACTTTCAAATAAAACTGTACAATACAACTATTTATTTTATTTGCACAGATTTAATTAATTTTGTATTTAGAGATAGGGATCGAAACCACGACCAACATACCACTGGGTCCTGAACGTTACGTTGAAACAGATTATTTTATTTTTAATTATTTATTTAACGTATTTTCTTTACGTCGAATGGGAAACAAGTTCTAAAAACTTAGACTAATTCCTCTCGACGGTTCCTGGATTGGACCAGTAAATGACCAGTACGATGAAAAATACCAGGACAATCGGATCCGCTGCCATGAATGCTACCTGTGGGCAAGGGTTCCCTGATTATCAGATACCAACTAGTAGAATGTGTGGAAACGATGATCTCTTTGAACTTTTCGTTGAAATAGTAAAACTCGCGCATGTTGATACAATCTGTCTACGAGTACAAAAAATTATGGACTGTCTCACATAGCCCATCACATCATCCTTTTAGTAATATCTTAAATGTAAGGTGTTGCCATGGAAATATAACAGCGTAAAAATATGCTTTATTGATTTGCTTAAATGAGACTGCATACACTTGTCAACTGTTTTAGGGGGATGAATTCGGTGACTTTTTTTGTAATTGGAAAATATAATATGTACGAGTATATTCTGTTGCTATGAAAGTGTCCAGTCAGCTTGAAAATATTCCATTCAGACTATAAGTATATTACCTAATGTTTGGGCTGCAGGCATCCCTTAAAATATTACTATCATCGTTCTTCCATGTTCAGAACTTACATTCAGATTCTGAGACAAGCTTAGTGCCAAGAAATGCAACCCGATGATAGGGAATTGAAACACAACCTTCATACATTGTAGACGCACGTGCATGTCGTCATTTCGCAAACGACACGAGTTGCTGTTACAACTATGGTGGATGCATTAAAACATTATTTCAATGTTAAATCACAGCGAATAACAAATTATCAACGATTAATGTTATCACCAAGAGTGTTTTTGTTTGTTTTGTTTTTGGCTAAGTCTTGAAATAATTTTTATATGCCAAAACACTTGCATGGGAATTAGAGATATACAAAGTGTGTCGTCTGCAAAGTCTCACAAATAATTGCGAAAGAAAAAAACATAGACCAGGCAAAATAAAAACACAAGCAAATGATTTTTATCAGCAATCAAAGAAACGTTTTATGTCTAAACGTATCAAACAAGCAACAAAAAATGTATCGATTAATCGTAACTCTTTGA
>CM037792.1:34748480-34795424 GCA_021229015.1 Solen grandis
GCGGCCTTTCGGTATCCATTTATATCCCGTGGGGGCCCCTTATCCGAGTTAAGATATCAGTGACTTTTTATGTGTTATATCCGGAAATAGGGCCTAATGACTTTAGGGGATTAAACCAAAAGTTTGGGTACTTATATGTTGGGGAAAGTGTGAAAATTTGGCGAGTATCAAGCTAAACTACGAGCAAAAAGAATTTAATTAAGCTGAACAGTTATGCGATAACCCCATTTTAATTAGCACATTTTGATCGTTTTTATCTTTCAAGTAATTTTCCACACACTGGAATTTTTTCCTTTTTTTCATTCCTTTATTTCACTCATTCCATTTTACAGTAATGGATAAGGAGAGGTTATAATAAGTACAACATATAAAGAGCTCAAGAAGAAATAGAAGTAGTAACACAATAATTGAGATGTTTTCACTAACACATTTGTAAATATATATTCTATATATAAATAATTTCAGTTGAACAGATGGAGAGTCATTGTTTCACAATTGCCATTTAAAGAAACAAAAAACAACAAAACATCAATTTAAACATGTTGTCAAATATCTTCCAATTAATCATTAGAGTATAATATTACCTTATCTTAGTCAAAATTGATTGTACAAACTTAAATAAATTTATGTTTTGTCTTTTGTTTTTTGAATTCATTAATTTCTCTAATTTAAAAATATTTGGGTTTCTATAAAAATAGGGCTTTAGATATTTCTTTCTGTCATCTGTTAAATTATTGCATTCAAAGAGATAATGGAATTCGTCCCCTAATTTATTGACGCAATGTGGACAAAATCTTTCATTCGATTCGATTCCATTTACCTAGTTAGCTTGTAGTGGGGGTGTTTGGACAGTGATTACAAAGTTGATTGTTGTCCGATTTCAAAGCGGTTTTCGTCTGTCGAAAGATCTTTGATCCGTCTAGTGATCCGTGTCTCAGTTTTTCGATAATTGTTTTAGTTTTGTTACAATGGCTAATTAATTGACGAGCGGCGTGTTTCGAAGCGAAAATAAAAAGTTATGTTAAATAACTTTTGAACAGAAAATTTTAAAAGAAATTTGAGACACGGATCACTAGTTCATTTGTAAAGATACAGTTTAATACAAAAACGAAGTTATATAGTGAAAAAATGACTTAGATATCGCTGTCCGAAATTTTCGAAAAATGTGTGCAATATGGGGAATAACAAAGGTACTAATTATATTTTGTCGACTCTGAGAACAGATATCTTGACATAAGATAGGGGTATAACTTTTGTACTAACTATGTTAATACTCAGGTTATTCAAAACCAGTAAATTTGATAGTTGTCCATTACCCAGTGTCGCTACCTTAAAGGAATTTATGAAACATTATATCATAATCAAAATGACTAGTTCAAGTTAGCATTGTTCAGTAAAACTTCATTTTTCTACAGGAAACCACTCATCTTGAGGAATTTTCTGTTTCACACTCGTATATCTAATACTAAGTCAACCCGTTCAGTATAATTATGGAGAAACGTGTTTAGTTCTGAACTAAAAATGTTCCCGCCATACTTGCAAAAGGCTGAAAAAATTCTTACAAGATATAGTTCGTACTTATTCAAAAATGACATGCAGCCTTGTTGGGGATTAAAATAATGGATACAAATCTATCTGTGAATCAATTTATCCTAGGAAGTATCAAAACATTCCCCATAACCGCAATCGGCGGAGTAAACATGGTTGATAAAGCGCACCGTCTTCCAGTCATAAGGAAACTATAAAACAGACTTAATGTATTCATGGCGATCCGTCCGGAACAAATCTCAATATGCATCAAAAAGAAATGTTTTGATAAAATAACTTTACTTTTATCTAAGAAACTGTAATTCAGTCAGAATACTTTATCAAAATGTCGTTTGTTTCAGCTGTTTATCTTCTCAACAAACAATGGTGCTTTTTTTTCCGTGGGTAGAGGAATATCTACCAATGAAATTCGTTTAAATACTCACTCGGCACTGTCATACGTCATCATCCCTAAGTAGGTCAAAAGTGTGGTGAGACAGATATTCCGAAAAACATTAATTTTATAAAAGCAAACAATTGCCTCTACGTCTCAACGTGCAAATTTACCTACATTTTAAAGTCATTAAAAAATAATAAAAAAAAGAGCTCTAATAAGTTTTCCTTATGCACCGGGGAAGGGGGTATTTGTGTCGGTTATAAGTTGATAATGGTATATAACGAAACAGTGAATGCCATTAGATCTTTTTAAGAAGTAGTTTATGTCTTTATGATTTAATTTTATACATATGTATATATATCCATAGTAACATCTCATAAATTAACCACCGACCCAGTTGGTCTATTGTTTAGAGTGCCCGCTGTGGTGGATCCCCGGACACAACATGCAATAGACATCAAACTGCTGTTTATACAATGTGTATCTCCCATGTACTCAGTACATAAGGATAGTTATAGGACTGATTAACCGAGAGATTTGATCAGGGTCCCACCAACAGTCGAGTGATTTTAAGACACAATGCCAACATGAGGCATTTAACTTGCAACCACGTTGCGATATTTCGCCAAAAAGTTTAACTTACTTATCTAAAGTCGATTGAGAAACAAGTTCTTACAACTACAGATAATACTAGTTATACCAATCCCTCAAGACTTTTCTTGGGTTGGGCCAGTACTTGGCGCATAAAAATGTCCTCAAAATCCATGTCCCCAACAGGGTATGATAATCAATGCAGGCATCTTGAACAACGGCGTACTTATTATGTGGTACCACACCCAGTAACATTATCTTGACACCGGGTCAACCAGTCCTGGAACTACCGTTGTGTACTTAGCGCCAAACAAGGGAGCAATACCAGTACAACATTTCAGGATATTAGTATGTCGCGGCTGGGGATCAAACCCGTGACCTCTTTGTAGCAAAAGGCGAGCGCTCTATCTACTTGACCACCGGGGTCGGACATGATAAGACCTACAAATATCTATTGTTTTGCGACCGTTGCCCTGAACACACATTTTTTTTGCTAATGAGACTGGGTGTGGTATCATGCCACTTGTTCCTACGGTAGTACTACTATGAAGCAGTACAATTATATATGTCTCATGTGGTCAGTAGGTCCTGTAATGATAAAATACTGTAGGTGGGCTGTAAAACCCAAACCACCACCTACGTGACAGCGATCACATGACAGTGATAAGGAAGAACGTGATTATTGTGCCTCTGCAGCAAATATTGTAAAATCATTACATTTCGTGGGGGATTAATTTTCGTTGATTTCGTGGACGCCGCTATCCACGAATTTATGTCCCCACGAAAAGTTTTCATTTATCACGTTAAACAGCTCACCGATAATGACGACCTTCTCCCATACTCCAACAGACCCTTGAGTAAATTGAGTTCAATATCAGGCCCTGATCCAGAATTTTTCCGCTGGGGGGGGGGGGGGGGGGGGCGGCAAAATCTGAATGTGATGTGAGTGCTAGGGAGTCCGGGGGCATGCTCTCCCGGAAAAAAATATTTTTAGTGTGACGGAAATGTATTCTGAAGGGTATCTGGGGATAAAAATAAAGGCTTTTTTTTTTTTTTTTTTTTTTAACTTGAAGAACATGGATCTAATGCCTATGTTCCATTGGAGCGTTGTGGAATTTCTCCCGATGGCATCAGATGTTTGAGCCAAAAAGACGGGGCAGTCTCATGAAAAGCTTCGGGACTGGTCCGTTGAAACGTTCACTGATGTTTCGGCTATGGTACAATGGCCTTATATTATCGGGAATGGCTCCCGACGCCCGGAAAATTTCTCCGATGATTGGGGGAGGTGCCCCGGAGCTTCACCGAATTTGAAACATCATCAGGGGAATATCCCCGTAGATTAGGGAATGTATCGTTGTATCGACCCCCCCCCCCGCCCCCCCCCCCCAGGTGGCTCGGGGAAGACTATGGAGATTGTGAGAATTTGGTGATGAAATTAAGAGACAAAATCAAGGGTAGACTTTTGGGGGTTTATGAGGATGTCCCATGGCTTTTATGACCGTCTCAGTCTAATGGTGACCAAAAAGGCAACACATTTTAGAGTGCGCTTGCTGATTTTTTTTTTTGCGAATATTCTGAGATTCTATCACAAGCTCTGGAATGTGTCACAGAAAGGTCGCCGAACCTTCGAGACATCACCGAAGCCTAGGGGATTACTCGGAGGAAAAAATATTTCGCGGAAGCTCCGTAAATTCTTCCCAGGAGCTTCCGGGAATCTACGCGTATATTTCCCCGGCCTGTTTTCCCCGATAAAACTTCGAGAAAAAATATATGGAAAGTGTAAGCAATGAAGTTCTCCTGAGGCCTCCCGATAACTCTGCGTGGCTCGCGACGCTTTCGAAGCTTCCGCGGGATAAAAGGGAACCTGTTCCTGACGCCTCCCGAGGCTCATCAATTTCCATCGGGAGAACATCCACGAAAATGTCAAGTGGGACTGAGCCTTGAGCGATATAATTTTATATTTTACCTTCGCAAAGCTATGTTATTGAAAAACTACTTTGCAATAGTATTTGGCTACAGTTGTATTAAAAATATATATTAGGTATTAGGTTTGAACTTGGTAATCTTGACTGACTAATTGTCGATCTGGAAGCAGCATCAGGCGCACGTTTTAGGGTCGGACGGTTGTAGATAGTTTGGACCCCTTCTGCATGTCGATTTTTTGTACATTTTTTTTTCTTCTAAATGTTAAATCATTGACAAAACAAACAAAAAAATTCAGTAATAAAAGCTGTTGATATTTAAAATAAAATCGTTTTATTTCTCGCATAAATTGTGTTTTCTGTGCATTAATATTTCGTATGGCAGATTGGATTTTTCAAATTCTTTCATTTCCTATTCATATTTTTATAAATTTAAAAAACACCAGGGTGTTTGTATTAAGATATCATGAATACACATACATGTAGATTATTATATTCGTAAATATTAAAAAAATCGGCCTACTGTTTGTATTTATTCAATATTTAGAGGAGTTAGTATCATAAAAAATAATACTTAAAAAGTTATGTAAGAATAGTAAAGCTGATGACAT
Source organism: Solen grandis (assembly GCA_021229015.1). NCBI lineage: Eukaryota > Metazoa > Mollusca > Bivalvia > Adapedonta > Solenidae > Solen > Solen grandis. The sequence goes on from CM037792.1 coordinate 34,753,529, forward strand.
TTAGAAACACAACCTATTTCTATTTAAGTTTAATTTGCAAGGCTAGCGGTTGGTAAGCATCTACTCTGCAGAATACTAAGTTTCTTTTTTTGCTACAGCAATTTGGTAATCGACTATTTTTCCCAATTGTAAGATCGCTCGGCAGACGACATGTAAATGTCTCTCAATCAGTGAACGTGTCATTGAATTTGCTTACGCAGTACCCTAAACACATGCTTATCACACAGTCATGGACGACTGCCGATTCGGATTACCTACACAGCAGGGGGCCATAAGACAATAGGAATCTGGCTGGTCAGGTGGTTACGTGGGTAGTTCAGTATGGGGGCCCACGATGGGGATTTCCTCTAGACATGACTACTATAAGCAAGCCCCCCCCCCCGCTGGATCCGGGCCTGTAATATATATAAAGTTTATGTTGAATCTGGAATATAATGTATTAAAAAGCAAATAAACAAATCGCCAAAAAAACTTCATAATGTTACTTGTGTTACTAATTGTGTTAAATGTACAACTGCAACTAATTTTGAGTTGGTTTCCAACATAATTTACCGTACTCTACCCACTTTTTTATACTGCGGTCGCTGTACTAATCGTGTTTGATGGTACATAGTTTTATAATATATACATTCATATGTACATATATATATATCATTCGTATTAACCTTTCATTTGTAAAGTTTTGCTTCATTACAAATTGTGTCATAACTTTTTTGAGTACACGAGTGTCTTCAAGTTCCTGCGTAGATAAGCTGCATGGATAGGAGAGATCCCCTCTGTAGTATGGCCAATATAACACAGTGATTTGTCATTGTCATCAAGACGACTGATTGACACCTGTTGTGCCCCCATTGTCCACTTGTCCCCAGGCATTACATGGCATCCTGTCTAGCCCCAGTTGATGACGAGTGGGTCCGGGATATCATGCTTGCTGTGCCAAAACTGTGGTGACCTCGGTTTTTATCATAAGCAATACATGGCCGAAATGTTACGAAGATTATATGGCCACAAGCTTAGATTTATTTACACTTGCTTTGGTCTGATTAACGCTCCTTAAAAGTAAGTACTAAAACAGACCTTAACGTATACTAAATACCGTGTCATTAACATATTATGACCAATATTAGGCTGCATTCTTTTCAACTGAAATTTTGTAAAGGTTTTCAAATCAACGTCCAAAGAATGTCGAAATGATTTTTTTTTCTTTTTCTAACACACGAATCCACGAATTCTTGTCCCCACGAACATGTTTTTTTTTTTGTTTTATTTTTGTTTTTTTACCGAATCCACGAAATAAAATGATTTCACAGTATGCGGTCGTGCCTAAGTTGCGTAAATTTAGTCGATTTCATGGTGGGTTTTATTCACGAATATTAATCCCCACGAAATCGTGGTCTCTTATATAGACCTAATATTTTCTAGAACAAAGATCCACGAATAAATTTACCCATGAAATTTCTTTAGGTACATAATCAACGAAATTCAATGTGAACGAAAATTAATGATTTTCAGTAACAGGAATGTTGGAATGCGTTTCTATCTTACTGGAGAATTTTTTTTAGCTCAAAGTATTGTTGGTGGATTTCTTTTGTATTGCACAGGAAAATCCGGAGGACAAAGCAGCTGCAAGCAACTGACAACATTAAAAAAATGCAAATAAAATGTAAGAAATTATTCGTTTTCGCCCATGTATACCAGGGGATTTCAAGTCAGTATACCAGTTCTTAATCAATCATACTAACGGGATCGGCTATTCTAATAGTAGTGGGTACATACTTTTGAAACTGGTGCCCATGCCCAGGGCGGCTAAAGACGGTTATCATTTGTCTATGTAACTCTAAGAAACACACTTACACAAACATGGCAAAATAAAATGTCAGCGCTTTGAGTCCTCTCAATCTTTCGATTCAGACATTTTCGGTTCATATTTCTTTCTTTTGTTTTGTTGAAGGCGGATGTATAATGAAGTTGGCCGGAAGCAAGCTGACAAGAAAACTCGACAAACTTTGAAAGTCCGTATACATTTTTTCATGTGTTATGTTTGCCGCAAAAAAGTGTTGACTACTGAAAATCGATTCAGTAAACTTTCTAAAGGTATAACACCCATGTTTGACCAGTGTGATAAATAGCAACACATATCCAGTATAATCCAATCTGGACCAAAATGATAAATAAGCAACACATATTCAGTATTATCCAATCTCGACCAGTGTGATTAATAAGCAACACATATTCAGTATTATCCAATCTGGACCAAAATGATAAATAAGCAACACATATTCATTATTTGCCAAACTGGCCCAGTGTGATAAATAGCAACACATATTCAGTATTATCCAATCTGGCCCAGTGTGATAAATAAGCAACACATATTCAGTATTATCCAATCTGGACCAATTTGATAAATAGGAAACACATATCAATAAAAATACAAAATCTTTATTTTCTCAAGTCAACATTAGACATGTGAGAGCATTGTACAAATGAAGTACATGAAAATGTTATAAAAAAAAATAATTAAAGTTTGTTTTGTTTTTAAAAAAAAAAAAAAAGGAAATAAACAATACAAAAAGAAAAAGTATAAACGGCTTTTCTATTCGTAAGAACAAAATATACAAACAAAAAGGAAGAGAACATTTAAGGGAAAAGAGCGTTTGCACAAACATATGCATTTTTGGAGGAAAGAACCAAAAGAAAAAGATAAAAAGCAATAGAGGGTAAAAGTTATGCTTAAAATGGTTGATATGACATGTAAATAGTTGGGTAGAAAGAAGAATGAAAAGGGATGAAATAGCAGAAGAGGACAAAGCTCGGATAAACAGTATGCGGGAAACTAATTTAAATTCTTTTTCACATTTAGGAGTCATCACTGAACTTTCGAGAATTATTTTAAGTGACACTGGGCTTCTTAAAAAGCATTCGTTTAAATGTCAGTTGTATTGAGGGACTAGTTTAAAGCGATAATTGTATGTCTACACCGGTTATGTTTTAACCAGTTACAAACTTGCTTTCCACGGGAATCACGAAGAGATTACTTTTTTTTTGTTTGTTTGGAGTGTTTTGATGCCACGACAGTTAAACAAAACATGTGACCATGTTTGCACATGCCTGGATTGTATCTGGATCATTTTGATCTATAAATATAACGTGTACGGCTATTTCGTAATGAAACCGTGACAGTACACGTGGATTGACAGAGTGCTGTCTTTTTCAGCGCATGTTAACATAAAAATAGTGTCGTGTCGGATCTAATTATAGCGGCCTGTTTACTTTAATAGGCTGTTAAAGAGTGCTGCCGATAAGGTGTAAAAATCCAGTACTATCCAATCTGGACCAGAGTGATAAATAAGCAACACATATCCAGTACTATCCAATCTGGACCAGTGTCAGTAACCTATTTTATTAACAAATAATGATCAAATAAAAAAATTACATACTTATTTAAATAATTACATTAATTAATTAATTGATACACGTCGCGCGTCGATACAACTGATCTCTCTCTCTCTCTCTCTCTGCTCCAAACTTATCAACAATAAAGTCAAGATGAGCAATAGGTTCCCAAATTGAGTTAAGCACTCCGACACGGTTTGTAAAGTAACAGATTATAAACCCTTAGGTTCCTTGTTCGAGACCAAGCTCAAAACAAATATCTCACCTCTGTTATCAGTTGGGCAGCAGACAGTGTATATTTTCCAAAGCACGGGTTCATCCAAGGACTGGAGTTAAAACACTTAATCGCCGTAAAATGGACCACAGAACTTTTGAAAGAAAGTATTATATTCAATAATGCATGTACTGGGATCTATTTTAGTGAAATAGAGACGAGTATTTAAGTACACTTACACATCACACTTTTAACTGACACAGGAGACCATTTATCTTTATGTGGGGAAAAAACAACTAGGAAACATCCCTTTTGGTCATAACATTGATTTTAAAATAGCACTAGTAAACTCAATAATGATAAAAGATGAACAACAAGCTGATCCGATATCCGATCCTACCTAGAAACACCCGCGAGCGCGAAAATAAAAGAATCACTTAGATGCTCGGATTTGATGCTCACTTCTGTTTCCGTTGCGAATGAGCAGTCAAGTTCGTTCTCGTTTGACTATTATGTTCAATAAATTGGAATGCCTCTGTCATCTTCCATATACTTCGTGTCTTCTATTTCTCCTCTCCAGTGTAAGTCATAAAAGCCGTAACCATACATCTACATATTCCGCCGCGAAAACTTCTGCAGCGTTTATTGTGGCCACTGGCAGCACATCTTCCAAGCCGCGTGGGTCGCCCGGAAGGTGCCGTATCCCGACAGCCTAACCGTCTGAATCTCCTACAAAGCCTGTTACACTCGACGTAGCGAACTTCAGACATCCAAATTGACGTCATAATTATCAGACAGAGAAAAATGTGCCATGTCTTCATTTTACCTGAAATTTGATATTGACACATGTTTATGCATGACTAACCCCATTATATTATAAGCGCCGTGGTCATGGAGTAACAGGGCTAAAATCCCGAGATTGCGAATTCGGCTCCCAACCATAATGTTTTTCCTTGGCGCAAAGTACTGGTCCTACTCAGGATTCGTGTTTAAATTTAAATCCATGTTTACACTACATTCAGATGTTCCTATGGAGAAGGCAAGAAAAGAATATTGCCATAAACGTTTCAAACCCAGGACCATCAGATTCATAATTTAATACCAATTGAATAATTTATAATTTAATAATGTATTTATTTATTTATGTTTTATTTATTTATTTATTTATGTTTTATTTATTTATTTATTTATGTTTTATTTATTTATTTATTTATTTATTTATTTACGAAAGAGACGGAATTGTCTTTATTTAGTTATAACAAGTATATTTATATATATCATTTGTAGAAAATAAACACATTTCATTTAATAAAATACATACATGCATAAACTTCAAACTTACAACTTTGGCACAGACTTTTTTCCTGATAAAGCTTCACTCTAGTGTTTTAATCTTCAGTTTACCGTATCCTGACAACTTACTCCAGTGATTTTGTTTATCCCTTTATGTAGTCTTCCAATTCGCTGTTGATTTCACAAGATTCACAATATGCGTATATCAGTTGAAGGAAGTGTATACTTGAACCTTCTTATGGCTCTGTACTTGGCCTACTTTTTAAGAGGATTATCCAAAAACTAGATTACGGTGACGTTGATTGGTCGTTTGGGAATGTGACGTTAAATACGAACAAAGATGGGAGAATCCTATAAATGAATTTATTTCTGGGCTGAGACATTGTTTTAAGTGCAATTAGTAATCCTTTTCTATGAATAATATAATTATACATGTTACACATAAACATACCATTAAAGATGTTTTTTGATAAGACAATCCATTGGTCAAGTGTAGGATGAAGTGTATAGTGTCAGATTGTGGGTGATTTTTTTATTACCTCCAATCAGGAAGAGTGTAACATTATATTCATTCATAGCAAAACCGTTTGTAGTAATGTGAAAATACATTACATTTGAACCATACACACATCTGAATATCATGTACGTCTGTAAGAGTACGCGCACACGAAAATGTAAATCCACATACTTGTCATGAGATATTTATGTAACAGTCAGCAGATCTAATAGCTGTCAAACTGTCTTTGCTATATTTTCATTTAAATAGTGAAGTCTTAGTTAACTATTACAAGCGAGACAAGTATATGAAATCTTACAAATTTGTACGCGCGGTTGTCGCCCCTCACCGTTGTACTGTCCCAGTGTCACAAGACTAACAAGTAAATCTGTGAAACATAGTATCACAGCGGGTCCACAAACAAAGCCGGCAGACATGTAGATTTTAAATTTTTCTTTTACGCAGCTTTCGCACCTAGAGAAAACATCAGTTTTCGGTAGAATTTTATAAAGGGATAAACATAAGTACATTTTTTTTCCGAATGAAGGATTCCCTGGAAACTGTATTTATGTGCCGAGAAGATGGCCAGAAGTTTTAAAAAGTGATGACTTTCATTTTGATATTGTCAGTATTGTGTTGCTGTTATTTGTTCATATAGTACGGAATCCTGTTCCATAGCGTTTTTTTTTTCAATAGGGAACAGGTCGACATTGCAGTATGATACATGTACAAGGTAATTACGGTACGGTACGACGTTGTGACTGTTGCCGTGTGTCGACGTACAAACGAAAGTCGCATCGTATCGACGTATACTCGGATAACCGTCTTTAATAGTAACATTAAAGTTCTATACCTAAACATTCCTATACTCTGGACTAGTCTGTATGAACTGTATTCCAAGTGACATAATTGTGAAAATTTCAACATGTAGCTGACAGTGCAGGCTGATAATGAAATGAAAAGGGACGTATGGAATTTAAAAAAAAAATGAATGGATGGAAAAAGCTTCATGGTTTATGAAAATTGGGATATGTTTGCTTCAAGAAAGAACATAGTTGCAAACAACAAGTTATCTTTCGATACGAATCAAATATAGAAAAAAACGTGTTTCTCCTGACCGTCAATATGTCAAAATATTAAAAAAGATGCAAAACGAAAATAAGTACGGTTTCATGAAAGGGTATTGGGGGATGGTTTTAAATCGAGTGCGCACGCGATAACTTAAGTCAATGCATGCGAACACGATAGCCACTGCGCCTGAAAGCGGGTCTAACATGAATTGTTATTTCATATCAATTTCTACTAAACGAGTTCAAGAAAATGTTATTTAGCGAGCCTCTTGCGAGCTTAATAACATTTTCCTGAGCGAATTTTGTAAAATTTGATATAAAATGACAATTCATGTGAGATTCTTTTTATCATATGACCTAAACTGACAGTAAATCGCGATTAGAACAACAAAGACACATGAATGAACGGACTGTGGACAAATTACTTTTGTAATCTAACACCAAGAAAATAGTTTTAAATGATAACTGAAAATAACGATTAAACGTGTGTATTTCTCATACATTTTCAAACATCATATGTATAATGAATCAAACACATTTAATCCAGCTGTTCGAGTTCAACACACTATGCATACAGATATAATACATGCGCGTGACGCGGAGTGATGTAAGTCGGCCAGAAAAGTTATATGTAAAGTGTTAAATATAAGAAAATATGTGATGGGTATACGACACCGGAAACAGCTGTTTGAGCGCAATGTCATATGATAAAAATATTTTCTGTAAGTCTCGTTTCTTACTGAGATCTAGATGCCAAGTTTCCCGAGAGAATGACAATTTGGAGGAATCTCACCTTGTACTACACCCAGTTACATTAACACCTGGCCGACCAAACTCGGAACGTCCCTTATATTATATTGAGTAAGCAAGGGGTACCAGGATCAGTGGGAAATAGCTTCCGCTAACATGTATGTTTATATATGTTACATGTCTTTCTCTTCTTTCTTCTAATTGGGTATAAAAACGTCAAATTTGAAAATTGTAGAAACCGATGACATTATGATATATCCATCGGTTGATGGAAAAGAGACGCTATTGACACGGACATAAAACAGATTCCATTGACTCTTGGAAAAAAACATCGATTCCAAAACATTCAATATAGTTGGGGATCAAAGAAAAAAAAGAAACCACAATTGTTAAATATATTCGCAATTAACTCGTATTTCTAATTCGCGTGGCAAAAGAAAAGAAAAAAGAAAAATGCAAGCAATTGCCTATTTAATTACTTCTTTAAAGACTCACTGCCATTATAGCCCATTAAGGCTAGGCATATAGTGCGATTTTAAAGTGTCATAGATATATTGCCATCCAACAACTAGACATGAAATATAGCTATTATAATGGGTGTATCTTAAATAACATCTCTAAGGGAGTATCTTATACATGTTTGTTTATCTCCTCCTGAAAATGGTTGTCATAAGAACATGATTGATTCGCCCCCGTAAGTTGATGACCTTTTCGAATTTCTTCTTGTGTAAAGGGAACATCTAATTCCTCGAATGTTAGTAAGACAACATGTTGCTCAATATCTGGAGTTAATCCAACAGATTATACCAAACTGTACCCCTATATTTATATAAAAAAAACTAATTCAATTTTCTATTTCCTGAAAAATGTTGAATGTATAAATATTATGTGCTGTTGAGTTCTCCGGTATTATATATGTAAACAATAGATAACTATCATTTATTAAATGAAAATATGTTTGTCTATTTATGACCTCATGATGTAATCTATATCATTTTTAACTAATTTAAGGCCTTTAATCATTTCTATCATACATAATTAGCCCTCCGCCGTTACGTTTTGCTATTTTGTTTTGAAATTCTCTACAGGACTGATATATTTTAAATCCGTGTAAATCAACCTGTGATTTATTATTAGTCAATGTTTCACTAGATATAATTATATAATAACAATCATAGTAACTATGTAACTTAAAAAGGTCAGAACTCTCCCTCTACATTCCATGCTACACATTGGATTACACTCTTGCTTCTGTCCTTTTGGTTTCCGGTTCCGATCTCCGGCCCTCGGTTTAGTTGCCACTCAGAACAACTTGGCGCTGCTGTTATTATATAGGCCTCTTTCCCGTGCTTCTTCGCATCTAACATTATTAATTGGTATCAGCTGCTTCCGGGTAGCAATAACAATGTCTAATCACGATATCACGGCCTACCACGTGATTTGCTGCACACCCAGCACACAGTAAAATATTCATGCATTAATGTTAAGGTAAAGTCCCTGTAATGGTTCTGCTACGTCTTTGACCACTTAACCTCTACTAAGTTAATCAAGTTAACCCTAATGAAAAATCCGGAAACCTTGGTTATATTTGTCAAAGGCCATGAGGTCTGAAATGTAACGGAACCATTACAGGGAGTTTACCTTAAACACAACTCACGCTGACCTAGCCGTTCCTGTAACTGTACTATACAGTCATATCTTGCTTTAAAACCACCTCAAAAATAAGACCACTCACTTAAGTTTAATGCAGAAATGCAATGGTCGCATGTCTCACAATACATACAGAGTGGTACACTAAATATTGGTGAAAAGGGACGTCATTTTGATTTTAATGTGTCAAGGGAGTCGTCTCCCTTGGATTGTTTTGTAATTTAATTAGTAGACTTGATGATGTCGATGATGTCATATAATTGCGATAGTGACATCCTCAGTTTTGCAGTATTTTCTGTGAAATTTGTTGTTATCGGGAATTTTTTCAGTGTTTTTTTTTGGGTCAAATCTAAACACGGGTAGGAAAGGTAGAGATATATCAACAGAGATCAAATATTTAGCTGTGGATTTGTACAATAATGGACACAAACAGGCAGAGATAAGTTAGTTATTACAGATACCATATATGACAATATCAAATATTTTAAGGAAATGGAAAGAAAGGGGAAATGTTGACAATCGGCAAAGAAGTGGACGACCAAGGAGTGTGACAAAGAGAGACTACAGACAATTTGATCGACTAGTGAAAACCAATCGCAGGGACTCTTTATGTGACATAACAGCCACATTTAATGAAAACTGTGACATACAAGTTTCAAGGCGTACTGTGCAACATCATTTAAATAAAAATGTATTTTATAGACGTGAAAACAGAAAGCGACTTGTGGTAGGGGATATCAACAGAAGGAAACGGCTGCCATGATGTTTAGAGAAGAGAAGATGGACTGTAGCAGACAGATGGAAGAAAGTTATTTTCGCTGACGAATCTAAGGAAGCGATAGGTGATGACAATAGGATTCATATTAGGGGAAAAACTGGAGAAGGGTACATACCAGACTTGATACCAGCCGACACGCACAGAAAATATTCTGTCATGATATGGGGGTGTGTTTGCTGGAACAGTGTGAGGACTCTTACGAAAGTTGATGGTACAATTAATTCACAGATGTACTTGGACATCTTAGAGGACAATATATGGCCAGTTATTGTGAGACATTTTTTCTGAAAATAACTATATTTTTCAAGATGATAACGCCCCTGTGCATAGGTCGAGAGTGATAGAAAAATATAGGGTCCAAAATAATTTAAAAAGTATGTCTTGGCCAGTCCAGTCACCAGATCTCAAAATCATAGAAAATGTGTTGTTAATTTTGAAAAGAAAACTGTCGTACCGGCACCAATTGATAAATAGTGACAGTGATTTGTTCAGAGAGACCCAGCAGATTTGGATTGATATTCCTAGATGAATATCGTCAGTTATTAGACTTAGGGGACATTTAACAAGTATTAAGGTCAGTTCCTGTTAATTTTAAGTTTATTGTTGAGATTGTTTTAAGGTTTTGGCGGTTTGAATACAACATCCTTAACGCAGTTTATCCTAGATGACGTTACTTTTCACCAATAATTTTTGCATGTCACTGTAGTTACCACATCAGTGAGTTTCCCTACTCTTGGCGGCTATCTTGAAAGGTTAATGCCAGGGATTTTTTTATATATAAGTTACATAGAAAAACATTAATTTTCTAATAATTCCATTAAAAAGCTCTTGAAATTAATATTTTAGGATGAAATATATCTAAAATGTATATATGCACAAAAATAAACGCAGAGTAAAGAAAAATAAACTATGGGTTCGTCCTTAAACAAAATAGGCAGTGTAACCTTTACGGTTATATAGTTTATACCTTTAAGTTTATCAATTTTTTATCAAATTATTATTAATATATTATTAAAATGATTAATTAGAGGCGTTCAATTTGACATAAATTTCAGTAAGATAGACTGAAAATAAAAGCACAGTGGTGATTTAAATACGGCAAGTGTTCTTTAACTTTGGTTTGCATTATCTTAAACCTCTAAAGATGGCTGCCAAAACTCTCATCAGTGATTATGACGTCACATGGGAACTACATGTGTATTTAATTAAAGCACCTCGCTATTTCACTATTAAGACCACCTCAGGTGGACAAAATACCTCTTTCCCCTTTGATTTTTAAGCCACTAATGTGACCAAAATATATTAGGCATAGGACGTCCGTGATTGTGAATTACGTTATGACACCGTGTCAATAGGCTATAGTGCCTCATCAAACTGTTTCTCAACTATAACAAGAAGACCAAGCTGGCCCTGAATCGCTCACCTGAGAAATGTTGCTTTCATTGCCTTTTATAACAGTCATACTGAATGCAAAATACAAGCAGAATTATAGCTGTGGTCCAAATTTTGATGGCCATTGCTGTAAAATCACGTGCCCCCTAGGGTGGAACAAAATTTGACCTAATACCGTTGCGCTCAGGTGAGCTAAAAATGGAAATTTTGTGAAAACAAAGTGCCAAAGTGTGAAGATGTGGATATTGAATATGGATTGAGATTGATTGATTGTCTTTAAGATTTCTACTGATGGACTGAAGGGCGTAGCTGGATGATTATGTGTGCCAACATTTATTTGAATTGTCAGCACCAGAAATGCTCAGTGCAATAATCAACCATATTCAGCAACATAATGCATTGCATAAAATATTCCTAGATTGCGAACATGATTTGAAAGTCACGTTTTACATGTAAATTCTTGGTACAATTGTATATGATATATAATGTTAAGCATCCTTTCTTATTTTTTTTTTCATTTTCAAATATATACACTCATTTAATTGAAAGATATGCTAAGGACTTAATCTGTGTAGATTTCGCAATGGTCTCTGTTTTAAGCGCGGAACAGTCTAACACATCGATCATGATGGATGTTCGTTTCAACTGGGGTAGTAGATTCACTTCAGTTACGTAAAATAATGTGTAATATATACTGACTGGCAAAATAAACGCCCCAACGGAATTTGGCGTTATTTTCCTCATACATATTGAAATTTTAGTGAAATGAAGTCTGTATACATGTACATTGATCTACAATCACGGCAAAGAAATGTTCGTGCGCTTCTTTTCAGCCCGATGTCCATTTCCGGTGGCTGCTCATGATTTCCACGTGCACCTCGTGTATGTTTACCACGTGGTGAAATCGATCACATTTTACACAGTTACATGTGCTAGTCAATAGACAATCACAATTTCAGAGAAGTTCTGATTAAACATTCGTATTTAAGAATGCCAAGGCTAAATTTTGAAGAGAGAGCTCGCGTTTTGGCCATGCTCGAATGCGGGCGAACGCAAGAACAAGTCGCCAGACGTTTTAACGTCTCGCGTTCGACGTTTCGGCGTCTTGTTCGACGTATTAGAGTTACGGGAACTTTTGCCGATCGGCCCCGTTCAGGAAGAGCTCGTGTGACGTCTGTAAGACAAGATAATTTCATACGTCAACGTCATTTGCGTGACATGTTTGTGACGGCGGAATCGACGTCGCGTTTAGTAGTCGGTAACCGTGGTCGCCCAATAAGTCGTTATACGGTTAGAAGACGACACGATTGAGGGAACGCGGGATTACCTGCCGTAGACCCTACCGTGGTTTAGTTCTAACTTTACGCCACCGTCACCAACGTCTGTTCTGGGCCCGCAACCATCGCGGTCAGCGTTGGCAGAACGTGGTGTTCAGCGACGAGTCGCGTTTCAACTTATGGAACGCCGACGGGCGTATCCGTGTGTACAGGCGACGTCACGAACGCTACGTTGACAATTGCGTTGTCGAGAACATGGAATGGGGCGTTTCTTTTGCCCCTCGGTATATATGATACTTGAAGAGTTTCTTTCATTACATTAATACTTATAATGCATACGTATTTGGCACTAAGTGTGATTCTAATGTAAAATATACTGACGGAATGACACATTTAACAAATTATTTTTGCTGGCATCCTCCGTCGTATTTGTTGACTGCAACTGCAATCAAAGCAGGCATGTTATTTTTGGAAGTTAAGGTTTAAAAGAGTCCTATAACAGTAGCTCTGAATGTTGAAACTTTCATTATTCAATCATGATAATACAGGAAAAAAAGTTCAAAGATAACAACTGCTATTTACCACATGTACAATAACTAACTTTAATCTCTTAATTACTTCATAACAATCATGGAAATCTCTATGAAACAAACAACTTGAGCATGGTAAATATTTTAACATTGACAAACATACACTGTAAGTCTATTATGCGTCAGGACATTTGACATTCGTTCCTAAAACTTACACTTATATCATCAAATAGTCAAAATAATCAACATCGAATAGCTTTGATGTTAATATGCTAAACAATTTCAACAAAACACATGCTCTTTTGCATTTTAAGCTCACCTGAGCACATGTGCTCAGGATGAGCATTTAGGATCGACGGATGTCTGTTCACAATTAGTATGTTTGCACTCTACCATCTTCATTTCTTAAGCAATCATCTTCAAATTTTAAGACAATATTAATTAACCATAATCTCATGGGCAAGTTTGATTACGGCTAATATCGGCTGATTACGTCAGGATCTATGCCCCTTTTAATACTAAAAAATGCTTAATTTGTTTTCTTGCATCTTCATTTCCTAAGCAATCATATTCAACCTTTAAATTTCCTTCCTTTTTTAAATCAAAATATGCCAGATTCAAATTGGTTTGCTTTCTAGCATCTTCACATCTTAAATAATCATTATCAAACAATATAATAACGGTAACAGCCATACTCTCTAGGCCAAGTTTGACTATGGCTGATATCGGATAGTTAGGTCAGGAGTTATGGCCCTTTAATTGATAAAAATGCCAGATTTCACTATTTACACTCTAGAATCATTTCATTGTTTCATCGACAAAGTTTAAAGCCATAATATCTCAGTCAAGTTTAACATCAAAATTTGACCACAGGTACTGTTTGGTTTGTTGAAATAATCTCATGGATAATGTACTATGCTATAATTTAGTAATTTGTACAGGCAATGACGGCAATTTTTTTTTCCGGTGAGCGACTTAAGGGCCATCTTGGCCCTCTTATTTTATAAATTAGCTGTAAAATATCCTGATATATATCACAATATGCTTGGAGCATATGATGATATATCGCGATACGAAAGTTCTTGCGATACCCATCTACTCGCCTCTCTTTCTACATGTAAATTAGAAACTCTATAGCCTGTACATATAAATTTGAGTGTGGCATTTGTGTACAATGTTTTCGTATTCAGGTAAAATATTTGAGTATGGTGTTTTAATATGAAAGTTGAAGTTCAGTGTTAAAAAAGAAATTGAGGCGAGATATGACATAGTGTAAGAGGGATGGACATTGAGTTCAAACAACAAGTTTTCTTCAAAAGAAGCTCAGCGTCTAGCCAAAGCCAACGACAAGGCGGGGACCACTAAGGCAGCTGTCCAGAAGAAGGAAGCAGCCGTTAGAGTGCCGGAAATCTCAAAGCAAATGTGCCCGAGACCCAGAAGAAGGTGGCAAAGAAACTTGAAAAGCAGCAGATTCCGAAGCGAACCTCAGCCCAGCGGAAAGTGCGGTTGTTCAACCATCTAAAACAGTACGAGAGAGAGGTGTCGTTAACAAAGTCATTTCAGTAAGAAATTTCAGATATATTCTAAAATATAAATGATTATTACTTTATTACAGGGTGTTGGAAAGGTTGACTTTCTCAAATTGAAGAAAGTAATGAATATAAATTGTCATTGACAAGATTTTTTTTGGTGGTTTGGGAGTCTGGAATAAAAAAACAGTATTTGTATGTAATTTTCAACTATTTAAGAGAACAAATACATCCTTTTAGTTTAAATAATGTGTAGTTTCATTTACTGTTTTTATTCTGAGTCTAACATAAACACCAAATTTGTAATGTAAGACTATAAAAAAGAGAAACACCTGTCAATATGTACTTGTTTTCTATCATTTAAAATTCTTTTTGAAACATTTCCAATATAAGGGTTAAGGTTTAAAATCTTTCTGTGAAAATATAATTTTATTAGCTCACCTGAGCACTTGTGCTCTGGTTGAGCTTTTATGATCGCCTTTTGTCCGTCGTGCGTCGTGCGTTTTCCGGCGTCCGTCGTCTGTCGTCAACAATTGCTTGTGAACACACTAATGGCCACAGCTTTGGCCCAATCTTCGTGAAACTTGGTCAGGATGTTTGCCTACATAATATCTTTGATGGGTTCGAAAATGGATCATGTAGGGTCAAAAAACTAGGTCACCAGGTCAAATCTTATAAAAAAAACCTTGTGAACACTGTAGATGCCACAGTTTTTGCCCAGTCTTCATAAAATTTGGCCAGGATGTTTGTCTATATGATGTCTCGGACGATTTTGAAATTGGATTATGTGGAGTCAAAAACTAGGTCACCAGGTCAAATCTTAAAAAATGTGAACACTCTAGAGGCCACGTTTTGCCCAATCTCATAAATTGGCAAGGTATTTGTCTACATCATATCTCGGAAGAGTTTGAAATTGGGTCATATGGGGTCAAAAACTAGGTCACCAGGTCAAATCTTAGAAAAACCATGTAAACCCTCTAAAGGCCACAGTTTTTGCCCAATCTTCATGATACTTGGCCAGGATGTTTTAAAATTGGAAAAAAGGAAAAACCTTGTGAACTCTATAGAGGCCACAGTTTTAGCACAATCTTCAACAGATTTGGTTAGTATATTTGTATAAATGATAAATTGGAATAGTTTGAAAATGAGTCACGTGGGGTCAAAAACTAGGTCACCAGGTCAAATCTTAGAAAAATCTTGTAAACAGACTTGAGGTCACAGTTTTTGCTTAATATTCATAAAACTTTGCCAGGGTATTTGTCTTTATGCTATGTCAGATGAGTTTAAAATTGGGTAATGTTGGGTCAAAAACTAGGTCACTAGGTCAAATCTTAGAAAAACTTAGAAAAACCTTGTTAATACTCTAAAGGCAATAGTTTTAGCCCAGTCTTCATGAAATTTGTTCAGGAAGTTGGTCTACATGATATATTGGATGAGTTAGAAATTGGGTCACTTAGGGTCAAAACTAGGTCACCAAGTCAAATCTTAGATAAACCTTGTGAACACTTTAGAGACCACAGTTTCAGACTTACCTTAATGTAATTTGTCAGAATGTTTGTTTACATCAAATCTCAGACGAATTCAGAACTCGGCTTCATAGGGTCAAAAAGTAGGTCACCAGGGCAAATTAAAAAAAAAATCTTGTGAACACTCTAGAAGCCTACATTTTTGTCCCAGTGTTCATTTTAACTCGATATGAATGATGACTGCATGAATTCCAAGTTGTGTGCAAATTCAGGTAGGATCAAAATGTTGGTCACTTAGTCAAATGTTAGAAAAACACTTTAGATGCCAGATTTTTGTCATTTTGCCTAACACAGCCATCTTAATCAGGTGAGCGTCACAGGGCCATCTTGGCCCTCTTGTTTGTAAAAGTGCTTGTTTTTAAGCTTTTTTTATTGTCATATCCAGTTCATCTCAAACCTATACCTATTATAGACTCATTTTGCTGTGTTTGCAAAAAAGCAGACTCAAATCAGACAGCTTCTTTCAGGATCTATCTGATATGTATCCCCTCTGTTTATTCATACAATATTAAAGCTCAGATTCTATGCAGTGTGCATGGTAAATAAAAATCCATTGTCTCACATAATATTTAAAGTCTAGTTTATTAATTTTGATAAGTAATAAAATAGTACATGCATATTATGAGGTAAAGGGTTAGGTACCCTACCCCTGCAAATACATGATATAAAAATTTTGCAAGAGGTCATATGTTTGATCCCTGACCGTGGTCAAAGTCTTTAAAATGGTCCTTGTTTAGCATCCATGCTTTTGACATTTTGATTAAAATATGGTTCTAGGACTGGTTGACTCAGTGGAAATATAATGTGACTAAGTGCGGTATAATCCCAAATATTTTACAGTGTGATACATAAGATATCTGTCTCATCTAGACTTGACTTGACTATATGAGTTTACCGTCGCTTCGACAGTATTTCAGTCATAGCGACGTCCAGCTAATTACAGGTGGAGGAAAACCCCGAATCCACGGAGGCATCCGGGTAGAACCACCGACCTACCGCAAACCAGCTGGAAGGTTTCCTCACATGAAAATCCGAATGACCCTGCCGGGATTTGAACCCACGCGGTGAGGGGCTAAGCGAGTGTTAAAGTTAGCGACTTCACCCTCTCGGCCACGGAGGCCTCTGTCTCATCTAGATGTAGTCTTCAAAACTACACATCATTAAAACTAAAATACTATACTTGCTTATTTAAAATGGGTGGTCATTCATTGTGATCTCAACCAATCAAATTCAAACGACCAATATAGTTATGCTACAGTTTATCTATGTGTTGCAGGTTTTCTGCATGCAGGAGGCATACATCCAGCCATTGTCAGACTAGGTCTGCAGTATGCAGAGGGCGTCGTTAGTGGTTCCAACGCCAGGTGTTTAGCTCTGCTGGCTGCCCTCAAAATGGTATGAATAGAGTTCTTATTAGATTTTCTTAGAAAATGTGGGTTATTAGTGTTTATTTTGTGCGGATGGGCAGGCAAATAGTGTGAGCAAGTCGGGTGTATTGCTCTGCTGGGTGCCCTCAAAATTGTACAGATTGAGCCCTGAATCAAATGTTTTTAAGAAAATCTTTCTGGTTTATTTGTGTTTATTTTGTGGTTGTGTGAATTAGCATGTAGCAGATTTGATTAATATATTGTGACTTAATTTGGTTCTAATACATAGATTTTTCATTTTTCATTTAATAACTTGTGCCAGAATGAAATGTTAGAACCAAAGGTGTCAAATATTGGCAGCTTTCATAGAACTTATGGGTTTTGCTCAATAAGTTTTCTTAGGAATGAGATATCATGACAATTATGCACTAGGGAAAATGATAGGTAATGATGAATAATGATATCTAATGATAGATAATGATATGATTTTGAAGGTGATTGCTGATTACACAACTCCACCAAAAGAAGAGCTGTGCCGAGATCTTGCTGCAAAAATCAAACCATACATCAGGTAAATTTTGTCTAACAAAGCAGTTTGATTTTTTTATGTGTTGACTGGGAAACAGTTTCTCTAAAGTTATACTAGTCCCTCATTACGGTTCCTGTGTTTGACCAGCACTTTGTTCATGTATTATTTTTCCAAACAAGGTTTCAACCCACACATTTTGGATCTGTTGTCAATTACCTCTAGACAATTATGCATGCCCTTTAAACAGTTGTAAGTTTTGCCTTTGATGGTTTATCGGTATTCATTTGATGCATTAAAATAAAACTTAATTGTTTTAAGATTGTGACATGCAATATGAAAATGGTTCTTATTTCAGCTTCCTTAGCCAGTGTCGGCCGCTGTCCGTCAGTATGGGGAACGCCATCAAGTACCTCAAGTGGCACATTAGTCACACACCGGGCAACATCAGCGATAACGAGGTGACAACATGTATACTTATTTTACACATACAGTGCATATTAATTGTACACACATCATTATAATGCAAATGCCACTACAAATACATTACCTAAGGGCTCCATTGTAATGCATAAGCCAGTACAAAGAGGATTCATTAAGGCTGGCTACTTTAGAAAGTTTACACTGTATATTACAGATGCATTATGTATGAATCATTGCCTGTCATTACAATGCATATGCATTAATGTGCATTCCATTATTTTCACACATTTCAGTCCATATTCCACAAATATGTAATTTACAGTAATTATCCTAGGTCTACTGTTCATTGCAACATGCTCTCAATGTTTGGAACCCATAATGCATTGTTTGAATAGATCTGCACTGTATATGAACTTAAGGTTCTGTCTGGTCAGGTTATATAGCCTAAAAATTATTTAATAATTTTACATTCTATGATATAGAATATAAGAGTTAAATATGAAATAAGGTGAGGTCACGTAAAGATTTTACTACATAAAACCACACTTTGTGAAAGATGTCAGACCGGCAGACACGTCTGACAGATTTCATCTCGGTCTGATAAAAAAATGCTTTCTCCTTAGTCCAGATGACAGACAGGGATTTTCTCAGCGAACTCAAACTGTAAAAATAAGGGGGAAACAACTTTCCTTGCTATTCTTGCTTGTTATGAATTTACCTTACTTGATCCTTGTATTTTAAATGTTTAAAGGCATACGGCGCATGCCCATTACAGTTACTTGCTATAAAGACAAAGAAAGAAAATTAAAATAAGCCATGAGAATTTTCTAAAACTTTGCATGATTATAGAGAATCACACTAGAAACAAATTTATGGGATAAAAAATGGGGGACACCATTCTACTTTTTAGCTCACCTGAGCACAATGTGCTCAAGGTGAGCTTTTGTGATCACCCTGCGTCTGTTGTCCGTCGTCGTGCCTTGTCAATAATTTGCTTTAAATGACATCGCCTCTGAAACCGCTTGACAGAATTTGATTAAATTGGCAGGGATGATCCTTGGGTGAACCATCATAAAAAGTTGCTAAAATAAACTAGATCCATGTAGAACTCTGGTTGCCATGGCAATAGAAGGAAAACAATTATGAAGAATTTAAAAATCATCTCCTTCAAAACTACTGGCCAGATTTCAAAATGCTGTTGTATAGATGTTCCTTTTGTAACCCTCTACAAAGATTGCTAAAATCATTCTGATCCGTTTAAAACATGGCCATCTGGGGCAGGGCTAATTTGCCTTAAACGTGTATAGTGAACACTTTAAAAGACATCTTCTGAAACTGGAACCCTCTACCAAGATTGCTCCTTTACAGCAGTGGTACTCAGATGAGCGATGTAGGGCCACCATGGCCCTCTTGTTTCACATGATTGTTTGTTGTTTCATTTCAAGTCATGCAAATTTAAAAACAATTTTATCCAATAATTTTTTCACTATGTATAATTTCTATATATTCATGTATATACATATATTTGGGGCCGCCGTGGCCAAGCGGTTACAGTCCTGGACTACAAATCTCTCAGCCCCTCACCGCTGTGGGTTCGAATACCGGTAGGGACTTCGGGTTTTTCATGTGAGGAAGCCTTCCAGCTGGCTTGCGGTAGGTCGGTGGTTCTACCCGGGTACCTCTGTGTACTCGGGGTCTTCCTCCACCTGTAATTAGCTAGACGTCGCTGTATGATTGAAATACTATCGCAGCGACGGTAAACTCCAATACAACAACAACAACAAATTGTTGTTTGTGTCCCAACAAAAAGTTGACTCCAATACTTTCTTCCCCAGGCTAAACAACAGTTGTGTGACTGTATAGATGACTTTCTGAAGGAGAGAATTCTTCTGGCTGCACAGGCCATATCCAATGAGGCCTCTTCAAATATATCGGACGGTGATGTGATATTGGTCTATTCATGGTGAGTGATCTATTCATGGTGAGAGGTCTGTTCATTGTGAATGATCTATTCATGGTGGGTGTTCTATTCATGGTGAATGATCTGTTCACAATGAGAGGGCTATTCATGGTGAATGGTATATTCATTGGGATTGGTCTATTCACAATGAATGGTCTATTCATGGTGAGTGAACTACTTGTTGCTAGTGGTCTATTCATGGTGAGTGATCTATTCATGGTGAGTGGTCTATTCACAATGAGTAATCTATCCATTGTGAGTGGTCTGTTCAAAACAAGTGGGCTAGTCATGGTGAATGTTTTTTTCACTGTGAGTGTTCTGTTTTTGGTGAGTGAACTATTTATTGTGAGTAGTCTGTTCTTGGAGAGTGATCTTTTCATTGTGAGTGTCTATTCACAATGAATGGTCTATTCACAGTGAGTGATCTATTCATTATTATTGGTCAATTCACAATGAATGGGCTATTCATGGTGAATGGTATTTTCACAGTGAGTGTTCTATTCATGGTGAGTGATCTATTCATTGAAAGTGTTTTTTTCACATTAAGTGGTCTATTCATGGTGAGTGATCTACTTGTTGTGAGTGGTCTATTCATGGTGAGTGATCTACTTCTAGTGAGTGGTCTATTCACAGTGAATGATCTATTCATTATGAGTGGTCTATTCACAATGAGTGTCCTATTCATAGTGAGTGATCTATTCATGGTGAGAGTGATCTATTCATGGTGAGTGGTCTATTCAGGTTGAGTGGTCTATTCACAGTGAGTGATTTATTCACGGTGAGTGATTTATTCACGATGAGTGGTCTATTAGTTTAAACATATTTATTTCTCCAAAGTAGTAAGTAAATACAATACGTAACAATAACATATACATGTTGAGAATTGGATTAGACTGGAAGCCCAAGGCTTATAAAAGTCTTCTCCATATTATTGTTAATTACATTTGTCGGTGGATACCATAAATTATCATTTTTTCACAATTTGAATGTATCATAAAAACACTAATCACCATAATATATTTTAGAGAGAGAAAGAGGTGGAGAGAGAGAGTGATAGAGAGAAACGGTGGGGGTGTGTGTTTAGATTAAAGATCAATATATACGTAAGAAAAAAAAAATAGCACTCACAGCAATTCATTGCTCAGGAATAAAAACGTTTACTATTGATAATAAACCTTTGAACAGAATCAAATATCGATTTGTTTTCTTGTGTTGACATACTTGGATTTCCATATAGAAGTGTTTCAAAAGGAGTGTTTTCGGGTAGTTCATTTAACATTGAGTTTCTACAAAAGATATAACGTGGGCATTCTAAAAGAAAATGGAATGGTGTTTCAATCATTCCACATGCACATAAAGGAGAATCTGCAACGTTTCGAAGAAATAAATGATAATTAAGGCCGCTACAGTTTGTTCGAATGCGAGTATGTAACATTTGGGAATATCTATTACCATGATAGAAATAAGGTGGTGGTTTACTTACATTTTTATTTAATAAATATTTGAACGATCTTACAGAGTCAGCGTCTTGAATTTCAGATGGCAAGTTATTCCAATCTCTAATAGATGATGGTAGAAAAGAATTATGATATATAGTTGTTCTTGAACGAATTGTTTGTAAATCATTAGAATTTCGTAAAGCATAAGAAATATTTTGACCAATGGTAAGTGGAATTTTACTTGATAAATACTCAGGTGTTTGATTGTTTTTCATTTTGTAAAGCATTATTAATTTATGTTTAGATCTTCTAGTTTCTAAGGATTCCCATTTAACTTCATTGTACAAATCATTAATTGAAACAAGTTTACTGGCACCAGAAACAATTCTCGCTGCTTCATGTTGGACTTTTTCTAATCTTTCTTTATCATGTTTATTACAATTATCCCAAACTATGTCCGCATATTCTAAAATTGGACGAACGAAAGAAAAATAAATAGTTTCAAGAGAACGTCTATCTAAGTCAAATTTAAGTTTCCTCATTATGTGGATTCGTTTCCATGCTTTACATGTAATGTAGTCAATGTGGTCATTCCAAGAACAGTCAGTAGAGAGATGAATACCTAGGTGTTTATGTACCTTTACTTCTGTTATAGATTGATTACACATGCATAAAGGATCATGAACCGTTTTATTAAGTTTTCGAGAGATGAGAAGAGTTTCTGATTTAGCAGGATTGAAGTTAACGAGCCATGTGTCTGCCCACTCAAATATTCTATTAATGTCAGTTGTTAAATTATATAACGCAATCTGTGGGTTTTGTACAATCACATATAAACTAGTGTCATCAGCAAACAATCGTATATTGCTATCAATATTCGTGGTTATATCATTTATATAAATCAAAAAAAGAAGAGGACCTAGTATTGACCCTTGTGGTACTCCCGCATTTGTATAAGCCCAGTCAGATTTAGCTCCAGGAACCACAACACGCTGCTTACGGTTAGATAAATAGTTTTCAAACCAGGAAAGCAAAGGTCCCAATATACCAGCACTCCTGAGTTTCTGGAGAAGGCCTCTATGCCAAACCTTGTCAAAGGCCTTGCTTATATAAGAAAACACAGTACGAACTTCTAGGCCATCATCCAGAGCCTTACAGAATGTGTCATACATATAGACCAATTGATTAACTGTTGAATCCCCTGGAACAAAACCTGACTGCGAACTAGACAAAAATCTTATATCACGAAGATAATTAAATACATGTTTAAAAATAAGACGTTCGAACACCTTTTCAATTGTGTTTAAAAGTGAGATAGGTCTATAATTATTTGGTTTAGATTTATCACCTTTTTTAAAAATAGCCGTTACATGTGCCTCTTTCCAGCAATCTGGTACCGTAGAACATGAAAGAGATTTATTGAAAAGTTTACATAAGGGACCAGAAAGCTCGACTGATGCTTCACGTAACATTTTATTACTAACACCATCAGGACCAGAAGCCTTTCCAACTGGTAACGATTTTAAAACATCAGCTACTTCAGACCGAGTTAATAGAATAGAATCAATATGATGGTTAGGAACAGATACGTTTGGAACATTTTTACCCTCGTCATTTAATGAGTTTTGCTTCTCAAAATAAGAATTTAGAATATTAGCCTTTTCAGTATCATTTTCAGATAATCTATTTGTTTCATCATTAAATAGAGGTGGGATATTTTGTTGATTGTTTTTTGCCATAAACATTTTAAGTGTTTTCCACCAGTCATTTTGCTTAATACTACCTTGTAGTTTACTGGCTAACTGTTTAAAATAATTTGATTTAGCATCACGTAAATCTGAAACAACTTCATTTCTTATTTTTTTAAATTTATTCCAATGTGACTCAGAATTACTTTGTTTTGCTTTTCTGAATGCTCTTATTCTTTTTTTAATTTTATTTTTAATACTACTATTAATCCATGGAATATCATTTGGGTTTATAACCACAGTTTTATTTGGAATATGGTTTTCAGCTATTTCCAATAATACTTTGGAAAAATTAAGTGCATATTCATGCATGTTGTTTCTATCTAGTGAGTCCCAGTTATAATTTTTTATGTCACACCGAAATTTGACAAAATCTGCTTGGGCATATTTCCAAATCCTACGTTTAAATGTTTTCAACTTATTAGAATTTTGCTTAAGTATTAAGTAAATAGGACAGTGAAAGCGTTGCAGTTGGTTTAAGAAAGGGTCACCGACACCAGAAGTGAGAACGAGGTCTAATGATGAAACAAACATAAGATCAATAGTTGAAGAACTGTTTTCAGTAAAATGTGTGGGGTCTTGAATAAGTTGAATTAGATCAAACTGCTGACATATCAAATCAATTTTACGCGAGGTAGAAGGGCCATGTATGTTATAGTTAAAGTCACCTGTAATGATAATATCTTTAATAGTTGTATCACGTGCAAGAGATATTGAGTCTTCTATAAGATTAAAAGTATGTATGTCTGCATTTGGTGGTCTATAAAATACTCCTAATAATATATGTTTGGATTTACTAACAGTAACCTCGAGCCAAATACATTCTAGTCTGTTTAATTCCAAATCACACCTGCGTTTAAAATGTAAGTTATCCCTAACGTATATCATAACCCCGCCATGTGCATCATCTGGGCGATCTTTGCGAATAGGTGTATGATAAGAAACAATTTCAAGATCATCAGAATTTACGGAATCTCCTAACCAAGTCTCAGTAAAGCACAAAATATCATGTTCCCGGAGTTCTGGTCCTATTGTATCAATTTTGTTTGCTATACTTTGAATATTATAATGAACAGTGGAAAAATGTTTAGACGTTACATAAGAAGGTAAAGACTCTTCAGATGCGAAGCTCTCGTTAGGCGATTGATTTTCATTTGTTAAATTAGGACCCGGATTTGGATGGATATCACCTGATAAAATAAGTAAAATAAGCAGCAGAAAAATAGTGACAATGCTACTTAGAGTAATATAAGTACAGTCAAACGTAAGCATCATTCTAATATGTTAACCAAATCCATACTTATTTTCATAAAACAATACACACAGCTCACTTAACCCAACACTTCCTACGCGACCACATGGAGAATAAATGATATATCCACTCCATCGTAACGCTTTTCGTGGAAAATGGGAAACAGTGGGTCTACGTGAGCTGTACCGAGCTGAAAACTCATAAAATACGTTTCTTTCATAAACACCCCACCCGAGAAAGGAGAGAAAGAAAAAAAGAAGAGAAAGAAGAACATAATTAATTAACAGCAAGTGTTGAATCAATAAGTGGGTAAACATTTTAAATGTAGCAACGGTAGAAAAGTTTGCATCTAAATTAGATTATCTGAGAGAACAAGTGGAATTCTAATAAAATAACGGTCACAAGTATATGTCATATAAATTTATAACAATAATAATGAATGAGAGAACGATGTGTGTGTGTGCGTGCGTGTCTGCGTGCGTGCGTGCGTGCGTGCGTGTATGTATGCATGTATGTATGTGTGTGTGTGTGTGTGTGTGTGTGTGTGTGTGTGTGTGTGTGTAAAGTCAATGTTTACGTACGTATTTGTGTGCGTATGTGTATTTTTATATATATATTAGTACCTACGTGTGTGTGCGCACGTGATTATGTTTGTACGTTTTAATATGTATAAATGTTTATTCAGGGATAGGCAAGAAAGAGACGCAAGAAACACGCCATCAAAATATGACAAGCCATAACCTTTGACTTCAACAGCATAAAAAAATTGGTACAGTTTTATATAACAATTATATATTGTAAAGATTCCTTGTACAAAAATGTATGTTACGTGTATAAGTGCATACGCATGCATGCATATATGTGTGTGTTTGCGTGTATGTGAATTTATATGTTAGTATTAAGAACGTAGGGGCGCGCTTATGCTTATGTAGGTGAGTGAAAGAATGAGATAATTGAAAAAGTCAGCAAAATATATGTCATCAATAGCATTTGTGAAATAAGACAATATTTGACAACATCAACTTTCAAAAGCATAGAATATTTATAACCATTATATAAGTATCAATGATCAAATGAAAACCAGCTATATAGATTTTCACATAGTATCTAGAATATTTTCACTTTAATAAGTTCACTTCATTACCTTCATTGTATTAAAAGATGCATATCAAGTACGGTTTTGTACGATAATGTCTTATATAACATAATGCATACCTACGATGCTATAGACAAAGACAATCTTCCAAAAAATAAAAAAATAAAAAAAAGAAAATCCGCAACTACCCTCAGTATTTTACATGTATAAATGAATCAAGTCAAAGAATTTTATGATGTATCTTTTAAAGTCTTTGTGACATATTTTAACCGTATTTACAGAGTGCCTACCCATCAATTTTATAAACCAATTTTAATTCCATTTGTAATTTGTCTAAATTACTTTCAATGTATACATAAATTACAGACGACACAATATGTGTACCCTCGGTTCATAGGAAACTCTTATACTGTACGTAATATCACGTACGTAATGGTCTATTAATGGTAAGTGATGAACATGTTCATGATGATATGCCCTCACAGGTCATCTGTATTTTTATCTGCCCTAGTTTGTTTCTATTAAAGCTTCTTTTAGATGATTAGAACTGTTGCAAAAAGGTATGAACAGTGAAATGTAATTGTTTTATGTAGATTCATCATAGGAAACCCATAAGCAACTCATCTGTTACTCTCTGCATATTGCCTGTGAGATTATTAGTTTACAATTTGTTATGAATAATTTTATAAACAGTGCTCCCATTTGTTACCCCATAATGAAGAGAGGGAATTTGGGCCATTGGAAACTATCATTTTCACAGTAACCTGTGGTGAGGGGCATGGTTATCTATATTTTGTCAGCATGTAAAAATTTTTGGAAAAAACAAATTACTCTTTATTAAGTGATAGTTCTGTTAGAGAGTTTATGAAGTGATAGTTCTGTTAGAGAGTTTGAGAAGTGATATGTTCTTACCTTACATATTTCACTAACTTGTATAAAATGTAGCGGTGGAAATGTAATAAAGTTGCTTTTAGATATAGTGTAAGACAAATATAAAATAAGGAATTTGGAAATAAGATGTTGGGCTCAAGATATGTTTAAAATAAACAAAATTATTAGGAGCAATCAAGTCAACATAAATGCAAAGTAACTTTCTTGTGTCAAGTGAATGTTTGTACAATTATTTAAGAAATTATCTCATCCATGTTTAAGAAATTAGAGAAAGTTCGGGTCATAGAATTTTGTATGTAAAATGTATTTTATGTAAAAAATAATAACAACAACAACAAAAAAAATGTTGCCTGATTTGTTTCAGTTCTTCGTTAATAAGACGTGTGCTGTGTGATGCCCACAAGCAAGGCAAGAGTTTCCGGGTAATTGTCGCTGACAGTCGTCCGAAAATGGAAGGTGAGTGAACCATCTAAACGTCCTGGGCTGTGTAGCAAAGCTGAAAACTTTCAAACCTTTATTGCCATGAAGATACAGGGAACGCGCTGCAAGATTTGTCTACATTCATGAAGTATCTCATACATGTATAGGGATTTTCCTCAAATCATAGCCTGAATTTTTTTATATCATTCATTAGCTTGAGTTTACAAAGTAGGTCAAGCTATTATATTCGCCATGGCGTTGCACCATGGTTAAGGTTTTGCATGCAACTTACTATCATGCATAAATCTTAGTTTCCAGGTTTGCTTATTGATCTAATTCAGTAATGTACTCGGGGGCATTAGAAAACAAGTTAGATAACTCTTGATCAAAATATATGAACATTATTACCCTTTTTGGACTAAGAAGTTTTGGTTAAAGTTGAACATGCAACAAACTGTACATGCAGCATACATCTCAGCAATCAAATTGGGATGGGCTTAAAACCACATACATATAGTAGTGTTCATAGGTATCAAACATCATGTTAGATAATTTTTGTGATTGAATTTGTTGTTAATCTATAGCCCCTTTAGAGCTAAAATATTTTGGTAAAAGTTTTCCATGCTGTTTATTGCGCATGAAACTTGACATTTAACTTTACGATTATTCCCTAAGGAATGAATTGACTATTAAACAACAATAACAGTTTGCGAACTAAATTTTTGTTTACATAATTGATCCCTGCTTGTATGCAATTGTAGGTTGAAGATTGAAATATATGTTCATTCATCCCTGTAATGTATGATGATAAAGTCAAATCTGACCAACAATAGTTAAAAGCGGTGGAGGAGTAGAGCATGCTGTCTTACGGACAGCTCTTGTTACAAGATCAGTATCTCTCTGTCCCATAAGGCGACCTCTTTTAAGTTATTTGCTTTTGTTCCCATGTACATGTTGTTTAAAATTACTGTCTAGATTTATTACAGCAAGCTACATATCACAAATGATGAAGGTGTTTGAATGGATATATTTGCTACAAATTTATTACAGGTAAAGAATGTTTAAGACGCTTGGTAAAGGAAGGCATAAAATGTTCCTATGTGTTGATAAATGCTGTCTCCTACGTTATGTCAGAGGTAGGTTAATCTTTAAACACTGTCGATACATATGTAATACAATAGAAATGTTGGTTAAGAGAGAAAACTCGCAACATTTTTTAAGCGAAATTAAAAGCAATATCTATACATGTATTTGATATATTGCACCACGTAATTCTTATCTCTATTTTTCTGGTTGCTTCACAGTCTATCAGAACAGTGCCTTGATTATACAACGTACTCTCAACCCAAACATTTTTGAGGAAGTGAAAGTATGAATCTATGGTACTAGTTTGTCACATATTTCAAAGTACTAGATATATATAAGTATTTGATAAAATGTTGAGGGTCTTTTACTCCGCTTAACTTATTAAAGCAATGAGATATAAAGTAATCCTGAACTCACATATTTTCCAGGCCACCAAGGTATTTCTTGGAGCCCACGGGCTGCTAGCCAACGGTTTGTGATGTCTCGTGTGGGCAGTTCACTTATCTCGCTTATCGCTAAGTCAAGTAACGTACCTGTACTGGTGTGTTGTGAGACAAATAACTTCAGCGAGAGAGTCCAAACAGACTCCTGTGTCTTCAATGAACTTGGTAAGTAGATCTTACAGCGGAATACAAAGTGGTGTGTTGGTAATGTATAAAGACTATTTATTCAAAGGCTGTGAATTGAAAACCATATTTCACAGTATTAGAGCACTTGTTTATTTGTTAAAACTTGCTTATCTTCTGTTTTAATAAAAATAAATTTTTAGCTCTACACTCTCAGGATATTTCAAATAATCATCTGCTATAGGAAAACCACGAGGTTTTACGAAAGTAATTTTTACAGTGATTTGGTTTATTCCTGGTTGCATACCATATAGCATTTCCTATCATGTTGTAATGGATTAATACTGTAGTATGGAAATATCTCAGAAGTTTTAAATAAAACAAAAACAGTCAGATTTGTAACAACATTTTCTTGGGACTGGTTGTTTTGCCTGTGCAATTTAATGGTGATGGGCATGTAGTATTACATCCATCCTTGTGTCTGGGATTTAGTCTGTGCAAGCAATAGTAACCCAGCTGTAACTCCTGATTGTGTTTTAAAAAAGCTTGGCTCAAGTTATCCTTGGAACAAAACGATGTGTCTCGAACAAAAACCAGGTCTCAAGCTTGAAGGTCAAGGCAACAGCACCTTGTTGACCTTAAAATGATGTCCAGACTCTGGTTGTAATTTTGTTGTGGTGAATGATTTTGTTTTGAAATAAAAATATACCTTGGTAGAAATGATCTCTAGAACAAGACAATGTATCGCGTCAAGCACTAGGTCGGTAGCTTAAAGGCCAGGGTCACAACACTTGGTTGAAGTCATGTTACAGCACTTGGAATCTTAAAATCATCTACTTTTATATTTCAAGTTTTTCATCAATTTCACTGTTTAAAATCTAATAGACAAAACTGCGCATCTATGTCCTATGGACTTATGTCCAGTTTTTAGCTCACCTGAGCACAACGTGAGCTTTTGTGATCAGCCTTCATCCATCGTCCGTTGTCCACCGTGCGCCATGCGTTGTCAACAATTTGGCTTGTTAACACTCCAGAGGCCATAATTTTGGCCCATTCTTCATGAAACTTGGTCAGAATGTTTCTCTCCATAAAATCTTGGACAAGTTCGAATTTGGGACATGTGGGGTCAAAAATAGGTCACGAGGTCAAATCTTAGTAAAACATTGTTAACACTGTAGAGGCCAAATTATTGACCCAATCTTCATGAAACTTGGTCATATTGTTTCTCTTCATAAAATCTTGGACAACTTCGAATTTGGGACATGTTGGGTCAAAAAGCAGGTCACGAGGTCAAATCTTAGTAAAACCTTGAAAACAGTCTAGAGGCCACATTTTTGGCCCAATCTTCATGAAACTTGGTCAGAATGTCTGTTTCCATAAAATCTTTGACAAGTTCGAAAGTGGGTCATGTGGGGTCAAAAAGTAGGTCAATATGAAAAATCCAACATATGTTGCTCATTTATAATCAGTTGAGCGATTCAGGGCCATCATAGCCTTCTTGCTTTTTCAAGTTGCACCTTTAAGTTGAAGACATATTTTATTTTCTGATTTTCAGGTGATCCAGACGATCTTGTCGACATTGGGAAGAAATCTCCGTATTTATGGGATTGGCGTGACTACAGCTCCCTGACATTGCTAAACCTTGTTTATGACTTCACCCCACCTGAGTTTGTTACTATGGTAGTTACTGAACTTGGAATGATTCCATGTACCTCTGTACCTGTGGTTCTTCGCATGAAACAGGCGGAAACAAATGAGACCTAGTGCTTTGCCGCAGTATTCCAATACATGATGATTAGTATTGTTGTCAACTTGTGTATCTGGAATTAAGAAGCATCTGAAATAAGTGTCAAAAAATGTTCTCAGTGAGTCTGCGGATACCAAGTGGATGGAGAGTGCCATTTGCAGAAATAAACACAAAACGTTTGAAAAATGTATTGAATAAGACCATGAAAATGATCCTGGAAATGCAACAGTGAGTCACAGATCAGATACATGTGCTTTAATATAAATAATTTGCATAGATTTTGTAGATGGTTTCATCATTTATTAACAAACAAGATTTTATAGTATTCCTGATATTGTACTCACTAAACATTTTCTTTAGGACTATCATTGTTCCTAAATATTGCGTATTGAAATATTGATTGATATGAAGAAAACTGTCAATGATATATCGATACGTAGGTTTATTTTTCTTATTAGACTAAGAACTCATTTTTGTTGTTTTGCAAACGTATATGATAAAAAGGAAAGACATATGACTGACGTGTCTGAAAATAATTTATTTATAGCATTTATACTTTCATAGCGCCCCACTGCACTTTATATCAAATCACGTTACCGAGCGCTTTTGATAGTATCCTGTTTCGGGAGAGCCGAGTTTACCATCATTCCTATTAGGACAGCTCAATTGTTTCTGGTTACATAATTGTGAAAAAATATCAGTACAATTCACTTTAATTGTCTTCCGTAAATAAAAATCATGCAAACCAATGCTTATTTAACTGAAATGTTTAGCTTGATAATTGAAATAAAAAACTTGAATAAAAAGATATTCTTGCATTCAAGAAGTATTGTAATATCTGATTGCCAATTTTATGAAATGAACTGGCTTGAATTGCACCACATTATTTTGTTTTCAGGTTTACATAAATTCTTGCATTCAAGAATATTTAACATGCACATGATGTTTCAGTATTTGATCAAACTAAGGGAATGGTCATGTATAATACGATTTCGAATAATGGCATTTATAAATCGGAACATACTAAAATAGTCGATATCATAGCTTGAAGAAGTGTATATACTAGGATAACATATGTCATGTGAAATGATGTAGTATTGAACAAATGTTCATAAGATAAATGATGTATTTATAAGAATGTTCTTTAAATCAAATGATATCCATTGAAGGGAAGGAGGATAACATTTGAATTATCTATATGATTAGAGTGCTAAGAAATTTTAGAAATATTGGCTATAGAATTAGCATTAGAATCTAATCAGTATATCTAACAAAGCAACTAAGGGAAAAGGCAACAGTTTTTTAAGTTAGTTTTACATCTTTATGTAGATATTTTATGCTAATTAAATTCATTGGAGATGATGATATGATTTCTGCAGATTTAATATGTACATGTGATCATATTGCATTTGAGGACCTATTACGGGGATAAGAACCGATAATCTCTCTTTAAGATTTTCATGATGGTACATTAGGTGATCTATCTCCGTATCAAATAACGTACCTTTAAAATCAACAGATCAAAACAGACTCGTTAAATGTTCAATCTCTTTTGAATAGTTTACGTATATATATATCACTTTCTAAAATTAATCGTAAAATACAAACTGTCACATATCATATATATATATTTTACATCTACATACACTCTCTAAAGTGAAACAGAATATGCCGATAATACTAGCGAACCTATCAATCTAAAGTCAAGACATTTGATTTGATTTAAGAGTAAAACGATTAGAATTTGTTTTACATTTTTATGGACATTTTTTTTTAAAAGGTCAATCTTTGAAATAAATTCAGACATACTGAACTTTTTGGTTATGTTTCTATTTCATTAGTAGAAGCATGATATGCATAGAATAGACTGATGCTCTTTGAAAATAAACACTACTAATTATTTTAGATAATCCGAGCCATGGTTTGCATAAGATCCAATATCATCATCACAAAACTTAAACCACAGTTATCCTCCATATAAATATATATATACATGTTCAAGTTTCAAGCTCTTTTATATTTTAGAATTAATAAATGTCAATGACTAAAATGAACATTTTTGTATAGAGCATATTAAATCAGGCAATAATACTAAATTTATCTCTGGAATTTCTCTAATAATCTTTAACAAATTTTAGTGCCAGATTTGACATTCATTTAAAAAGTATGTATAAAACAGCATCTCTCAAAACAGCTCTTTCGTTCTTTTATTAATGCATAAATTATTTACAAACAAGTGATATTAAATTTATCATATACTAGCTATACTGTTAACACACACATTTAGTACATACATGTTTATGGTTAATTTATCATTAAAAAAAAATCAAAATGAAATACAACTAATTCCCACAGACGTCAAGTAAATACTCCAATTCAACAGAAACAGCAAGTTATAATGTTTCCGGTTTCCTTTCTGGTGTCGGCCCCTCAGATTTTCCTTTCAGAATAAGAAACAACAAAGAAAATCTAGCTTAGTGAGTTGCAAGCATAATCGTAATACATGGCGTTTAGTGTCGTAGTTTAGCTGAAGTATGCTTCAAAAAGCATGTGAAATAGGTGTAGGTACCGCTGGTACAAAGTGAATCTGTATTTTGTTCCTTTAACGGCTGGAATTAATATAACGAGCTAAAACAGCATTAAAAGTAACAGTAAAAAAAAATGAAACTATAATTATTCTACAAATAAAATGTCTCTCCGCTCGATCGGTTTCCTCTTGTCCATATAGCTCATCAATTTGCTTTCCCCATGTTATCCATTTCAAAGAATAATAGTTACAAACAATATTTACAATAAACAATCTTAAAGGACAAAGAAACACGAATTATTAAACTACATGTGTATGGACAAAATAACATCTCTCTCTCCCTCCCTCTTAATATGAAATGCATATAACGATATACAAACATATGTTATCAAACTTATCACGAAGTTACTGTGATGTTAGCATAGTCATTGAATACATTTTGTAAATGTTTGATAAATCATTTTAAATTTATTATTCCCATGGCCATGAAGCAAATATTCCAATGCAGTGGTAATATTTAATGCATGTTCAAACGAACAAGTTCCATATCAAACGTATTACATTCTTTAATGTTAAAACATTCATTCAATACGTTACATATATGGTAAACGAATTATTGCACATATATGGTAAACGAATTATTGCAAACACACACTGCAAAATATAAAAAAAAATGTATATAACGGTTCATCAACTATATATTCTGATGTTAGTCACATCAAGTATTAATAATTCCGGTTTCCATACTGGTGTCGGCCCCTCAGACTTTGTTCCTGTCAGAATAAAAATGGAATGTTTCCATCCTGGAAATTTCAAAAATATAATCTAATTCCAGCGTTGTAGTCAGGAAGATTAACGTCTTTTTAGCTCTCCTTACGCAATCTAAATTAGAGATTCTGTTAAGAACCCCACTATGTATCTTCATGATGCAATGCATATAAGTTCAGTGCTATCTGTGAGAAGGAAATTGTCTGAAACCGGTCATATTTATCGAAACCCCTGTCTTCTCTTCTCTGTTACTTGAAGTCGTATTTTTCCAAACAATGGTTTGTATTCGGGGATATCCGTGCAATTTCGGACATACCAAACACGTTAATGTCTCTCGTGATTAACACTCAGCACAAATAGACAGTTCAAAGACTGGTGGGGTTTGTGTCGGGATCGTAAGACCCAATGTGGTATCACGTCACTTGTCTTAGGCCTAACATCTCGGTGTGGCAATACTACATGCCCTGTGTATAAAGTATAAATATGACTGAAATACCGGTTGAATATGAATATAACTTAAAGACTTAAATGAATATTTAATTGATCACAATATACAATAAATAAGTACAATTATGTTATCAGATTTAAATGGAGAGACACGATCAAATCCTTAAAGTATTCAGAATAAGACGGAAAGTGTAGTATATAAATAATTCCAAAATGTGTTGCAAACATAATACCGTATTTCGCTTTACGTTTCTCTGAAGCACAATTAAAATGTCCAAGTTAATGATTTTTTATATCAGTTTAAGGATTACCTTATATCCGGTATTCAGGCCGTGATACCAAGTTCCTGAAATCTTTCCATCACACGGCATATGTAAGAAATGTATTCATCACTCAAGATCCTATGAAAATGATAAGTAATAAAGAAAATTATTCAGAATTTACAGGATTAATATATGGTTTTCCGTAAGTATGAAATACCCTTGAACATTTATTCTTTTTTAAGGTATGACTCGTAATGTCGGTTAAAAACGAATTACTATAAAAACAATCCTTATCGTGTATATTATGACAATGATCGTATTTATTTATTTGTTTAATATTTTTTATTTGTTTCAAAGTTATAATTATTTCAAATGTTTTTACAATCGATCATTTATAAAGATGGACAGCTTATTAACGAATACATTCGACGGAAATTTCAAAATTATAAATACATAATTTAAAGGGACTCACAGCTAATAATGACATGCACACATGAAATATGAATGATATTGAGAACGAAATACTCGCAAACATGGCTGTTTAAAGATATATATAAATTTATGAATAACAAACAATTACAATGCAATGATGATCATCAATAATTGTTTTATGTCAGAAGTAAATGTATTTTAGTTGTCTACATCATCATTATCGACATCATTAGCTTTATTTTTAAATGAAATGCAAATGTAAACAAACTTGGTCACTATACATTGCTTACTGTTCTATGAATTAGTATGCTAGAAAGTATAAAGTAATGTTTTACAAAGTTATATCATTGACTTGACACAAAAGAAAATAAGCACTTGAAATATTAGAATTCGATTTATTTAGGCAAATCGATTGATTTATAATGATCAGGTATTCCGGTAATTAATTGGTTAAATGTCCGATAAATGAAGAAATAGGAGGAAGCGATTCGTTTGGAATCTTGAGGTTCATAACAGTTTTACTTGAGAAGTAGTAAAACGGGACGGACGCAACAAAACGTATGAGTATGTAAAAGGCCGAATCATATTTCGGAGGCGGTCCATAGGAGGATTTATGATTTACCATTTATGATTATATCTCGACGAAATCTCAGGACACAATGATTGCTTTTGCAGATGAATATTTAGAAATAGAATTTTATGAGGGTTCCTTAGCGCTATTGAGCTCCAATATTTTCATAACCCGGATTGTGACATCCTTTCCTTAATAGTTATATTAAGCCTAACATATTCTTATCCCAAAAAGACAACTGTGAAGGAGGACAGTCGTGATGGTATTCACTGTTGATGATTGCTATTACTTGGAAAGCCTTCTTGTTAAACGGTGGGCACAAATGCGCCCCAAAGTTGCCTAGCGTCCACCTTTTATTCGTATAAAGCCTTGACAGAGCGTGGGAAACATGCCAGACCCTAATCAGAACGTAAGAAACGTAAAGGTCCCCATCAGAACGTGATAAGTCAGGAGGATAACTACTCGCATTCGTGGTAGACTGCAGACATAACCGTAGTACAAATTAGATATAAATTGAAAATAGATCCCATCTGAATTTTTGATGAATAGATGTACTGCTTTTATTTATTATTTTTTTAATGAATAGAATTTCTGATGTCCATCAAAATAAAACAATTTGATATTTAATTAAATCCCGATACAAGAACACCTATTTAATTTTACAAAATGACAAATAAGTATTTTGACATCAAAACAAAAGGGCCATTTATACTCTATATATCTCTACTTAATAGCAACAAATACCACCTAGCTTCAATGTATGATCATTTGATTTTAGTAATGATATGTATGGCCAGCTTCAGACTGCATTGCAAGAAAACGAAATGAAATTAAATGATAAAAAGAGATTACTATGCGACTGTGCTTTGATAAAAAGTTTTACAGACGATTAAGAATTAAGGAGGCTCTGAAAATTCCTCCCTATCCCGTCTGATACATGTTACATCGAAATGCAGTATTCTTTTAATATATGTATATTATCCTCTTCAAAAATATTGAAAATCTGTGGCTCCTCCACCCCACCACCCCCTCAGAAAAAATAATAAACATACAAACTTAAAAATCTTTTTTCAATACATTGGTATCTCACGAAATGTTGTTATCCTAATGCCACAAAATCAAAGAATGGTTCACGTTCTTGTTCGTAACTACAAGATAATTACTTATCACCTACGACTGCAAATGCCAAATGTACTTAACGACCAAATCGTTTCAACCTCATCAATCCCATTTCATTCAATATGTTCTTTAAATAAAAAAAACAATAAAATATAAAGTTTTCATTGTACAATGTATTTCTACGTCGCACCTTTTATCTACATTAGGTTAAATTCCGTCAAATAATGATAAAAAAAAAGAAAAAAACTTAAATATTTTTTCAATAAATTGGTGGAAGAAAAGCGTATAAGTCTTATGCCATGAAAATTACAGAAAATGAATCCCATCTTGTTCGTAGCTAAACAATATTGTCACCTAGCCTACAAACGACATGTGTATTTAAAGATCAAATACATGTAGTTACAGTCAAAGTCAATGTACACGATAGGTTCATTAATTTACAAAATATATAAAAATATTTTTGTTTTATGTTTTGTTATGTGTTCAACTTTCTTCTCTCTAATCACTCTCATTATCAGGTAGAAAGACATGTGGTATAAATGACGTCAAATAGTTTAAACAAAAAAGTAACAAGAACATGAGTCTGTGGTACACTAATGCCCCGCCAGGATATGATCAAAATCAAAAAGTTGCTTGTATGTTTAAAAGATTATGTTATTATGTACAATTGTACAACGTTTCAATATGATGTGAAGTTACCTTTAAAAGAAAAAAAGAAGCTTAAACACAGAGGTAAACCTGGAGCAGAAAAACAATTTTACCAAGTCACATCCATAAAATAAATACATACTACCGGTAAAAAATCCTTACCATGATGCACATGAAAATTTTTCCTTCCAACGTGAAATATGGTCACAGGTATAAATTTGCATAAATAGTAAACCTAAGGCAGAACAATAATTTAGCCATGTTCATCCAACCGCGAAATATAGATCACATCCATAAATCTGAATACATATTAAATAGATCATATCATGATGTACATATGCACCTAGTTTCATCAAGATGTCAAGTCATCTTCATAGAAAAAAAAGCTTAAACGTAAAGGGAAACCTGACAGAACAATCAATTATACCATGTCATCCACTTTGAAGTATAGGTCACAGCCACAAATTTGCATAAATATTAAAACGATTATATCATGATCTAAATGTGTACCAAGTTTAGTTTCATAAAGATATGAAGTCATCTTAGAAAAAAGGCTTAAAACCAAAGGTAAACCGGAGGCACAACAAGTATTTGTTCAATGTTTATCCAGCCGTGAAATATAAGCGACAGACATTAATTTGCATAAATTTTAAAGAGATTATATCATGTTGTACATGTGTATCTAGTTTCATAAATATATGAAGTCATCTTCTCAGAAAAAAAGCCTATATTAAATATATATCATAATGTTACACAGAAGCATACAACACACGGTGTAACATTGGAGATTGATGTTACATTCAAATGAACAATTTCATAAAAGGACGATATCTTACCGTCATAAGAGTAATTCTATTTTGTATTACATGATTATACGGATTATATTCTTGTAAAAATGGTTTCGTTCACCGTAAATATCACTTATCATATACAACAGTGCAACTTTATCTAGTTTGAGCAGCTGGCGCGGATAATCTAGGCAAAATGTTTTAATATCGATTTGCTATTTATTTTCTGTTTTAACTGTAAATAATTATGGTTTTCTTAAAATAACTTTTTAGAAAATCAGAGAAGATATTTTGTATCCAAAAGTTTATTAAAACGGTTACAACATTTTCTGGAATGATACCATTCTTTGTTATACAATAGTAGTATAGGAAAATTAGTTTTCCTATACTACTTACAATATTAACGTATTCCAAAAAATATAGCATGATATATCATGAATGAAGAAAATAAATTAATACCATAGTGTTAATTTAAATGAAAAAAATATCGATAATTATAATTATGAGTACACCTTCCAACCAAAAAAAGGATTGAAATTAATTTCGGTTATACTTTTTAGCAATGTTGAATGCAATAATAAAGATAAGTCTAGCGTTTCTTGATAAATTCCTAGTTTAAACATTGATCTTAATATCGACTGAACATATCTGAACTAAAAATAAATTCTCTATATTTTAATTTGTGTACACATCTTGAAATAAAAAAAATGAAAGAATATAATAAAATTGAAAAATTATCAAAAATAAAACTGCGTTAAGAACAGGTAACAGTTCGCAGAGTTTTGTTGAGCATTTAATCTCTGATTTCAAGAGAGAACGCCTGGTATTATAAATGACCATATTATCTTATATTCTGACACGACCAGTAACATTTCCTATATAAACAAAGTGGAAACTCCCCCGTACATTATCGTGCGATAAAGTATACCGGCTGTTACAATTCCCACCCATCCCAGACTTAAACCGAGCGTCTACCACCCTACCGTTTATTGAACTATAGATTAAAGTAGAACGTGAATGGGATAAGATGTCCATGACGTAACGCTAACGTCATATAATTCGACGTAATCTGGCGCCATTTTGGTAATGTCTGACTAGTTTAATGTAAAAACTATAGAAAACAACATAAGACAATTTTTTTTTGCTGAATATTGAAAATATCTCGTCTCAAAGTGATACAATTTAATTGTATCAATTCTCGATGAGATTATATATTCCATATTCAACCAAAGCAAACAAATATCCTGTATGTATCAGTTTTAAACTGCAGCAATACATTGTAAATTTTTTTAACTATAATTGTATGTGTCTTACCCGTTATTTTTTCACTTTTTGCGAATTATGAACAGTTGGAAATTTCTACATGGTGACGCAGGAATTGTCATTCTCGGGGGTAAATACAATTGTCAAATATTTAGTATTTCTTAA
The DNA here is from genome assembly GCA_021229015.1 of Solen grandis. Lineage (NCBI taxonomy): Eukaryota > Metazoa > Mollusca > Bivalvia > Adapedonta > Solenidae > Solen > Solen grandis. Next base: position 34,792,939 of record CM037792.1, read on the forward strand.
TTTAATTCATGATAACTGATTATTTTTGTTTTATGTGTAGACAAATAAAACAGAAGCATGAACATGAACGAACAATTGTGAGTCTGTGTTAAATTGCGTGAAACAGTAGTTGTGGTAATTTTGTCACGTACTCTGCATGTAAAAAAAGGCAGTTGCCTGTACTGATTTGCTAGATGACGCTTAGTCATACAGCAATTTAATAAGTCTGAAAATACAACCAGTTAACAAAATGTTACTTTAGCGTATTATTTCTAAACCATGTCTCTGTAGCAGTGCCCCACTTACCTTTGACACTGGAATTTTATCTTATGTACTTTAAAAATAAAGAAAGAGAAACATGCAAACTATTTCGCAAATTCATTGTTCTATCGGTTAAGAAAAATTTCTCATCATATTTCATAGCCAAAATTATGTCACTTGATCAAATTTCGACACTAGATGTACTCTTTGCCTCGATTACAAGATCTTTTTCACACAACTGTACACTAAAACGGGTTTCATGAAGCAGAACAAGCTTATTGACCGAACTGATTTAAAAACTGGTTTGAGTAATCTACACAAAATGGCATTAAATGGACTAAAATATTTACTTTCTGGCTCAGTATTTAATGACCATTATGCATGTTTGGAATAACAAATATTTACAATGTCTCAAATACAAAATTTTAACTTAAATTGCTTAAGCAGAAACATGCATGCATATTATATATATTTACTGCCAGGAGTCCATGTAACGGACCATGTAAGAGGAACATGGATGATATCAAGGCATGTCTCGTATTTGTTTTCCTGAGTAGTCAATATACCTGCCATGTTCCTTAACCAAATCTTTAAGAAAATAAAACAAAGAACTCCTTTTATATAAATCGATTTGTATACAACTCGCATAGAAACAGGGACATAGAACAATAGTTCATACTTACGCACGTCTGCTGAAACAAATAAAATAAAAATAGTAAATAACAATTTACAGAACTTCATCTTACATCAGAATAGAACGCTTTGAAACATGTTTAGGATTCATTTCTTTTTTTCTTCTTTTTTTTTTTTAAATTTCTTAAATATACTGTTCTCATATCCTGAGAAAAATAGCATCATTATTTAAGTTACAATTAGAATGATAAATATCGTGGTGAACATTTAAAAGATTTTTTTTTCTGTTTAGATATACATTTTGTAACTTTATTCCGGCTGCAGTACAGCGATTATTATTATAATGACTAAACTTGTAGCTCTAGCGCCTCTTTGATAAAATATTAATAATTTATTTTAATTTCTTACTATTAACACTAATGGTCAATTTTTAAAATAAATAATTTGAACAAAGCCCAGTAATATGAACACTGATAAACAGATGATGCAATCTAAAGTTGTGCTATTAAATCTTAGATTGATTATATGTGATAGCTTAGGACCATTTTCTTAGAACTCTAGCTATCACATCAGTATGACTTCAAACTGAGAAGAACAAAATAGCTGTAAATCAAATTTATTACGAGGTGTTGTGATTACGTATCAGATTACATTATAGGATTATTTTTGCCTGGTAAAACCATTGCATATAGACATATATGCCATACATTTCAACCACGGTAATAATAAATGATTTATTTCGAATGAACATTCGTGTTTGCAAAATAATTGAACATTTAATTTATAAAGATCTTTTTAATTATCTTAATACTATGAGCTGCAAGAAATAATTATTGAAATGGTGAAGGTTTTATGGTATTAAGATATATCTTATTCATGTGTTGTTTTTTCTATTTGGTCAATATACCTGCCATGTCGGGACGTGCGCATTGTTCCTTATCAAAATCTGTGAGGAAAAACCAAGCAAAAATAATTATTTTTCTAAATCTGATATTCCTTGAGAATGTTTACCTGACGATGTCTATCTCATTGTTTCTATGTCAATAACGGCATACCTATTTAAATGTCTTATAAATTGTATTGCTGCAATTAATTTGATGATGATTGATATTTGCAGCCCCAACCTGAATCATTGATATGTTTAAGTTGAAAATGCACACGACCGTTTTGAAATATAGGTAATTATAATCGATTTTAAGTAAAAGTTACTTAAAATAAATCTCTATATTTTTATTTGTGTACACATTTTGAAATGAATAATTTGAATAAAGAAATACAAATATGAAATTAAAATTTTAACATGCGTAAGAACAGGTAACAGTTCGCAGAGTTTTGTTGAGCATTTAATCTCTGATTTCAAGAGAGAACGCCTGGTATTATAAATGACCATATTATCTTATATTCTAACACGACCAGCAACATTTCCTATATAAACAAAGTGGAAACTCCCCGTACATTATCATGCGATAAGTATACCGGCTGTTACAATTCCCACCCATCCCAGACTTAAACCGAGCGTCTACCACCCTACCGTTTATTGAACTATAGATTAAAGTAGAACGTGAATGGTATAAGATCCATGACGTAACGCTAACGTCATATAATTCGACGTA
>CM037792.1:34795524-34819954 GCA_021229015.1 Solen grandis
TTTCAACTGGGAGTGTAGATTCACTTCATTTACATAAAATAATGTGTAATGTATATGATACTTGGAGAGATTATTTCATTACATTAATAATTATAATGCATACTTATGCATTTTGAGATAGTTGTGCGACCAGTCTGACGGTCAGAGTTTTAGACTATACCATCCGGGTTATTAACTCACCTGAGCACTTGTGCTCGGGTGAGCTTTTGTGATCGCCTTTTGTGCGTCGTGCGTCGTCAGTCGTCCGTCGTCCGTCGTCAACAATTGCTTGTGAACACTCTAGAGGCCACAGTTTTGATCCAATCTTCATGAAACTTGGTCAGGATGTTTGTCTACATGATATCTCGGATGAGTTCGAAATTGGGTCATGTGGGGTCAAAAACTAGGTCACCAGGTCAAATTTTAGTAAAACCTTGTGAACACTCTAGAGGCCACAGTTTTGGCCCAATCTTCATGAAACTTGGTCAGGATGTTTGTCTACATAATATCTCGGATGAGTTCGAAATTGGGTCATGTGGGGTCAAAAACTAGGTCACCAGGTCAAATTTTAGAAAAACCTTGTGAACACTCTAGAGGCCACAGTTTTGGCCCAATCTTCATGAAACTTGGTCAGGATGTTTGTCTACATGATATCTCAGATGAGTTCAAAATTGGGTCATGTGGGGTCAAAAACTAGGTCACCAGGTAAATTCAGGTAGGATCAAAATGTAGGCCACTTAGTCAAATGTTAGAAAAACACTTTAGATGCCAGATTTTTTGTCATTTTGCCTAACACAGCCATCTTAATCAGGTGAGCGACACAGGGCCATCTTGGCCCTCTTGTTTATAAACAGAATGTAACAAATGCCAAAGCAAAATCAGCAGTAAAGTAATATCTTGACCTCAAGAAAAAAAAAATCAAAACTGACATCATTATGGAAAACATTGTATTTGGCACTAAGTGTGATTCTAATGTGAAATATACAGACAGAATGGCACATTTAACACGTTACTTTTGCTGGAATCCTCTGGTGATGTTGTTGACTGCAATTGCAATCAAGGCAAGCATGTAATATTGGGAAGTTAATGTTTAAAAGAGTAACATAAAAGTAGCTCTAAATGTTGAATCTTCCCATATCCAGTCATGATAAAACAGGAAAAAAAGTTCTAACTGCTATTTACCAGATGTACACTAACTGTTTTAATCACTTAATCACTTCATAACACTCATAGAAATCTTTATGAAACAAAACTTGAACGTGGTAAATATTTTAACGTTGACAAACATACTTTATCAGTCTATCATGTGTCATGACATTTGGCATTCCTTCCTAAAACTTATATATCATCAAATAGTCAAAATCGTCAATATCAAATAGCTTTAATGTTAATATGCAAAACTATTTCCACAAAATACATGCTTTTTTGCATTTTAAGATCACTGGAGCAAATGTGCTCAGGATGAGCTATTAGGATTGACGAATGTCCGTTCACAATTAGTTACTTTGCACTCTAGCATCTTCATTTCTTAAGCAATCATCTTCAAACTTTATGACAATGTTTATTACCATAATCTCATGGCCAAGGTTATTGGCTAATTATGTCAGGAGTTGTGCCCCTTTTAATATTAAAAAATACCAGGTTTCACTTTGTTTGCACTCTAACATGTTCATTTCTTAAGAAATCATCTTCAAACTTTATGAAAGTGTTTATAGCCATATTCTTTTGGCTAAGTTTGATTATGACTGATATCGGCTAATTAGGTCAGGATTTATGCCCCTTTTAATATTTGCCAGATTTAACTTTGTTTGCTTTCTAGCATGTTCACATCTTAAGCAATCATTATCAAACAATATAATAATGTGAATAGCCATACTCTCTAGGCCAAGTTCGACTATGGCTGATATCTAATAATTCGGTCAGGAGTTATGGCCCTTTAATTGATAAAAATGACAGATTTCACTGTTTACACTCTAAATTCTTTTCATTGTTTCATTGACAAAGTTTAAAGCCATACTCTCTCAGTCAAGTTTGACATCAAATTTTGAGCACAGGTACTGTTTGGTTTGTTGAATTAAATAACATGGGTAATGTATTCAGACAATTATGCTATATTTAGTAACTTGTACAGGCAATGAAGGCAGTTTTTCTCAGGTGAGCGACTTAAGGGCCATCTTGACAAACTTTTTTTATAAATTAGCTATAAAATATCCCAATACATATCACAATATGCATGGAGCATGTCATGATATATCGCGATACGAAAATTCTTGCTGTATCCATCCCTAGTAGAATACTCTCCACTCTTTCTACATGTAAATTAGAAACTTATAGCTGTACATATAAATCTGACTCAATGAATAGGTTGCTAAAAACCTGGTATTCTTGAAAAATAAAGACCATACATTTTCAAGCTCAAACTCAAAGTATGTCCATTAATTTACTATGGATTTGAGTGTGGTATTTGTGTTCAATGGTTTAGTTTAATATTCAGGTTAAATATTTGAGTATGGTGTTTTAATATGAAAGTTGAAGTTCAGTCTGAGAATAATTTTCTACTGTTTTTTTAAAAAAAAACTTGAGGCCAGATATGACATAGAGTAGGAGGGGTGGACATTGAGTTCAAACAACAAGTTTCCTTCACAGGAAGCTCAGCGTCTAGCCAAAGCCAAAGCCAAGGAGGAGACTACTAAGGCAGCTGTCCAGAAGAAGGAAGCAGCCGTTAGAGTGCCGGACAACTTCAAAGCAGATGTGCCCGAGACCCAGAAGAAGGTGGCAAAGAAACTTGAAAAGCAACAGATTCCGAAGCGAACCTCGGCCCAGCGGAAAGTGCGGTTGTTCAACCATCTACAACAGTACGAGAGAGAGGTGTCGTTAACAAAGTCATTACAGTAAGAAATTTCAGATATATTCTAAAAAATTTAAGAAAGTAATGAATATAAATTGTTATTTTTTTTAAAAAAAAAAATATAAATTTATCATTTAGAATTCTTTTTGAAACATTTCCAATATGATGGTCTTTGATATATATTAACTAAAATTCACCTTAATATTACACTTATTTAGTTTTAAACATTAACCAACACCAACTAACTTCAAGATCAGGTAACCTGTTTTCACTGGGGGCTAGTAGATGTTCAAAGTAACTTGCCCCCTGGACAAGTGAAAGTCAAATCCTTAAGTAAACCCCTGCAAAGCAGACCCAAATCAGACAGCTTCTTTCAGGACCTGTCTGATATGTGTCTCCTCTGTTTGTTCATACAATATTATAGCTCAGATCCAACACAGTGTGCATGGTAAATTAAATTCCATTGTCTCACATAGCATTTCAAGTCCAGTTTATTGATTTTGATAAGTCATAAAATTGTACATGCATATTTATGAGGAAAAGGGTTATGTACCCTAATCCTGCAAATACATGATATAAAAATTTTGCAAGAGGTCATATGTTTGATCTCTGACCTCGGTGTACTAAAGTCTTTAAAATGGTCCTTGTTTAACATCCATGCTTTTGACATTTTGATTAAAATATGGTTCTAGGACTGGTTGACTCAGTAGAAATATAATGTGACTAAGTGTGGTATCATCCCATATATTTTACAGTGTGATACATGAGATATCTGTCTCATCTAGACTTGACTTGACTTTTTGAGTTTACCGTCGCTTCGACAGTATTTCAGTCATATAGCGACGTCCAGCTAATTACAGGTGGAAGATGACCCCGAATGCATGAAGGCATCCGGGTAGAACCACCGACCTACTGCAAGCCAGCTGGAAGGCTCCTCACACGAAAATCCGATTCGAACCCACGCGGTGAGGGGCTGAGTGAGTGTTCAAGTCAGCGACTTTACCCTCTCGGCCACGGAGGCCCCTTTCTCATCTAGATGTAGTCTTCAAAACTACATATCATTAAAACTAAAATACTGTATTTGCTCATTTAAAAATGGGTGGTCATTCATTGTGATCTCAACCAATCAAATTCAAACGACGACCAATATTTGAAAATGGGTGGATAGTTATATTACAGTTTATCTTTGTGTTGCAGGTTTTCTGCAGGAGGCATACATCCAGCCATTGTCAGGCTTGGTCTGCAGTATGCAGAGGGCGTCGTTAGTGGTTCCAACGCCAGGTGTATAGCTCTGCTGGCTGCCCTCAAAATGGTAAAACTGTGGGTTATAGTGTTTATTTTGTTGTGGTGGGCAGGCAAATATTGTGAGCAACGTCAGGTGTATAGCTCTGCTGGCTGCCCTCAAAATGGTACAGATTGAGCCCTGAATCAAATTTTTCTAAGAAAATCTTTTTGGTGTTTGTGTTTATTTTGTGGTTGTGTTTATTAGCATGTAGCACATTTGATTAATATAGTGTGACTAAATTTGGTTCTAATACATAGATTTTTCATTTTTCATTTAATAACTTGTGTCAGAATGAAATGTTAGAACCAAAGGTGTCAAATATTGGCAGCTTTCATAGAATTTTGGGGCATTTGGGTCAAGGAGCTCATAATTAAATATAATAATATGGGTTTTGTGATTGTGACGCCATGTATTGTATGGCGATAAACTGTGTATGTTTATGCCAAATAAACTATTGAATTGAATTGCTCAATAAGTTTTCTTAGGAATGAGATATAAATGACAATTATGCACGAAGGAAAATGATAGATAATGATAAATAATGATATCTAATGATAAATAATGATATCTTTATGATAGATAATGATATCTTATGATATCTAATGATTTTGAAGGTGATTGCTGATTACACAACTCCACCAAAAGAAGAGTTGTGCCGAGATCTTGCTGCAAAAATCAAACCATACATCAGGTAAATAGCAGTTTGATTTTTTTATGTGTTGACTGGGAAACAGTTTCTCTAAAGTTATACTAGTCCCTCATTACGGTTCCTGTGTTTGACCAGCACTTTGTACACGGGAAGGTCATTACTGTATTTTTTTTTTCAAACAAGGTTTGAACCCACACATTTTGGATCTGCTGTCAAGTACCTCTAGAAAATGATGTGCTTTAAACAGTTGTAGGATTTGCTTTTGATGGTTTATCGGTATTCATTTGATACATTAACAATAAAACTTAATTGTTTTAAGATTGTGACATATAGTATGAGCATGGTTCTTATTTCAGTTTCCTTAGCCAGTGTCGGCCGCTGTCCGTCAGTATGGGGAACGCCATCAAGTACCTCAAGTGGCACATCAGTCACACACCGGGCAACATCAGCGATAACGAGGTGACCACATATATACTTATTTTACACATACAGTGCATATTAATTGTACACACATCATTATAATGCAAATGCCACTACAGATGCAATACCTAAGGGCTCCATTGTAATGCATAAGCCAGTACAAGGACTCATTAAGGCTGGCTGCTTTAGAAAGTTTAAACTGTATATTATAGATCCATTATTGTATAAATCATTGTAATGAAAATTCCAGTACCTAGGGAGCGGGAGTTCGGGGGTTTGATACCTGGCCGCAACATGACAAAGTCATAATAAATGGTACTAGAAAAGCTCCTTTGCTTCTTGCTCAGCATAAAAAGGTAATTCCAGGATTGGTAGGCCCGGTGTCAGGATAATGTGACTGGGTGTGCTATCATGCCACATGTCTATGGCATCTGTCTCAAGTAGACATCGTCTCCAAATGACTGAAATACTGTTGTTGGGACATTAAACCTGACAAGCAAAAGCCAGTACATGGCAGACCCAGTTTTTGCTTGTTCCTTTGAATTACACGCCTGCCTTTACGATGCATATGTATTAATGTGCGTTCCATTATTTTCACACATTTCAGTCCATATTCCACATATATGTAATTAGGTCTACTGTTCATTGCAACATGCTCTCAATGTTTGGAACCCAAAATGCATTGTTTGAATAGATCTGCACTGTATATGAACTTAAGGTTCTGTCTGGTCAGGTTATATAGCCTAAAAATGATTTAATAATTTTACATTCTATGATATATTTTCCAATATAAGAGTTAAATATGAAATAAGGTGAGGTCACGTAAAGATTTTACTACATAAAACTCACACTTCATGAAAGATGTCAGACCGGCAGACACGTCTGACAGAAGACAGGGATTTTCTCAGCAAACTCAAACTGTAAAGATAAGTGGGAAGCAACTTTCCTTGCTATTCTTGCTGGTTATGAACTTACCTTGCTTGATCCTTGTATATTAAATGTTTAAAGGCATAAGGCGCGTACCCATTACAGTTATTTCCTATATAGACAAAGAAGGAAAATTAAAATTAGCCATGAGAATTTTCTAAAACTTTGCATGATTTTAGAGAATCACACTAAAAACAAATTTATGGGATAAAAAATGGGGGACACCATTCTACTTTTTAGCTCACCTGAGCACAATGTGCTCAAGGTGAACTTTTGTGATCACCCTGCGTCTGTTGTCCGTCGTCGTGCCTTGTCAATAATTTGCTTAAAATGACATCTCCTCTGAAACCGCTTGACAGAATTTGCTTAAATTGGCAGGGATGATCCTTGGGTGAATTATCATAAAAAGTTGCTAAAGTAAACTAGATCCATGAAAACTCTGGTTGCCATGGCAATAGAAGGAAAAAAAAAATGAAGAATTTAAAAATCATCTCCTTCAAAACTACTGGCCAGATTTCAAAATGCTGTTGTATAGATGTTCCTTTGGTAACCCTCTACAAAGGTTGCTAAAATTATTCTGATCCGTTTAAAACATGGCCATCAGGGGCAAGGCTAATTTGCCTTAATCGTGTATAGTGAAAACTTTAATAGACATCTTCTGAAACTGGAACCATCTAACAAAATTGCTCCTTTAGAGCAGTGGTACTCAGATGAGTGATGTAGGGCCACCATGGCCCTCTTGTTTCACATGATTGTTTGTTGTTTCATTTCAAGTCATGCAAATTTAAAAACAATTCTGTCCAATAATTTTTTCACTATGTTTCAGCAAATATTTTTAAAAAAAAAACTATGCGACTACAGTATAAAATATGAAGCATAGAATTTCTAAAACTTTTACACAGTGACAGGGAATATAGGACCAAGCATTGAATTGAAATTAAATGAGGTGTTGCTAGTCAATAATATTGAGTTATCTGCCCTTGAAAACAAAAAGAGAAAAAAACTCTTTTTCAGGGGCAGATAACTAAAACTTTTTATTGAATTTTTATATCAGAAATTGCTATTTCATGGAAGATGTATATACATATATTTGTTAGAAACCAAAATATTGTTTGTGTTCCAGCAAACAGTTTATTTCAATACTTTCTTCACCAGGCTAAACAACAGTTGTGTGACTGTATAGATGACTTTCTGAAGGAGAGAATTCTTCTGGCTGCACAGGCCATATCCAATGAGGCCTCTTCAAAAATATCGGACGGGGACGTGATATTGGTCTATTCATGGTGAGTGATCTATTCATGGTTAGAGGTCTGTTCATTGTGATTGGTCTGTTCATGGTGAGTGATCTATTTATGGTGAGAGGTCTGTTTATTGTGATTGGTCTGTTCATGGTGAGTGGTCTATTTATGGTGATTGGCCTGTTCACCATGAGTGGTCTATTCATGGTGAGTGATCTATTCATGGTGAGAGGTCTGTTTATTGTGATTGGTCTGTTCATGGTGAGTGATCTATTCATGGTGAGAGGTCTGTTTATTGTGATTGGTCTATTCATGGTGAGTGATCTATTCATGGTGATTGGTCTGTTCATGGTGAGTGATCTATTTATGGTGAGAGGTCTGTTTATTGTGATTGGTCTGTTCATGGTGAGTGATCTATTCATGGTGAGAGGTCTGTTTATTGTGATTGGTCTGTTCATGGTGAGTGGTCTATTCATGGAGAGAGGTCTGTTTATTGTGAATGGTCTATTCATGGTGAGTGGTCTATTCATGGAGAGAGGTCTGTTTATTGTGATTGGTCTATTCATGGTGAGTGGTCTATTCATGGAGAGAGGTCTGTTTATTGTGATTGGTCTGTTCATGGTGAGTGGTCTATTTATGGTGAGTGGCCTTTTTTGTGATGGTCTATTCATGGTGAGTGGTCTATTCATGGAGAGAGGTCTGTTTATTTGATGATTTACTCATGGTGAGTAATCTATTCACGGTGAGTGATCTATTCAAGGTGAGTGATCTATTCATTGTGATTGATTTAAAAATATATGAACAGTGAGATGTAATTAAGATATTTAAATTTATAAAAGCTCTCATGGTCTTTTGCTTGGTAGGTGTGATCAGGACCAAGGTGGATTTACATGGGGTTTCATTGATACCTTCTATACCTTTGTATCGACAATTATTGCTGTGCAATTTCATATTGATACTCAAATCCATGTATTAAGTTTAAAGATATCAACAAAAGTATCATTTCTTTAATTTGATATAAAAAGCAAATTGTCAAATGTTCTGCTTCTGGCAGAGTAGAACCCAAACATTGACAGATATTCTTGCTGTGCGGCCTGAGAGTTACTTTCCTTGGTGGTTTGATGAAAAATGTATTGCCCATTTTAAAAGAAAATGAATTATACTTGCTTATGGTTTAAAATACAGGGCTCACGCTGTCGGTCGCCAAAGGCGCCAAATGCGACAAAATTATGAAACTGGCGCAAGATTTTTCTAATTGGCGCATACAAAGAAGAAATCAGTAAATTAGTACCGTAATGCACAAAAATACAGGTCGCTCTACACTGTATACTACTTAAAGTAACCAGCACCTGCTGTGGGATTATCCAATCAACACGCATTTTAAGGTTTCCTAATTATGCAAAGATGTGGAATACTCAGATGGTATTGGCAGCTTATAACTTGTTTACATTTGTCACACTACCAACTTTTGTTTATACCTGCATTTGGAACTGTTATGAAATTGTGCAATCATCACAATGGCGGCCATTTGCGAAAAACATCAGCAATGTTTACTACCGTTTCTTTTAAAACATTTAAATTGATTAACCTAGCTAGATTCCAACTGGTAAATAGCATAGATGTACCGATGTATATAAATGACTCCATGCTAATCGCTAATGGAGCGAGTCAAAATATATCCAAACCAAAACGTACCCAATATATAACATACCCAAGTATTTTTTTTTATTTTTTTTTTTAATTTCACTTGATATTTTCATATAATATTTTCAGTCAGGTTAATATTTATGGTTTTGTATGAACACATTTTTTTTTGTCTTTTGTTGATGTTTGGTTATTGATGTATCAAAATATTAATATACCTATTAGTATACCTATTCTCAAAAATTTATATGAATAATTTTTTTAATTATCATTTAGAATATATGACAGTATTTGTATTGTTTTTATTTCAACATACATGTATTTTTTTATATTATGCATCAATTGAATATGTCTTTGACAGTTCAAGTATAACAAATGCATATATCATACCAGAATATAAAGATACTAAAATTTTTGAAAACATATTGGAGCCACTTGCTTCAAGTTTGGCTCCAACTTCTTAAATTTGGCTCTAATTTTTATACGCCGACGGAGGCGGTCGTATATTGGCGTCATCTTCTCCGTCTGTCCGTACGTCCATATCTTGTGAACGCAACTCCTCCTACATTTCTGAATGAATCTTTTCAAAACTTTGTCAATGTCATTACTATAATAGGTAGATGTGCATGAAGTGGCAATTTTCCTTTTAATTTGTGTCCCTTGAAACTTAATGTCTGCAGCTGATTGATATTGCAGCCTTGTGAATGCAACTCCTCCTACATTTCTGAATGAATCTTTTCAAAACTTGGTCAATGCCATTACTATAATAGGTAGATGTGCATGAAGTGGCGATTTTCCGGTCCATTGATTTTTACAAGATTTGTGTCCCTTGAAACTTAATCTCTTTAGCTGATTGATATTTCAGCTTTGTGAATGCAATTTCTTGTATGTTTCTGACCTAATCTTTTCAAAACTTGGTCAATGTCATTACTATACTGGGTAGATATGCACAAAGCTGGGATTTTGATGTTCATCTTATGCCTTTCTAAACATGGTCTCTTGAAAACACAACTCAAGTTTCTAACAGGTAAAAGTGCATAAAGCAGGGATTTTCTGGTACAGTGATTTTTGCAAGAGTTATGCGGAGAAAGAAAAAAGGATTCATATTGATACTGCTATTTGACCTACTGTCATATTGGAAGCATTTTTAGGGTTTTATCTCTGTTCAGCTAAATTAATTGGTCTTACAGACTTCATCATGAGCTTATGCTTACAGAAATGTTAAAAGCAATAATTAAAAGACCCCTCTTGGTCTTTATATTTTGTGGCGGCGTATATTGTGGCATCACTGGCACTCTTGTTCTCATTTGACGAATGTGTTGGCGCAAACATTTTTACAGCCAGGGTGAGCTCTGAAATATATGTTGGACATTCCAAAAGAATGTTTCCTTGATAAACAAAATCATTTGAAAGTGAATAAACATTTTATCAATATATCAATGTATTGTCGATATTGAAAATTCTTATTAATGACAGCCCTTTATTCACATGTATCACAGAGTTTGTGCTGTTTTATGTAGATAGATCATAGGAAACCCACAAGCAACTCATCTGTTACTCTCCGTTTATCACCTGTTAGATTATTAATTTACAATTTGTTATAAATAATCTGAAAAGCAGTGCTCCCGTTTGTTACCCCATAATGAAGAGGGGGATTTTGGGACATTGGAAACTGTCATTTTCACAGTAACCTATGGTGAGGGGCGTGGTTATCTATTTTTAGCTCACCTGAGCACAAAGTGCTCAAGGTGAGCTTTTGTGATCGCCCTTCGTCCGGCGTCCGTCGTCGTGCGTTGTCCGGCGTCCGTCGTCCGTCGTCAACAATTTGCTTTAAACGACATCTCCTCTGAAACCACTGGACAGAATTTAATGAAACTTGGCAGGAATGTTCCTTGGGCGAGGCTCTACAAAAGTTGCTAAAATAAAGTTGATCCATGAAGAACTCTGGTTGCCATGGCAACAAAAAGAAAAATAATTTGAAAACTTTAAAAATCATCTCCTTCAAAACTACTGGCCAGATTTCAAAATAATTTGGTACAGATGTTCCTTGGGTCAACCTCTACCAAAGTTGCTAAAATTATTCCGATCCGTAAAAAACCATGGCCGCCAGGGGCGGGGCTTATTTGCCTAATATGTATATAGAGAAACCTTTAAACAACATTTCCTCTGAAACCACTGGACAGAATTTGATTAAATTTGGCAGGAATGATCCTTAGGTTAACCTTCATAAAAGTTGCTAAAATAAACTTGATCCATATAGAACTCTGGTTGCCATGGCAACAAAAAAAAAGAAAAAAAAAAGAAAACTTTAAAAATCATCTTCTTCAAAACTAGTGGCCAGATTTTAAAATAAATTGGTACAGATGTTCCTTGGGTCAACCTATTTATCTCAGGTGAGCGATTTAGGGCCATCATGGGCCTCTTGTTTGTAAGAATTTTAGAAAAAAGCAAATTACTGGTACTCTGTATCAAGTGATAGTCCTGATAGAGAGTTTATGAAGTGATATGTTTTTTACCTTACAAATTTTACACATTTATATTTTACACATCTCGACTGAAGAATACATGTTTGTGTAAGCAGCATTTTGATTAGTCTCCATAGTTATAATCCATATCTTTAGAATGAGGAAAGTACTAGCCAAGTGTCCCATGGCAGACTCATGTTGTGAAATATAAATATTTCTATGACAGTTGTTGGTGGCCAGTGATGGTGGGGAATGTTCTCTCAATAACTGGTATAAAATGAAGTGGTGGAAATGAAATAAAGTTGCTTTTAGATATAGTGTAAGACAATATAAAATAAGGAATTTGGAAATAAGATGTTGGGCTAGGATATGTTTAAATAAAAAAATTAGAAAATTTGGTTAAAAAAATGTTTGACAATTATTAAAAAAAATATGTCATCCATATTTAAGAAATTAGAGAAATTTCGGGTCAGTGACTATAATGTGAATGTAGAATTTTGTATGCAAGAGGTATTTTATGTTAAAAATAAAAACAACAACAACAACAAAAAATAATGTGACCTGATTTGTTTCAGCTCTTCTTTAATAAGACGGGTGCTGTGTGATGCCCACAAGCAAGGCAAGAGTTTCCGGGTAATTGTCGCTGACAGTCGTCCGAAAATGGAAGGTGAGTGAACTGTCTAAACGTCCTGGGCTGTGTTGCCTAGATGAAACCTTTCAACACTTTTTTGCTATGAAGATACAGGAAAAAGCGCTGGGAGATTTGTCTACATTCATGAAATATCTCGTACATGTATAGGGATTTTCCTCAAACAAAGGCGCAGTTTTTTATATCATTCATTAGCTTGAGTTTACAAAATATGTCAAGCTGTTATATTCACCATGGCGTTGCACCATAGTTAAGGTTTTGCATGCAACTTACTATCATGCATATATCATAGTTACCAGGTTTGCTTATTGATCTAATTCAGTAAGGTACTTGGGGGCATTAGAAAACAAGTTAGATAACTCTTGACCAAAATGTATGAAAATTATTACCCTTTTTGGATTAAGATGTTTTGGTTAAAGTTGAACATGCAACATACTGTACATGCAACATACGATCTTGCTTATATCTCAGTAATCAGGCTTGGGATGGGCTTGAAACTACAAAATGGTGTTCATAGGTATCAAAACATCATGTTAGATAATTTTTGTGATTGAATTTGTTGTTAACTTATAGCCCCTTTGGAGCTAAAATATTTGGTAAAAGTTTTGCGTGCAACTGAATTTTGTTAAAAGTTTTCCATGCAATTTATTGCTCATGAAACTTGACATTTATCTTTACGTTTATTCCCTAAGGAATTGATTGACTATTAGACAACAATAACAGTTTGGGAACTAAATTTTTGTTTACATAATTGATGCTTGTTTGTATGCCATTGTAGGCTGAAGATTAAAATATATGTTCATTTATCCTGTAATGTATGATGATAGAAGTCAAATTTGACCAACAATACTAAAAAGCGGTGGAGGAGTTGAGCATGCTGTCTTATGGACAGCACTTGTTACAAGATCATTATCTCCCTGTCTCATAAGGCGACCTCTTTTAAGTTGTTTGCATTTATTCCGATGTACATGTTGTCTAGATTTATTACAGCAAGCTATATATCACAAATGATGAAGGTGTTTGAATGGAAATATTTGCTTCAAATTCGTTACAGGTAAAGAATGTTTAAGACGCTTGGTAAAGGAAGGCATAAAATGTTCCTATGTGTTGATAAATGCTGTCTCCTACGTTATGTCAGAGGTAGGTTAATCTTTAAACACTGTCGATACACATGTAATACAATAGAAATGTTGGTTAAGAGAGAAAACTCGCAACATTTTATAAGCGAAATTAAAAGCAATATCTATACATGTATTTGATATATTTCACCACGTAATTCTTATCTCTATTTTTCTGGTTGCTTCACAGTCTATCAGAACAGTGCGTTGATTATACAATGTACTCTCAACCCAAACATTTTTGAGGAAGGGAAAGTATGAATCTATGGTACTAGGTTGTCACATATTTCAAAGTACTAGATATATATAAGTATTTGATAAAATGTTGAGGGTCTTTTACTCCGCTTAACTAATTAAAGCAATAAGATATAAAGTAATCCTGAACTCAAATATTTTCCAGGCCACCAAGGTATTTCTTGGAGCCCACGGACTGCTAGCCAACGGTTTTGTGATGTCTCGTGTCGGCAGTTAACTTATCTCACTGATCGTTAAGTCAAGTAACGTACCTGTGCTGGTGTGTTGTGAGACATATAAGTTCAGCGAGAGAGTCCAAACAGACTCCTGTGTCTTCAATGAACTTGGTAAGTAGATCTTACAGCGGAATACAAAGTGGTGTGTTGGTAATGTATAAAGACTATTTATTCAAAGGCTTTGAATTGAAAACCTTGTTTCACGTTATTAGAGCATGTGTTTATTTGTTAAAACTTGCTTATCTTCTGTTTTAATAAAAATAAGTTTTTAGCTATAGACTCTCAGGATATTCAAATAAACATCCGCTATAGGAGAACCAAGAGGGGCCTTTAGGTTAATGCACCTTTTTTCCTATTCGTTACTTTCTCATGTCAAAGGTACATACAGTCATTATCACACAGTTTGAAACATTATCAGTATAAAAGTTATTTTTACAGTGATTAGGTTTAATCCTGGTTGCATACTCCTGATTGTGTTTTGAAAAAGCTTGGCTCAAGTTATCCTTGGAACAAAACGATGTGCATCAAACAAAAACCAGGTCGCAAGCTTGAAGGTCAAGGCAACAGCACCTTGTTGACCTTAAAATCATGTCCTGACTCTGGTTGTAATTTTGTTGTGGTGCATGGTTGTGTTTTGAAATACAACTATACCTTGGTAGAAATGATCTCTAGAACAAGGCAATGTATCGCGTCAAGCACTAGGTTGGTAGCTATAAGGTCAAGGTCACAATACTTAGTTGAAGTCATGTTACAGCACTCAAATGACCTTAATATCATCTACTTTTATATTTCCAGTTTTTCATCAATTTCACTTTCTAAAATCTAATAGACAAAACTGCGCATCTTTGTCCTAAGGACTCATGTCCAGTTTTTTTCTTCAAGTTACACCTTTCAGTTGAAGACTTATTTTATTTATTTTCTGGTTTTCAGGTGATCCAGACGATCTTGTCGACATCGGGAAGAAATCTCCGTATTTATGGGATTGGCGTGACTACAGCTCCCTGACATTGTTAAACCTTGTTTATGACTTCACCCCACCTGAGTTTGTTACTATGGTAGTTACTGAACTTGGAATGATTCCATGTACCTCCGTGCCAGTGGTTCTTCGCATGAAACAGGCGGAAACAAATGAGACCTAGTGCGTTGCGGCAGTATTGCAATACATGATGTTGAGTATTGCTGTGTATCTGGAATTAAGAATACTCTGAAATAAGTGTCAAAAAATGTTCTCAGTGAGTCTGCGGATACCAAGTGGATGGAGAGTGCCACTGGCAGAAATAAACACAAAACGTTTGAAAAATGTATTGAATAAGACCATGAAAATGATAATGGAAATGCAACAGTGAGTCACAGATCAGATACAGGTGCTTTAATATAAATATTTTGCATAGATTTTGTAGATGGTTTCATCATTAATTAAACAAACAATACTTTATAGTATTCCTGAAATTGTACTCAATGAACATTTTCTTAAGAACTGTCATTGATCCTCAATATTGCGTATTAAAAATATTGATTGATATGAAGAAAACTATCAATGATATATTGATACATAGGATAATTTTTCTTATTAGACTATGAACTCATTTTTAGCTCGACTTTTCGAAGAAAATGAGAGCTTATACTGTCACTCGGGCGTCAGCGTTGCAACACAAGGTTAAAGTTTTTTTCAAACATCAATAACTTAAATACTTTCAAAGGTATTCCACCCAAACTTAAAATACTTATCCACCATCATCACTTCTACCTTACTTCTAAGGCCCACAACCCTGGCTACCCTATTTTGGGAGTTATGCCCCTTTCATACTTACAAAACAGCCAAAATCAAGGTTAAAGTTTTTACAAAGTTGTATATCTTCAATACTATCTAAGGTATTCAACTGAAACTTCAAGTACATATTCACCATCATTACCTCTACCTTATTAACAAGGCCCATAACTCTTGCTGTACTACTTCTTAAGTTATGCCACTTTCATACTTAGAAAACAGTCAAAATCATGGTAATTTTTTTTACATAGTTGTACTATCACATGTATTTGACTGAAATTTCAAGTACTTATTCACCATCACTACCTCTGCCTTACTAGCAAGGCCCATAACCCTGGCTATACTACTTCTTGAATTATGCCCCTTTCATACTTAGAAAACAGCCGAAATCATGGTTGTATATTTTCAATACTATCACAGGTATTCCACCATAATTTCTACTATAACTAGGACATATCATCATTGATATGTACCATACTATTAAAATCCATAAAACTGTGTCTTAGCAACTGAGAAAAGTCGAGCGCGCTGTCTTATGGACAGCTCTTGTGTTGTTTTGCAAACGTATATGTTTAAGTCGTGTTAAAAGGAAAGACATGGTTTACGTGACTGAATATTATTTACTTATAGCATTTATACTTTCATAGTGCCCCACTGCACTGTATTTTCAAATCATGTTTCAAATCATGTTACCGAGCAATGTTGACATTATCCTGTTTCGGCAATGCCGAGTTTACTTATTACAGCTCATTTGTTTCCGGTTACAAAATTGAAAAAAAAATCAGTAAAAAGTGACTTAAATTATCATTTGTCAATTGTAAATAAATATCATATAAGACGATTTTGTAGCAAACCAATGCTTATTTAATGTTGAACTGAAATGTTTAGCTTTTTAAGTGAAACAAAAAAAAAATGGAATAAAAAAGATATCCTGGCATTCAAGAGTATTGTATAATCTGATTGCCAATTTTATGAACTGAATTGGCTCGAATTCCCCCACACTATTTTTAGTTGTACATAAAATCTTAAATATGATGATCAGATATTATTGTATCAATACTTAGGAAAATAAGTCTTTAAGTAGTAAAGTATTATTTAAGGGTAAATAATGTTGGTTAAATTGGCACACGTATTGAATTCTTAGGAAACATACCAAACATAAAGTAAAGCCTGATGAAGAAGTGGTAGAAATCGCTGAAGATTGAAATGTATGGAGTTTGATAAAATGTTTTTAAAAACATAAGATAATAGGTAGAAATTTTAGATATACATTTTCGTTTGCCCTATTATGAATTTGAAGCAAAAGAAAATCTAAACAGTAATATCTGGCTAAAATCATAGCAAGTAAAGCAGGGAAGGAAGGTGACAATATCTGTATGTTAGTTTTTCATCTTTAAGTAGATATTTGATGCTTATTAAATTCATTGGAGATGATGAAATGATTTCTGCAGATTTAATACGTACATGTGGTGAACATATTGCATTTGAGGGCCTATTATGGGGGTAAGAACCGAGAATCTCTCTTTAAGATTTGCATGATGGTAAATAAGGTGCTCTATCTCTGGATCATATAAGGTACCTTAAAAATATACACATCAAAACAGACTCTTTAAATGTTTAATCTCTGTTTAATAGTTTACGTATATATATATCAGTTTCTAAAATTAATCGTAAAATACAAACTGTCACATCTCATATATATATATTTTACATCTACTTACATTCTCTAAAGTAAACCGGAATATGCCAAAATACTAGCGCACCTATCGATCTAAAGTCAAGACATTTGATTTGATTTAAGAGTAAAACGATTAGAATTTCTTTTACTGCAGTAGCATCCACCTTTTTATGGACATTTTTTTAAAAAGGTCAATATTTGAAATAAATTCAGACACACTGAACTTTTTGATTAAGTTTCAATTTCATTTGTAGAAGGATGATAAGCATAGAATAGACTGATGCTCTTTGAAAATAAACATGACTAATTATTTTAGATAATCCGAGCCATGGTTTGCATAAGATCCAATATCATCATCACAAAACTTAAACCACAGTGCAAGCTATCCTCCATATAAAAATATATACGTGTTCAAGTTTCAAGCTCTTTTATATTTTAGAATTAATAAATTTCAATGACTAAAATGAACATTTTGTAAAGAGCATATTAAATCAGGCAATAATACTAAATTTATCTTTGAATTTTCTCTAATAGTCTTTAAAAACATTTTTTGCCAGATTTGACATTCATTTAAGAAGTATGTATAAAACAGCAGGTCTCAAAACAGCTATTTCATTCTTTATATTAATGCATAAAATTATTTACAAACAAGTGATATTAAACTTATCATATACTAGCTATACTGTTAACATACAAATTTCGTACATACATGTTTATGGTTAATTTATCATTACAAAAAAATCAAAATGAAATAAAACGGCCGTCAAATAAATACTCCAAATCAACAGAAACAGCAAGTTATAATGTTTCCGGTTTCCTTTCTGGTGTCAGACCCTCAGATTTTCCTTTCAAAAAAAAAATCAAAAAAATAAATAGATCTAGTTTAGTGTGTTCCAAGCAGAATCGTAATACATGACGTATAGTGTCGCAGTTTAGCTGAAGTATGCTTCAGCATGTGAAATAGGTGTATTTACTGCAGGTACAAAGTGAATTTGTATTTTATTCCTTTAAAGGCTGAAATAAATATAAAGAGCATAAACAGCATTAAAAGTAACAGTAAAGTAAAAAAAAATGAAACTATAATTATTCTACAAATAAAACGTCTCTCTGCTCGATCGGTATCCTCTTGTCCATTAAGCTCATCATATTGTTTTCCCCATGCTATCCATTTCAAAACATAATGGTTACAAACAACTTTTACAATAAACAATCTTAAAGGACAAAGGAAAACGAAATCATAAACTACATGTGTATGGACAAAAGAACATATCTAAGAACATCTCTCTTTCGTAATATGAAATGCGTTTAACGATTTACAAACATATGTTATCAAACTTATCACCAAAGTTACTGTGATGTTAGCACAGTCATTTAATGCATTTTGTAAATGTTTGATAAATCATTTTAAATTTATTATTCCAATGACCATCATGTGAATATTCCAATGCAGTAGTAATACTTAATGCATGTAAAAATGTACAAACAAACAAGTTCCATATCAAACATATCACATACTTTATTGTTAAAACATTCATTCAATACGTTACATATATGGTAAACGAATTATTACAAACACACACTGCAAAATAAAAAAAAAAACTGTTCATCAACTATATATTCCGATGTTAGTCACATCAAGTATTAATGTTTCCGATTTCCATACTGGTGACGGCCCCTTAGACTTTGTTCCTGTCAGAATAAAGATGGATTTTTTCATTTCTGGAAATTTCAAAAATACAATCTAATTTCAAGCGTTGTAGTCAGAAAGATTAGCGTCTTTGAAGCTCACCTGAGCACACGTGCTCTGGATGAACTATAAGGATCGATGAATGTCCGTCGTCCGTCCTTCATCTACAATTAGTTTGTCTGCACTCTAACATCTTCATTTCTTAAGAGAGAGAAATGCAAAAAGAATGCACAAACCAAGGTATAAACACTCTGACGCATTTGACTTAGTAATACAATGATTTTGTTTCATTTTATTAGAACACAATTTCGGTGAATTGAACTGAAGCGAAAGCATATTCCTAACGCAATCTAAATTAGATTAGTGATTATGTAAAGAACCCCACTATGTGGATTCTTGATGCAATACGTATAAGTTCAATGCTATCTGTGTGAAGGAAATTGTTTGAAACCGGTCATTCTTATCGAAACCTCTGTCTCTCTTGTCTGTTACTTGAAGATGTTTCAGTCAAAACAATGCTTAGTATTCGGGGATATCCTTGCAATTTCGGGCTCAATTTTAAATGTATATTGACCTGTCCCATTTGCCAAATGGATAAAACACCTGCCCCGTAATCAGGTTGTGGTTGGTCCGATCCCTGACTGTGATATACCACATATGTTATAAAAGTACTGGTACATGTCTCTCGT
Organism: Solen grandis; assembly: GCA_021229015.1. Taxonomy (NCBI): domain Eukaryota; kingdom Metazoa; phylum Mollusca; class Bivalvia; order Adapedonta; family Solenidae; genus Solen; species Solen grandis. Next base: position 34,815,039 of record CM037792.1, read on the forward strand.
GATTGACGCTCATTACAAATAGACAGTTCAAAGACTGGTGGGGCTTGTATCAGGAACGTAAGACCCAATGTGGTATGTCATTTGTCTTAAGCCTAACATCTCGGTGTGGCAATACTACCTGCCTTGTGTGTACACAAGTATAAATATGACTGAAATACCGGTTGAACATTAATAGAACTTAAACAATTAAATGAATATTAAATTGATCACAATATACAATAAATTAGTACAATCATGTTATCAGATTTAAATGGATAGACACGATCAAAACCTTAAAGTATTCAGAATAAGACGGAAAGTGTAGTTTATAAATAATTCCAAAATGTGTTGCTTTTTCACGTAACGTTTCTCTGAAGCACAATTAAAAATGTCCAAGTCAATGTTTTTATATCAAATTAAGGATTACCTTAAATCCTGTATTTAGGCCGTGATACCAAGTTCGCGTAATCTATTCATCACACGGCTTGTGTATGACTTGTATTCTTCAGTAAAGAACCTGTGAAAATAATCAGTAATAAAAAAATGTAACTATTCAGAATTTAAAGGATTAATATATGGTTCTCCGAAAGTATGAAATACCCTTGATAAGAGTTATTTTTTTAAGGTATGACACGTAATGTCGGTTACAAACCAATTACTATAAAAACAATCTTTATCGTGTATATGTATGACAACGGGGTGAGGGGCTGAGTGAGTGTTAAAGTCAGCGATTTTACCCTCTCGGCAACGGAAGCCGAAAATTATATATCTATCTATTCAATGCTGAAATGCAAATGTAAAGAAACTTGGTCATTATATATTGCTTACTGTTCTATTTATATGCTAGAAAATATAAAATAATGTTTTTTCAAAATTTATATCATTGACTTGACACAAAAAATAAAACACTTAAAATATTAGAAATCGATTTATTCAGGCAAATTGATTGGTTTAGAATGATCAGGTATTCCGGTAATTAATTGGTTAAATGTCCGATAAAAGAAAAAATAGGAGGAAGCGATACGCTTGAAATCTTGAGGTTTATGACTGTTTTAGATGGGAAGTAATAACACGGGATGGATGGACTCAGCAAAACGTATGAGTATGTAATATGCCGAATCAGATATCGGAGGCGGTCCATAGGAGAATTTATGATTATGTCTCGTCGAAATCTCAGGACACAATTGTTGCTTTTGCAGATGAATATTTAGAATAAGATTTTAATGAGGGTTCCTTAGCGCTATTGGGCTCCAATATTTGCATAACCCGGATTGTGACATTTTTTCCTTAATAGATATATTCAGCCTAACATATCCCCAAAAGACGACTGTGAAAGAGGACAGTCGTGAAGGTATTCACTGTTGATGATTGCTATTACTTGGAAAACCTTCTTGTTATACAGTGGGCACAAATGCGCCCCAAAGTTGCCTAGCGTCCACCTTTTATTCGTATAAACCTTGACAGAGCGTGAGAAACGTGCCAGACCCTTATCAAAACGTAAGAAACGTGAAGGTCCCCGTCAGAATGTGGTAAGTCTGGAGGACAACTACTCGCATTCGTGGTAGACGGCAGACATAACCGTAGTACAAATGAGATATACATTGAAAATATATCCCATTTGAAGTTTTGATGAATAGATGTACTGCTTTTATTTATTAATTTTTTAATGTATAGAATTTCTGATGTCCATCAAAATAAAACAATTTGATATTTAATTAAAGCCCGATACAAGTACACCTATTTAATTTACAAAATCATAAATAATTTCTTTTGACATCAAAACAAAAGGGCCATCTATACTCTAGATATCTTTACTTAATAGCAACCAAATAAGTGACTTGAGATTATACCCAAATATAGAGACATACAAATATGAAAGAATATGTAACTATTAACTTGAGCTTCTCATATCTGTATTGATATCCATATTTTTTCATAGAAATATAAAATCAATTGAGAAGAAACTCTTATCAAAATTTATAACGACTGCGTTAAGAACAGGTAACAGTTCGCAGAGTTTTGTTGAGCATTTAATCTCTGATTTCAAGAGAGAACGCCTGGTATTATAAATGACCATATTATCTTATATTCTGACACGACCAGCAACATTTCCTATATAAACAAAGTGGAAACTCCCCCGTACATTATCATGCGATAAAGTATACCGGCTGTTACAATTCCCACACACCCCGGATCTTGAACCGAGCGTCTACCACCCTACCGTTTATTGAACTATAGATTAAAGTAGAACGTGAATGGAATAAGATGTCCATGATGTAACGCTAACGTCATATAATTCGACGTAATCTGGCGCCATTTTGGTAATGTCTGACTAGTTTAATGTAAAAAATATAGAAAACAACATAAGACATTTTTTTAATTAAAATATCTCGTCTAAAGTATCAATTTAATTGTATCAATTCTCGATGAGATTATATATTCCATATTTAACCAAAGCAAACAAATATCCTGTATGTATCAGTTTAAAACTGCAAAAATACATAATAAAAATCTGTAACTGTAACTGTATGTGTACCTGTCTTTTTCACTTTTTGCGGATTATAAATAGTGGTAAATTTCAACATGGTGACAACGCATTTTTTTATTCTCTCGGGTAAATACAATTGTCAAATATTTAGTATTTCTTAATTAAATTCGTGATAACTGATTATTTTTGTTTTATGTGTAGTCAGTTTAAACAGAAGCATGAAAATGAACGAACAATTGTGAGTCTGTGTTAAATTGCGTGAAACAGTAGTTGTGGTAATTTTGTCACGTACTTTGCATGTAAAAAAGGCAATTGCCTGTACTGATTTGCTAGATGACGCTTAGTCATGCAGCAAATTAATGAGTCTGAAACTACAACCAGTTACCAAAATGCTACCTTAGCGTATTATTTCTAAACCATGTCTCTGTAGCAGTGACCCCACTTACCTTTGACACTGGAATTTTATCTTATGTACTTTAAAAATAAAGAAAGAGAAACATGCAAACTATTTCGGAAATTCATTATTCTCTCGGTTAAGTAAAATATCTCATCATATTCCATAGCCAAAATTATGTCACTTGATCAAATTTCGACACTAGATGTACTCTTTGCCTCGATTACAAGATCTTTTTCACACAACTGTACACTAAAACGGGTTTCATGAAGCAGAACAAGCATATTGACCGAACTGATTTAAAAACTGGTTTGAATAATCTTCACAAAATGGCATTAAATGGACTAAAATATTTACTTTCAGGCTCAGTATTTAATGACTATTATGCATGTTTGGAATAACAAATATTTACAAGTATCAAATACAAAATTTTAACTTAAATTGCTTAAGCAGAAACATACATGCATATTATATATATTTACTGCCAGTGGTCCATGTAGCGGACCATGTAAGAGGAACATGGATGATATCATGGCATGTCTCGTTTTTGTTTTCCTGAGTAGTCAATATACCTGCAATGTTCCTTATCCATATCTATAAGAAAATAAAACAAAGAACTCCTTTTATATAAATCGATTTGTATACAACTCGCATAGAAACAGGGACATAGAACAATAGTTCATACTTACCCAGTTCTGCTGAAACAAATAAAATAAAAATAGTAAATAACAATTTACAGAACTTCATCTTACATCAGAATAGAACGCTTTGAAACATGTTTAGGATTCATTTCTTTTTTCTTCGTTTTTTTGTCAATTTTCTTAAATATACTGTTCTCATATCCTGAGAAAAATAGCATCATTATTTAAGTTACAATTAAAATTATAAATAGCGTGGTGAACATTTAAACTATTTTTTTTCTGTTTAGATATACATTTTGTAAATTTATTCCGGCTGCAGTACAGCGATTTTTAATATAATGACTAAACTTGTAGCTCTAGCGCTTCTTTGATAAAATATTAATAATTTATTTTAATGTCTTACTATTAACACTAATGGTCAAATTTTAAAATGAATAATTTGAACAAAGCCCAGTAATATGAACACTGATGAACAGATGATACAATCTAAACTTGTGCTATTCAATCTTAGATTGATTATGTGTGATAGCTTAGGACCAATTTCTTAGAACTCTAGCTATCACATCAGTATGACTTCACACTGAGAAGAACAAAATAGCTGTAAATCAAATTTATTACGATATTCCTTGAGAATGTTTACATGGCAATGTCTATCTCATTGGTTCTATGTCAATAACGGTATGGCTATTTAGAAGTCTTATATAATTTTATTGCTGCAATTAATATGATGATGATTTATATTTGCAGCCCCAACCTGAATTATTGATATGTTTAAGTTGAAAATGCACACGACCTTTTTGAAATATAGGTAATTACAATCGATTTTAAGTAAAAGTTACTATTAAAAACATCTCAGACAGTCTTTAACCCACCATGATTAAACATATATAACTCGATTCACATAAAAATATACCGACAAAAATGAACACTAAAAATTTAACCACAACAATGACAGAAAATGGTATTAAAACGATTATTGATAAAGGAAAGTAGTAACTAAAGGAGGAAAATGTATTTGACGTATTTCATTATTCGGAATGTCTATCATATGTATACACCAAGTTTAATCACGTAAAAACTCGATGTGGTCAAATGACATGATTATATCATTAAATAATACTATGAGAGACATTCATTGCTTAACCGAATATGTATGCATATCATCACTAAAATTGGTCAATTAATCAGAAATTATAGTAAATGGAAAAAACACACTTCCATTTTATGTGTTCATGATATTTTCGCAACCAAACTAAATTAATAATTATTGGTGTGGGGGTATGGGGGTCCGTAGCCGAGAGGGTAAAGTCGCTGACTTTAAAACTCACTCAGCCCCTCACCGCGTGGGTTCGAATCCCGGCAGGTTCATTCGGATTTTCATGTGAGGAAGCCTTCCAGCTGGCTTGCGGTAGGT